>OX422215.1:58030743-58478243 GCA_949130495.1 Sambucus nigra | reverse complement strand
GAAATAAGCGATTCATATATTTCTTGATATAAAATTTCACTAATTCGTTAAATTTTTATAAATTCACCCTAATAATTTCATAACTAATTCTAGTATCCCAACGAATACGCTATTTAGACAAAAGTGTATCGAGAGTTTCTTATTTGGATTTCATTTATTAGACATCTCATGTATGAATTCTAGAGATAGGTAAGAGTGGATCTTTACAAATCTTTAAATTAACTTATCTCTTGTGAAAATAGAGGTCAAGGTACACCTAGTGAAAACCTTTAAGCTTTATGTGCATTACCAAAAAATGGTGTACTCCAAAATACAAATAACCCAAAATTTTAATGGTGTCAAGTTCATAATAAATTTTAAATTTACATGCAAAAAATCTTGAGCTTGGTAGAACATGATTTTGAAAGGTCAGGTGGTATTGTCCTTCATTATTATATCAAGGGTTATTTTGAATTTTTCTCCCGCTTTTGTGATCAATTTTGCAATACACCCCCATTTTTTTAAAAATTTGCAATACACTCTCATTCTGTTAACTTTCCATCCAAACGGTTAGTACTATTTACATTTTGTGTTTTTTCCCCACTTTTTTGACCAGTTTTGTGAAAGACCCCCATTTAAAAATATATCATTTCAACCCCAAATTATTAGAGGTCCATTTTATATATATATATATATATATATATATATATATATAAAGAAACTTCAGCGGAATATGTTTAAAAAATTCAAAACTTTTTAAAAAAAATCTAAAAATGTCCTAAAAATAAAAAATTTGGAATAAAATCAAAAGGAAAAATTTATAACGAAATTTAATAAAAAGTCGAAATAGTATAACTTTTATTTTAAAACACAACTATTTACAAAAAATATTTTGACTATTTTAAAAGTTGTTTTTTAAAATAAAAACTGTTTTTATACATTTTTATTAAAAAATATTGTTTTGTCTATATGAAAAACAGTTTTTTTATAAAAAGATATTCTCCTTTGAAAACGGTTTTTTATATCAAAGAAATGTTTTTATTGCAAACAACTTTACATTATTAGACTTTTTTTATTAAAAAACAAATTTCTGCTATTTAAAAAAAATACACTTTATTTATTAGTTTAACAAACAGTTTTTCATTTTTATAAAACATTTAACCTAGTATAAAAATAGATCTATCTATAAAGAAAAAAAACTATTTTTTGATTAAAAAACTGTTTTTTTTAATATGAAACTGTTTTTGAAAACAAAAAAAAAAGATGTTATTGTTTTAACGATTTTTTAATTGTTTAAAAGGTATTTTAATACTTTTTCCCTACTTTTATTTATAGAAAGCAATTAAAAAGTTTTTTTTATTGTAGTACAATTTTTTGAAGTCATATACGTTTTTTTATACTATTTTTGACTTTTTATATAAAAAAATGAATCTTTGTTATAAAACCAATCTTTATTTATATTTAATTTTTTAATTATTTTTTAAAATAAAACGGTGGTACAGTGTATTAATGTGAAATTATAATCAAAAAATATTTTTTTCAATATAAATATGACTATTTTATTGAAAAACATTTTTTATAATGGACTTGTATTTTGCCATATTTTACTTATTTGAAATTATAATATTTTGACTTTTTAATAGATGTTGATTAGAAATTTTCATTTTTTTTTTATCCATTTTTTTTTTGCTTTTGGAATTTTTTCTATTATTTTCAATTTTTTGAATTTTTTAAACATATTCTGAAGAAATTCTTTATATAAAAGAATTGGACCGCTAATAATTTGGAGTTAAAATGAGTTTTTTTTTAAATGAGGGTCTTTTGCAAAACTTGTCAAAAAAACGGGGGGGGGGGGGGGGGAATAGTACTAACGGTTTGGATGGAAAGTTAATAGAATGGGGGTGTATTGCAAATTTTAAAAAAGTGGGGGAAAACTCAAAATAACCCTTATATCAATTATATATAGTTTACTTTTTTTAAGATCAAAACTATTTAAAATAGTTTTGGTCTGAGTGTAATCCTTAATGAATCTAAAATTATATAATGTGCAGTAAAACATACCAAATTGGATAACAAGAAACATGATTTAACTCTCGTCATTTTGGATATATTTATCGAATGTAATAATATAATAGAAATAATAAGTGGGTTAGCCACAATGAATATTCAAATTATCGTTTAATAGAAATAGACAATAATAAGAATTAATTAATTAATATCTCAAAAATCTTTAAAAATACTTTTTAATACGAATCAATTATCAAAACGTCTCCCAAATATTTTTTAATACATATTTAGTTCAAGCCTTTTTATTTTGTCCCTTAAACAATCATTTAATCAATATTCTCTTATTTTTAAAGGTCCATGCTAACGGCATTACTGGAGCTCCGACGAGCCTCACTGGAGCTCCTTTTTTTTTAGTGTTTTTATATGGTGAAGGATTTTTTGAAACAAAATAAAAAGACTTGGACTAAATATGTATGAAAAAATATTCGATAGATTATTTGATATATGCGCCTTTTAATATTAATAATACATTTGTTAATCAAAAATATTTTTATGTGTTTGTATGAGAGAAAGAGTTGCAAGTTAAGATTCCCACAAGACATGATCTTGTGACCGCTTATTAAGCAATAATCCTCGTAAGACATAGATTTGTTGTTGGTGGGTATATATTTCTTGTAACACATGATCACACTACTAATTGCCATCACATGCCCTGCATAATTAAAATGATAAGAAAAGTAATCAAAATGGTATTTGTAGGGAAGGAAAACAAAGAAATCATATATGCCATCTTTTGAAGGATTACTAAATCTGATCCAAACATATATGGATGTTGGTAAACATCAAACCATCTGTTTGATATTAACACCAAATCTAGATGATTATACAAAAGTGGCCACCAACTACCACTTAATTTGTCCTTGAAATTGCACTCAGTGTTGTTGTTAGGCATGTGCCAATAAGCAATTAGAATTAATTGACCATATAATCAAATTATGTTTACAAAACTTCCACGCACCATTTTGTGTACCCTTTCGGTCATAAAAATAGTTTTTATATACTATTTTTAATCATCAAAAACAGAAAATACTGAAGCAAAAAATATAGAAAAGTATACGATTGATTTTGATATAGACAAATAAAAAATCAATTTACTGAAATTACAGAAAATAAGACACCGAAATTACCGCAATGAACATTTAAATATAAAAATATGGATTTAATATAGCGGAAATACCTAAATTATATTCTATGAACCCATATATCACAATGATTAAGTTTAAAAGAGATATCGGTCATTACTTTTTTTCTTCATGTAAAAGCTCTTAATTAATTTTTCTCCCTCTATTTAAAATAAGTGGAAGGTTACATTAACAACAACGTATATATCATAGCTGTACAATCCCAATTTCTCACATAAATGTTGGTCATACACGATATATCGAAGATGGCGCTTGCTTGTCAATTTATATCATTCTTAGCATCGACCGTAATAAACATTCCTATTTTAAACCACATTCGAATTAAAATTGAATTAAATTAATGAGCATAAAGTAATAATGAATCCAACATCCACGTTCAACAAAATAAAAACCAACATGAACATTACTATCTCATCTAATAAAACAAGTGACTCCGGGCTATGACCTTTTCAATAATCCAAAATAAGCAAAGACAAGAACAAATGCCAACCTAAGCTAGAATCAACAAATTGATCTTCGAGGAGCAATACGTGACATAAAGTCTGATATTCCTTCGGTCTTGCTATCCCTATCAAAGTAAATCGGAGGGGAGGGGGAACATATATAGTTTGGGTTAGCGACCTTGAGTGTGCAAGAATTAACTTACTGAAATTGAAATACAAGATTACAGTTAACTTAAATAAGAGTCTCCCTTCGACAGTCACATGCAATAATTTCCTCACCTCTCAACGAGGTGCAATATTGATCATATCTAGGGCTGTAAACAGATATTCGAAAATCCGCATCCCTCCGATATCCGAATCCGAATTTGCGGATATTTATCCGAAAAAATGGAAACGGATACGAATATGAATACTCTATAAAAATATCCGAGAAAACGGATACAGATATGGATAGTACTGGTATCCGACACGGATAATCTGTATCCGATGCGGAGTATCCATTTTATCGGATATCCGTTTTACCGGATATCTGTATCCGTCAAACATATGTTTAAAATATTACTAATAATATTAGTATTAGTATTAGTATTACTAATAAAATAATATTAAAAAAACCTTAATCGTTTATTCCCTAAAACAAAACAAACACATACTCCACTTAAAACAAAAACACCATAAAGTTATTATTTTATTGGATATATTATAAAATGTCATGTATTATTATTTTAATGGATATATTATCATGGAGTTACACTAAAGTTACAATACACCCTATCACACACAACATACACCCACTAAAGTACATATACTCTACTCAAAATTAAAAAACCCTAATTTCATTTCATTTATCTTTCGTACAAAACAAGAGAAAAGAAGCCCTCATTTCACTGCATAAAAAACCTTCATTCCTCCACCTCCACCGCATCAGCGCGTCGTTGCTCATCAACCCCGCAACCACTTCTCATCAACTCCTCTGTTGCGCATCAACTCCGCGGTTGCGCATCCCCTCCTTCTGCAACAGAAAGTTAGCAACAACAAGTACATACAAAATACAAATACAAATATATGACTGTATTTATATATTATTCATGTGGTTGTTCATTACTTTTCTTAATTATAAATAAATGTTGGAGAGAAACAAAAAAGTAAAGAGATAGTTTTGATTGTGATAAGAACTGAAGTTAACAACAACTATATTATATACAAAATAAAAATATATACTTATTAAAATAAAAATATCAGTATGTTTTGAAGACTAAAAGGTCCATGAGGTTATCATTCTCAATAAATTTAATTTAATTTAAAAGGTGCATATTTATATCTACTATTATGGAATGCTACTGTTATTTTTTTTATAGCTTTAAGCTTATATGGTTATAAAGTATGGATGGTTTTAAGTCATATTATCATTAAGGAATGTTACTATTATTATGAAAGCCATAATTATTGATGTTAGGAGGTAGTAATTTTGTTATATATTTATTTGGATTGGATTGTATTGGATATTTTAATAGTTATTATTTTTTATGGCTAAACAATATAAACGGATACGGATATTATCCGAATCCGAGGTATCCGAGCAGATACGGATATGGATAGTGATTTTAACTATCCGGGAAGATACGGATACGAATAGTGCATCCAGATAGCGGATACGGATATGGAAAATATGGTATCCGATCTGTATCCGTCCGTTTACCACCCTTAATTATATCCTATTCCCAAAACACAAATGCAATATAGATAACAAGATCATTATTGAACATGTGATGCGTAAAGCATATTTTACGTGATGAAATTAAATTATGTACATTCGTATTACCATTTTTCGAACAACCCAATCAACCACCCACGACAGTGACATAATCATTTATCATGCATCCTCCATAGTAGTTAGGTCCCTGATTATTTATCTACATCATTAAAGCAATTAAGTAAATATCAATTAGTTCATACGATTACATACATAGGTATGTACATATATATACGACACTACATGGCATCTACCATTTGTGTCTCATTCGTGCTCTATAGACAAGTCCGAAAGAGTCCCTTATCTAAATGAGACATCACAAAATACACACAAGTGGGGCAGTATCTACACTAATACAACAGTTCACGACCCATACCCAGCGGTGACAAAGGATCACGGCATCAACACCTACTCTCGAAAGTGACGTTTCTACGTAGTACCAATAATAATGACCTAAACGACGCCTAGCCCACCTGTACCAACGTGTGCTCCGTTTCCGAACGCACGTAACCCCAATCGATAGGACCATCCACGAATATAAGTATTTTCCACACAATAAATAATTACATATTTATACGACAATATGTATGTAGGTAATTAGCATATAATTACCCCCACGACCTACTATTGATTTGCCCAATAATAATTCCCCAGTTAATTAATCATCTCATTAATTATTAGTCTTTGTATTTGAATAATCCCAATATTAGCCGAATTTATTCCCAATTAATTTAGGTATTTACCAGTCTTCCCGTTAAATGTTTTTAAATATTCATTCAATCATTACTAATTTTCTACCAATTATTTAGGTACTCACCCATCCTCCCGAGTCCTATCGTAAACTCCCATTATTCCCAGATCCTACTCTCGACTAACTTAATGAATATGTTATCTTACCAATTTTCCCAAAAAATCCTGGCTAGCCTAAATGGGTATGTTTTAAATCCAACTAATATTCTAGAGATGTTAAAATAATATTTCATAACTCCCAAATTTATTGGGACCCTGGGTAATTAGTCGAAAATGCAAACGAACCAACCTATGGTGAACAGAGCACCCGAACCGGTTCGCCCCTGGGTTCGGGTAGCTTCAGGGTTGCTATGGGTTTTGGATGGAAATTCTCCATTTTTCTTCATAAACAATCCATTATTCATCCCCCAAAAGTTATCCCAACATCACATATGATCATTAACTAGTTTTATACCACCTAACAACAATTTATATGAGCGAATAACACATAAATCATGGTTAATTTATAAGTGTACCATTTTCTCCAAAAACTATAAAGTGGGTGGTTCTTACTTTCCAACATCCGTATATTTTCATAGATTTGTATCAATAAACAATCTTTTTTCAATGATAATCACTAGATCTACTCTATTACCCTACAATACCATAATATCTATTTCTAAGCCATCACGACTATTATTTTTTCAGATTTTCTAATCAACCTTTCAATTCTATAATTTTCTTATTATCAAACAGATATCATTTACATATATATGGTGAAAACTATCCCCTAATATTAATTACAACTCGAATCCAGAAATCTACATGGGAGCCTACACAAATAAATGAAGAAATAACTTGGAAATCAAAGTAAGTAAGAAAATTATTTCCTTAGAATGAAAGTGAGAGCCCCTCTTCTTGAATCTCCAATCTCCTCCTTTTGACCTTGGTATCTCCTCTCTGTGGATGGGACAGCTAGGGTTTTCTTAGTTATGTAAAAAGGAGTTTATTAGTCTTCTTAATTAACTTATAAAGCCTCAAATCTCAAGTTAGGCATTTACCCTCACTTTTGGGCCTCAAAATGAGCCCGAATTCCTAATTAGAATGGCCCAATAGCCTCCTAACTATTATACCGATACCCCGAGCCCATTTTAAAGGTCTAAAACACTTAAACGACCTCATAAAACCTCCCAAAATGTGTCCTAGTTATTTTTATTCAACATAGATATTTTCATTGTGTTTAAAGGACACATAAACTTAAGTTTATTAACGTATTATTTTTTTCTACGGGTGAACTAATCATGCCCAATTGAGTCATGTAATTATGTAATCATGAATAGACATTTATTTTCAATTTAAATCTTACATATTCAAATTTAAATCCCTCCAATATAGTTTATTCATAAAATTAATTGAAAATTATTAAATTAAATTTTGTCGCAATATTTTATTTTCGAAAACACGAGGTATTACATTATTCCCCCCTAACAACGAAATTATGTCCTTGGAATTCATTAAAGCTTAACTTTACATTTTTATCCACACCATTATCGCAAGTTTTACACCCAATTAATCCTACTGATATCCCATGAGAAAAAAGAAAAGGCTCATCTATTCCTATCATAACATCACCGGGATGCCCATATATTCCACATTACAAGCATACACATGGACAAATATCAAATATGGAGGACACCTATATATCCAACCAAATCATACATGCCATGCATATCCAGATTACAAAGTATATCTCCACATATGTAAAACATAAAAATTAAACATCTTAGCGTATCTAACTTCGCTCAACTCCCAACTTTTGCTAATTTCGTGCGTGGAACGTCGTGCAAGCGAAACCAAACAAGGAACCCTCCAGATACATTATGCAAGGCTTAGTCATTTATTGAGATCCTTCGGTCCATGGCTTAGTGAAAATAAATAATAATGTTTACCTTAATCATACAAAATCTAGTTTGTGACTATTTTCAACAAAAGTTTCATCACTTCTAAGGGATATACTAAATCTCGATAGATTTGTCCGTTTGATCATACCAAGGGAACAGTTTAGCGGCCTTATAGTACCACAGACTTCTTTTTATTTCTAGGTCATGCGACGGGGGCTAGTCTAAGATCGTACTGTTCCTATATAAAAGAGGTTTTTTCCTTTCTAGAGTGAACCTTCCTACATATTCTCTTTCATTATTTACCTTTCCATCCTCGGTGACTGTGAGGATAAAAAAGATAAATAGTGATTTACTTTGGAATAAAAAGTCCTAGGATCCAACATCTCTCAAATACCTTCATATACTAATTTCGTACGTGGGACGTCTCGCAAGCGAAATCCAAAAAAGGAACCCTCCCGATACACTACTACATAACTTCATTAGTCATTGAGATATGTCAGTCTAGGGCTTAAGTTTATTAATGTGCTCACTCATTTATAAGGCTCCATAGGCCTGCTCATTCCAGTAAAGGCTACCACTTCTTATTTCTAATGGCATCGTCATTATAGTAACATTACTTATGATTATACGCATCATCATGTAACCGAGGCTATCACTAGTCATAACGTTCCCAAAGGAATCAAATATTTCTACAATACGAATGCTTTTCATTTTGCATGCTCTTAACATAAATAAGAAAATTTCATCGCTGGATAATTATCGCATTTATTTATCCCTCAAAACATTTATTCTCACAATAGTTCTTACAGTTATGGTGAATACCATTGTCCAACTAGTCGCACTACATTCGACTATTGACTTTAAATAGTCCCATAAAATTAATACAAGCATTATGATCTTCTTGCCAATCCATCCTAATGATACTATTGTACTTTCATGTTACTTATGAAAATAGGTTTTTCGTGATCCTAAGTCTTCCTATGATCAATCTTATACCTTTACACACGAAGCACTATAGATGCGTGCCCCTCAACTCGCGGGTGAAACAACATAAGGCGCTTTGACAAAACAGAGTCTACCCTCCTCAATGTACTAACGAGATAGTATTTACAATGGAGTACTATGCACTAGTAATAAACTGAGCATGTCTTTAGCACTGGTAAGGATGGAACTATGGCCACTGGTCGGACCTGCACTGGTTGAAACTCCCCCTGAGGTGCCCGGTGTCCTCGTTGTCCCCGCAGCTCTTGTGCTACCGATTTCCCTAAAGGCACTTCCTAGCCAAATGTCCCTTCTCACCACAAACATAATAATTTCCCTAGAACTGACAGCTATATGATTGTTGTTCTTGTTGGATTTGATTATTCTGCCCTTAGCCCTAGTGGCCTTTCTATTGTTGGACCTATTTGCCCTAGCCCTGGCCATGTCTGTTTCGATCACTGGAACCTCTAAATATTTTAAGCGGCTCCAAAAATTGAGGACCCCGAAACTGCTAGGCACCCTGGTTTTTAATCCCATTTTCCTTACTCTACTGGTTCGACGTCTATAAGTGATGTCTCATCTCCCTTTTATTTTTATGGTACACCCTATGGTCCTGGTAATGCAGTAGAGCGGCATTCACTATCTGGTTATAGGTAGTGAAAGTCGAACTTCCCAATAATGATTGTTTGATGTGCTAGGTTGTCCTCGACACAAACTTCTCCGTCTTCCATTGCTCTATATTTACCTCCTCCTTAATAAAATAGGAAAGATCAGTAAACTCTTCATCGTATTCTGCCACCGTGCGACCCTCCTGCTTCAAGTCCATGAATTTCCTTTGCATTTATGATTGCATCGCATGAGTTAAGTACTTCCCCTCAAATTTCTCCTTTAATTCATATATGATTAAACTATCCATCTCTGATTCTGAAGTGATGGACTCCCACCACCGAAGTTCTTCCTCTATAATTCGAAATTAGGCTAACATTTGCATCTGAACTAACGTACACGCCACCATCTGTAAATGACGTTAAATGTTCCTCTTTCATTGGCTTGCCACTAAAATATCTGAATTACTGCAAACTCTAGTGGTTGGCCCTTAGTGAAGGAAACCTTAGCTCTGTCCCAGATCAATCCAAGCGTCTGGAGTGGTAACATCATATGTTGTGATGATGGTGGTTGATGTGGCTGTAGTAGCTGGAAAATATCGTAGCATAGCGGCCATTGCGGTGGACACTGCCTGAGCCACAATAGTTGCAATATATGTCGGTCTAACCACAGGTGGGTCTGGTGGTGACGGTGGCTACTATTGTGGTTCCTGTTGAGCCTCCCTTCTATATCTAGCGCGATGACATGTCTTAATTTGCTTCTTCAATCGTTTGCCATCGAAAAGAAAATGAGGTTGGTATTAGTAACGGATTCCTAAAGAATACAATGATTCCTAAACACAGGGCTCTATACTTCAAAGAATGCAATGCAGAATGTAGTGAACGAAACACAGATCCTAAGGACACTAGAACCTACTTTCATACCAAATGTAACGTCCTCCATTTTCTCACATAAAGGTTGGCCAGATAAGATATGTCGCAGATAGGGCTTGCTTGTCAATTTATATCATTCTTAGCATCGACCGTAATAAACATTAAAACTGAATTAAATTAATGAACACAACGTAATAATAAATCCAATATCCACGTCTAACAAAATATAAACCAACATGAACATAAATGTCTCGTACAATAAATCAAATGACTCCAGGCTTATGCCCATATAATAATCCAAAATGAGTAAAGACGGGAAGAAGTAGCAACCTAAGCTAGAATAAATAAATAGATCTGTGGGAAGCAACACGTGTCAAGATGTCTAATATTCCTTCAGTTTTGCTATCCCTGTCTAAGAAAACCTGGGGAAAAACATTTATAATTTGGGTCAATGCCCTAGAGTGTGCAAGAATTGACTTACTAAAATTAAAATGCAAGATTACTGTTAATTTAAATAAGAGTCTCCCATCGACACTCCCAAGAAATAATTTCCTCACCTCTCACCTATGTGCAATACTCATCGTATCCTATCCCCAGTACCCATATACAGTATAGATAACAAGAGCATTAATAAACATATTACACGCCTAGCATAATTTACTTGGTGAAATTAAATTGTCTACATTCGTATTACCATTTTTTGAATAACCCTGTCAACCACCCACGATAGTGACAAAATAATTTATCATGCATCCTACGTAATAGTTGGGTCCGTGATTATTTATCTACATCACTAGACCGATTAAGTAAACCTCATTTAATTCACATGGTTATATACATACGTCTGTACACACACAAAGAAACACACACACACACACACACACACACACACACACATATATATATATATATATATATATATATATATATATATATATATGACATTACATGACATCTAGGGGTGGAAAAAGGAACACGACCCGATAAGAAATCAGTGGACCCAAACACGACACGATAGCGTATTTTTTTCTTTAACCCGAACATGACACGTTAAAAACACGACACGACACGATAACACGATAAGAAAATATGATTCGATTGGACACGATTAGACCCGACCTAACACGACACGATTGGACACAATTAGACCAGATAGTAAGGAATTAAAAAAATAATGGGTCTAAATAGTGGGTTAATAATGGGTTTTAATGGGGTCAATAGTGGGTCTACATAGGGTATATATAGTGACCTTAATTAGGTCACTATCGAGTCCTTATCGGGTCAATTTCGTGGCAAAAATTGGACACGAACACGACACGACCCAATGGCGGGGCCAAAAACCCAGACCCGAACACAAAAGACCGTGTTAATTTCGTGTCAATTTTGTTTCGTGTCATGTTATCGTTTCATTCCCAAAATTTCCAGCCCTAATGACATCTACCATTTGTGTTCCATTCGTGCTCTATCACTAAGTTCGAAGGAGTCTCTTATCTAAATCAGACATCACAAAATAGACACAAGTGGGGCGTTACCTACGCAATATACCAGTTCACGGCCCATACCTAACGGTGACAAAGGATATCAGTATTTACACCTACAGCTCGTAAGTGACGCCCCTACATAGTACCAAATATAATGACTTACACAACGCCTAGTGCACCTGTGCTGATGTGTCCTCTGGTCCCTAACGCACGCCACCCCACCCGATAGGACAGACCATGAACATAGGCATGTTCCACACAAATAAATAATTACATATCTATACCACATGATACGTATGTTGGTAGTTACCCTATAATTACCCCCACGGCATATTATTGATTTTCCTAATAATAATTCCCCAGTTAATTAACCATCTCGTAATTATTAGTCTCTATATTTGAATAATAATCCCAACATTACTCGAATTTATCCCCAATTACTTTAGGTATTTACCAACATCCCCATTAAATATAAATTTCTCTGTTTTTAAATAGTCATTCAATCATTACCGATTTTCTTTCAATTATTTAGGTACTCACTAGTCCTTCCGAGTCCCATCGTAAGCTCCCATTATTCTTATATCTAGAATTATATTCTCGACTAACCTAAGGAATATGTTATCTTACCAATTGTCCCAAAAATTCCTAGCTAGCCAAAATGGGTATGTAATAAATCATATTACTATTCCAGAGGTGTTAAAATAATATATCATAACTCCTAAATTTATCGGGACCCCAAGAGATTAGCCAAAATTATAAACGAACCAACCTAAGTTGAACAGGACAACCAAATCGGTTCACCCTAGGGTCGAACCAGTTCGCCCCTGGATTCGGACGGCTTCAGGGTTGTTATGGTTTTTGGACAGAAATTCCCCATTTTTCTTCATAAACAATCCAGTATCCATCCCCCAAAAGTTATGACAACATCACGTATGATCATTAACTAGTTTTATAAACGTAACAATAATTTCTACGTGAAAATAACACCAAAATTATGATTAATTCATAAAGGTACCATTTTCTCCAAAAACTATAAAGTGGGTGATTCCTACTTTTCAAGATCTATATCTTTTCATAGATTTGTGTCAATAAATAATCTTTTTTCAGGGGTAATTATTAGATCTACTCTATCACCCTATAATATCACAATATCTATTTCTAAACCATCATCATTATTATTATTTTTTGGATTTTTGAATCAATATTTCAATTCTATAATTTTCTAATCATCAAGGTGAGATCCTCTACATGCATATGGTGAAACTTATTCCCTAATATTAAGTACAAACCGAATCCAGAAATCTACATGGGAGCCTACAAAAATAAATTTAGAAATCACTTGAAAATCAAAGTAAGCAAGAAAATTCTTGCCTTGGAATGAAAATGAGAGTCCCTTTTCTTGAAACGCTAATCTCCCCCTTCTTTTGACCTTGGTATCTCCTCCCTGTGGGTGGGGTTGCAAGGTTTTTCTTATTTGTATAAAAATGAGTTTATTAATCTTCTTAATTAACTTATACTGCCCCAAATCCCGAGTTAGATATTTACCCTCACTTTTGGGCCTCCAACTGAGCTTGAATCCCTAATTAGAATGGTCCAATAGCCTCCCAAATAGTATACATATACGTGGACCCATTTCTAAATGTCTAAAATACCTAAAGGAGATCGTAAAATCTCCCAAAATGCATCCTAAATATTTTTATTCAACATAAACATTTTCATTGTCTTCAAACGACACGTAACCATAAGTTTATTAACGTATGATTTATTTCCACGGGTGAACTTATCATGCCCAATTGAGTCATGCAATTACGTAATCATGTACAAACGTTTATTTTCAATTTAAATCTTACCCGTTCAAATTTAAATCCCTTCACTTTAAATTATTCACAAGATTAATCCGAAATTATTAAATTAATTTTTTTCCCAATATTCTATATCCGAAAACACGGGGTATTACAATAGCCTTCTAATTTACTAATGAATACTTATTCATTTCTTTTCCACTTCATTATGAGCTCTATCCAACTATTATCCATGGGAGGATTCTTGTTACAACCCTAAATTATTCATATTTTATATATATGGCGAGAAACAAACATGTAGGTTACTTAATGATTTCGGTATTAGTTTAGTTTTTCATTTAACATAAAAAAAATAAAAAAAAAATATGTCGAATAACATAATATGACAATCAAAACTAAAGTACTCAAATAAATAAAAATACCAAAGAGGAATAATTATTAAACCAAAAAAATTGTAATGTTGAGCGACTTGGTATTGGCATGTATTCAAAAACGTACCGAAATTACAAAAACCAAATATAATTGATATTACTATTAATATCCACCAAATTTTGATTAAAGTGATCAATACCCACCCTGAGTTTCCTCTAATATATCCTCGTTAGTGTGGGGACAACTTGGTTATATGCCATGCCCATAAGGCGTATTTTTGTCTAAGTCAATGTAAAATATTTTAAAAAATAGAAATTAGAGGAAAATATTTATAAAATCTTATAATTTCAGAAAAACATTTTAAAATTTTAAAAATTGTGGAAAATATTTTTAAATCTGGAAATTGAAAACAAAAATATTAGAAATTATATAAAAAAAAAAGACATTTAAAAAGACTGGAAATATTGAAAGACTTTTAAAACATCTCGTAATATTAGAAATTCTACTTAAAATGTTTGAATAATGTTAAAAAATATTACAAATATAAAGGAAAACCCCTAAAAATTACATAAAATTAAAAGAAATACATAAAACAAACTAAAAACTATAGAAAATATCGGGAAAAAACTTTATTCTAAAAATAAGAGAAAAGGAATTTTAAACGTTAAAAAAAATTGATAAACTTCTTAAAAAATCTGAAAATAGTGAAAAAGACTTTTAAAATCTGAAAAATATAGAAAAATACTTTAAAAATATAAAAATATTAGAAAAAAAAAACATATTACCACCCAAAAAACATATTGCGAGGGAAAAAAACCGAGTTCTTGAAAAAAAAATATTTCAAACAAAAAAAATATTTTCCCAAAAAAACATATTTTCATAAATAAAAACATATTCACTGCAAAAAAAATTATTTAAAAAAACATATTTTGAGCGTAAAACAAGACATTTTCCACCCAAAAAATATATATTTCTAGCAAAAATAATCCCTTATTTCCAGAGGAATAAAAAAAATATCTCCAGCTTAAAAAAATAGAGTTCGTGGGAAAAAATTATTTTCAACAATAGAAAATAATTTCAGCACAAAAAATAGAGTTACTAACAAAATAATTAAAAGCAAAAAAAATATTACCAGAAGTAAAAAAGATATTTTCATGCAAAAATAATCCCTTATTTACATAAAAAAGAATAAGATATTTTCTAGCAAAAAAAATTCAGCAAAAGTAAACCTTTATTTACAACAAAAAAATTTACCATAGGGGAATAAAATATTTTTTAGAAAAAATAAACTCTTATTTCTAACTAGGAGTGTCCATGGTACGGAAAAATCTCGAATTGTACTATTTTGTAGCGATAAAAAGTGGTAATGATTGACCCTTTTTATTTACCGAAACAGAAATCACCAATTTTTTTGTAATTGATTTTGGTTTACATATCAAAAAAATAATTTATTGAAATTACCGTACCAAAATTAAATACCAAAACAACAATTCAAAATGTGGTATAGTAACATTGAAAAGGGGATAGGAAATAATATTATAGTTTATTATTTGGATAAAGTGAAAATGTTGTGATGAATTTATGCATTAATATACAAAGTTGTGGTAAAGTGATTTGAAATGAACACGTAGGCTCTTAAACATATCAATATTCATCAAAAGGATTAAAGGAGGAATTTTGTTAAAAAAGTAAAAACAATAAGTTTGAGTTAAATTTTTTTTACGAGTTCTTAATATTTAAGGGTACTCCTATAAGCTCAAAATGATGTATTTTTCTATTTTAAAAAAAGGGGTAAAAGAACTGTTAGTTTATAAGAGATTATAAATTCGCAACGTTTTTACCTTTTTTTTTAATAGCAAAACAATTTCTTTTTATTTGAATTTTTTTGGAGGGGTGTAATACCCCGTAATTTTCTAGAATAAATAATCAAACTATATTTATAGAATAAAATAAAATTTTGTGAAAATTGGACTCAATCGGTGAATTTTATTTATTAATTGCAAATATGTAATTCGTTGTTATGTCATAGTTATGTGTAGTTGATTTTGTATGTTAATGTTTAAAAAAAATGCATGTATCGTAGAAAATGCATAAATGATGTGTGACACAATTAAAAATATATAATGTTGGGATAAAATAATTGGAACGTATTTCGGGGAGTATACGGGCTCGTTTAGGTGTTTTAAACCTTTAAAAATGATCCCGAGACATAGGTATATAAGTTGGGAGACTTTTGGGCTAGTCTGGTTATGGATTTGGGCCCATTTGAGGGTCCAAAATTGGGGATTTTAACCCAATTCGGGAATTGGGATTAACATATGTTTAAGAGGAAGATAAACAACTCCCCACTACGGATTAGAAACCTAAACTTAAGTGCTACACCAAGAGAGAAGAGGGGAAGAACCCAAAGGGAGAAAAGGCAAGAAACTGAAGGGAATTTAAGAGGGCTTCTTCCACTACACATTAAGGTAAGAATTTTCTTGCTCAATTGATTTTCCAATTGCCTTCTTGATGCATTATAATAACCCCATATAATTTATGGGTTTTAGGTTGGATTTTGATGAATAAATATTAGGAGTTAATCTCATGTATGTAGAGGATTAATTATAACAGGTTGTAAACCATAAATTTAGGAATTAATTCTTGAAATTTGATGGTAGAAACCTAGGGTTCTTGAGATGAAATTGGGGATTCTTGGAAGTTTTATGTAGAAGACTGTAATACATGTTATGATCTGTAGATTTGTGACTCTAGTTACATGTTTACGCCCCATAATCTGATCTACACTTAGTAGTTCTTGTAGAATAAATATGGGATTAAAGATTTTAAATCCTCATATGAAATCTGGGAAATTTGGAGCAGAAAACAATGTGGTAGTGTGAATTAAATGGTTATAAGATGTATAACTAAGTGTTAAGTAACCATTTACGTTCTTATGTAAATGAAATCACGATTGGGTTGAAATTTGGGAATAAAATAAAAGAGTTCGTATTAAGAAACTGCAAAACTGGGAAGCAATGGCATTTCGAATCGATTCGACCTTGGTCCGAATCGATTCGGCTGGGTGAATCAATTCGACCAACAAACCAAATCGATTTGGTCCTGCTGATAGGGTGAGTTCGGGCTAAAATTTTATGCATAATATTTTTAGAATCCCGTACGAGTTGGTGGGACGATGTTTGGGAAATGATGAATTTATTAAAAATGTAAATGTGACCCACATATTTATTAAAATATTATATTTAACTAGATGGTTAAATAATTGTTAAGGAAATTAGATTTAATAGTGAACTGGATGGTCAATTATTAATTGATGAATAATTGTGGGTAACATGTGGGAGATTTGGGTAATAATAGAGTAATTACCTATGCATACTATATGGGAATAATAATATATACTTATGTGTATATGTGTGAACATACCAATGTTCATGGACGGTTTTATTGGCTTGGGGTTTCGTGCATTCGGATTACGTAGCACACGTCGGCACAGGTGGGCTAAACGATGTGTAGGTCATTTAGGTACTACGTAGTGGCGCCATCTACGAGAGGTAGGTGCTGATGCTGGGAGCCTTTGTCACCATTATGTATGGGCCGTGAACTAGTATACTGTGTAGGGACAGCCCAACTTATATATATTTTGTGGTGTTCGCTTGGATAAGAGATTCCTCTAAACTTGCCGATAGACTACGAATGAGACACCAACGGTAGATGCCCTTGTGTATCGTATATATGAAAGGATATATATATAAATTATCCGGATTTAAATGAAGTTAATAATTCTCTAAGATTGTAAACATAAATTATAGACCCTCATTATACTGTGCATAATAAATGTTTTTGACACTTTCATTATAGATATACGACTGGGATACCTTGGGATTGGGTAATTAAACATAGTTTGCTCTGTTGTAATAATTGGGTGAAATAAATCCAATAAATATTAATCTGGCATGGTGTTTATATATATATTATTTGGGACTTGTTGGGATGCGGGTAATATCGCACTTAGTTGAGGGGTGAGATATTAATCGCATGCGAGTGACGATGGAGAATATATATTTTGCACCAATTCTATTTGTTGCATTCTAAATTGATTAAATTAATTCTTGCACTTCCAGGGCTCTGGCCCAAATTTAAATTATTTCTCCCCCCAGGTGTTCCTAGACAGGGATAGTGGGATTGTTGACTTAGCAGCCTCGCATTCTCATTTTGCTCCTCAAGCTTTCAGATCAGTTGATTCTAGTTTAGGTGATTTTCATCTTCAGTATTTATATTATTTTGGGATTACTGTATGGGCATAAGGTCGAAATTTATTCACTTTATGTTGGGTTGTGATACATACTTTCATGTTAGATTTATTATATACTTGGTGTTGGTTTGAATTTTTATTATTATGGAAATGTTGATTTAAAACTCAATTACGGGCCATAAATATATAATTTATTCTATGTTGGTGCTAAGAATGGTATTAGTTGACAAGCAAACCCCATCTTCGGCGTATCGTGACTGGACAGACTTTACGTGAGAAAATGGGGGTTGTTACTATGACACCCCACCAAATAAAATACCGGGTGATCAGTCCTATATCAAATTAAATAGGAATCTCATTTGGTTAATTCTTAGCATCACTGTCGAAACATTTTTAAAACTTACTAACCGCCTAGTATTCAAAAAGACATGGTGTCAAATTTTATCTTTTTATCAAACAACATTAACAACATGCGGAAGAAAAATATAATAACCATCCACACAAATACTGAGCTAAACCTGTGAACAAATACAATCCTTGTCGAGAAAACCACCTGCCACTAACCAAATACTAAAAATATAAACTACAAGAATAATAAAATTAGTACATCATCTGGCGGGAACAAAAGAAATAACTAGGGCGAAATGCCCAATGGAAATACTAATTGCATCCTACTCTAGAAATGAAATGACTGTAGCGACTAAGTCAAAATCTTGCAACATCCACATATGCCGGAGATGCGTAACCCTGGAATATAAATAATTATGGCGTCCATGTGGCTGGACACCTAAAAGGTTTTGAAAATATTTTATGGCAAGAGTTAGAACCCAAAATATTTTGAAAATATTTAGCAAGTGAATTAAATTGCAGTAAATTAAAATGCATGAATGCTCTTCATATTTAAGCTAGTGTCACACTCCCTTGAGGACCAGCTCACCCCTCAACTATCGTGCGCACCTAACGTTTTCCTATATAACCCACCTAGTCACCTACCCCATAACAAGTTCTCGATGATATCCTTCCCGTCACACTCTCTAACCCCGAATTTGTTTAATATATGATTTTTAAGTTATATATCACATTAACTTAACTAATCATTATTTTCATTTGAGACCATATAACATTTTCACGCGTTTTATGCATAATCAATACAATTCACACCATGTATTTTTTCCGTATATAAATATTTGCACCATATATACGTATCACCATATTACAACATTCACACACATGTCGTAAATATATAACCATCATCCCGAGTAGGCACATTCTCTAAAATGCTATCATTTTCAGGTATACTCATCCGCCCGGACCCCTTAAACGGTTAGCTCCCCTAATCAGAAAATAAACGCAGTGGAGGCGACCATAGTTCCCTCCGAAAATGAGACTGACTCATACCCAAGACGTCTCACTCTTAACAATACAGACTCTATGACCTGGGGACTATACTCACCCTGCTCCTCAACCCAGGGGATTCACCCACATTGCGCAACCTCCCATGATAGCATTAGAGGGGTATGTATTCCTATAAATATTATTCACACAAATATTTATAAATCACACAAATATATATATATATATATATATATAGCACATCATCGCATATATATATTTAATTAAATCCAGGCCACCCGTGCACAATTACCGTAATACTAGCCTAACATTCCCAGGTCTATATACCGACTTGATATTTAAATAATTCCCATATTTATTTATTTATCGCTTGAGTTGTATCATCCAACCAAATTACCCGAACTTGCTCCTTCGGTCCGAAATTTCATATTGTAGAAGTTATTCCTCAAATCCCGCATATTAAAGATTTCACACTTTTTATTTTGAACATTCCATAATTTATTATATGACCCTATAATAAATAAATTCTGCTAAATTCGTGCCTAAGCCCTCATAGAACTAGCTCCACAATTTATACCCGAGTCAATATCCCGACTCAATTTCACCACGCATTAATAAATTTTATTATCTTAGCGTCACTCAACCAACGCACCCGGACTCGCTCACTTAACCCGAAAGTAAAATATTCAGAATTGTTATTCAAAGTTATTCTCAATAACTTTCGCACAATTATTACTCTAAGGTGCTTAACTCACTCACTTTAGAACCTTAATCTCCTCTTGGAATTATCACCCTTATCTTCCCATTTAGTAACCCCACAATTAAACCGATCCCTGTAGCCTAAAAATCAAACCCCAGTCAGTTAACCCCCCAACCAAGAACACGCAAAGCTGAACGGGAGGAAAGGGAAAAGACGGCGAAATATTGATCTTGCTCAAACGATTGGTCAGCCGTTCAAACGATTTTGGTTGTCGCTTGAATAAGAACCAGGCCGTTCGAACGACGCTGGTTCTCTCTCCCCTACTTCGTCACCTAAAAATTTAACCGCCATTGGAGAACTAACCCAGCAGCCTCTGTTTCTACATTTTTCGCAACACAAGGTTCCAATCCTCAAATACAAAATTTCAACTCACCAAATAATTGATCAAAGTCTCCACAGATTTAAATCTAGATTTTTAAACTTCTCAATTTCTCTACAGATCAAACATCTAGTTCTAATTAGCCTCAAATTAGATGTCAAATTAACCCAAGAATATGGCATTTATCTAAAACCTACTATGATATGAATAGAAGTATGCAATCAATTTAAAAGCAAGTTTAACCACTTGCCTTAGGGTTCGTAGGGTCAGAATCCGTTGGTGAAGATGATTATTTTTTATGAAGAACACACACTTGTTCTTGATTTTGGCTCCCATGGATTCTCCCACTTTCTCTCTCTAAAAAAGGGTTTTCTAAAATGTGTTAGAGATGCCACATCCTCTCACTTTTAGGGTTTAATAACTCAATCTCGATTTTAGGCTTGTGGGCTTTATAAAAAGGGGATCAAACACTCTTATGTGACCTTAAATATGCCTAAAAATATCCCGAGACCCATTTACTACCCCTGGGTACTCTTTTCCAACTATTTTAACCCATCCGGACTCAACCGTGCACTCAGAATTATCATCTGAATTAATTTGTAACATTCGATATTTTTTACCTCAAAAATGCAACACAAAAATACTTAAATAATTACATCTCAATTTGCCAAATTAAATAGATCCTCTAATTTAAAAATTCTCCAAATCATGAATTTAATTTCTCCTAATAAAATAAATTCTTTTTCTCCCGAAAATAAATAAAGTAAAGGTCTTTGGAATTACGGGGTGTTACAATTACAAAGGGTACCCTGATATGTTAAGAACCAATAAAAAAAATTAACTCAAATATTTTTTTTACTATTTTAAAATAAAATCGTTCGTTAATTCATTTTAGAGAATATCCTTGAGATGGAACACTAGCATAATTGTATGCAATTGAAAATCAATAGAGTCCCGCATTGGAAAAGAGACTAAAATGGATGGGAGTTAAGGTCCATAAGTAAGGGGATACTCTTTGACTATTTCAAGTTCAAGCTTGCATTTTGACCTTTCTAAATTCTAGCACTTTGTAAGCTTTTCGCTTGCATTTTGTTTGGTGAGCATTATTTTAACCAATTTTTTCTTACTAGATAAAAAGTGTTGTGACTTTTTTTTTAAAATCTAATATTTTGAGTTGGGCTAGCTATAAAGAGAAGGCCTAATTGTGAAAATTTAAAAATTAGTGTTATTTTAAATTTTTGAAAGTTATACTGAAAAAAATGATTTTATTGAGGCTTACAGTAAAATGTGTGGTACGCTTTTGGTTTAAGTCAGGTTGTACCATGTGGTATAAATGGTGATTTTGGTTTTATTCTATTAAAATTGGTTTGGTATTGATATGTGCTATTTATTGACTAAACCAACCGAAAATCGGCCCTATTTCTAATACAAAAAACATTTACAGCAAAAAAAGTTCTTGAAAAAGTAATTCGAAAAAAACAAAACTATTTTGAGAGAAAAAATCCCCAAATACCCATTACAACAACCCCATTTCAAAATAAGCCCCAGATTTGAGAAATCATTCCCTTCTCGTCAAATCCATAAAAAATCAAAAATTCGACAAACACAATACCCATTCCAACTATTTTCGTGTGTATGTGTGTGTATGTGTATTCGTGTGTATTCATGTATATGTGTGTGTGTGTGTGTGTGTGTGTGTGTGTGTGTGTGTGTGTATGAAGAGGAGACGAGATGAAGAGAGAGAGAGAGATAAAAAGAATAATAGAAAAATGAGTGAAAAATAAAATATGTTAAAAATCCTAAAAACCCATTTTAAAAGGTCACATGGGATGCACATGACCCGATTTCTATAAAAAAAATTAGTGGTATTAACGGTAGGAGATTATTTGAAGTCGTTTTGAAAATTGAGGGGATTAAGTTTATAAAATGAAAGTTTGGATAGTAAAGTGAACAGGGAATAAAGTTAAGGAATACGTGTAATTAATTATTTTTATAAAAAATAAGAAAAAAATAAAACATGGGTCACCAAGTCACTCATCTTCTTTTACACTCACTTTTCCAAGACACGCGCATATGTTTGATTCGCATTACATTTTCATAACGAAAGATACTTAATTTTTCACATTTGATATTATTGTGGACTAATGGTGCTTGGTTGCAAACAAATGCTATGAGAATCATAAACGTACATCCTATCCTATTTTTTTGGGTTAATTACATTTAGGCCCCTTGAATTATACCCCCATCCAACACTTTGCCATCACTTCTTTTGATTTTTTCAATTCACCCCCTAACTTTGAAAACGGTTACAATTAACCCCCTGTCGCCCAACTCTATTAACTTTTAGAGGGAAACGTTAGTCATGTGCATGGCACATGACTTTTTAAAGGGAAATTTGGTCATTTGACTATTTTGCAAACCCTAAAAGCCTATTTTGTTTTTTCTCTCTTTCTTCTCTTTCCTCTCCCTTCTCCTCTTTCTTCTCTCTCTCTCTTTCTTCTCTTTCTTTGTGACACCCCGCCTATTTTAACCACAGGTGATCAGTCCTTCACTGAAACAAACAGGAATCTCATCTGGTTCATTCTTAGCATCACTGTCGAAAACTTTTTAAATTACTAACCACCTATGTTAAATCAGTCGGTATCAAAATTTTCTCTTTCATTAATCACACGATGACAGGTGAAATAAAATAATCTAAACCATCCACACAATAATAGAGTCTAAAACATCACATGATAAATAACTTAATAAAATAATACCGAATAAACCATCGGTTCCCAATATAAAATCCAACTACAAATCTAATGTAAATAAAAACAAGTCTGATACATACTGAATAACTGAAATACTGAGCCCTAAATGAAATACTAAAATGAAATCTTATCTAGGAATGAATAATAGAAGCGTCTATACAAAGTCTTACAAGCCTCCACTATACTGCAGCTACGCATCCCAAGAATGAGTCATCAAGCTTGGTGTCCCTATAGCTAGACACATAAAATATTTTGAAAAAATAGGAAAAGAGAATTGACATGGGTTAGAGCCCGAGAAATTTTTTTTGAGAAGTCGCTTTTATTCCGCAATTGCTTTACATAAAAAATTTGAGTCGGCGCGTCATTTGAACGAGATCTGATGTCGTTCGAACCAGAAAATTTGTGAAAAATAAATTTAATTTTTTATTTCAAAAATTCTTCTTTTAATCTTGGAAAATTCATTTTGACGGAAAACTACGCCTCAACACTTAGAAAATATTTTAGGAAAATATTCATACCTATTTTTAAAAATTATTCCAACACTTTTAAATGAACTGTAAAGGGACTTAAATACTTTCTCACCGAAATTAACCTTGCAGAGGCTTGAATGTTGAAGAAGCTTGATATTTGAATCCGTCTCGATGCATGTATGACCTTGAACAATCTTCGACAGTTGTAGCGGTATACAACATACTTAATTGATAACGGACATTTATAAAATCATGTCCTTACAAATCTCCCCTATGTCTATGCCGGTACAAAATAAAAATAATTCGAATTAAATCAAAATGCCTATACAAATCTAATGCCCTCCCATGAACCCAAAAGTGAAAAGGTACTTGAAATGCAAGTGTTTCAATTTTTCTTCAAAAGTCTTCAACATCAAAACTTCAAATCTTTAAGCTTTTCTCATCAGGGTGTGCAATCCAGTAATCATCATCAATTCTTCGTACCTACACACATGAGACAAAGAAAAATACCTTTGCGAGGCATCGAGTTTGAAATGATATAAGAATAAATCAATCAGTATAATCAAATCTCTCCCATTATGCAAAACCCCCCATAATTCGTTATCCCCCTTTTTATTTGTCCAAAATAGACAAGGAAAAGAATAAACAATCAAGACATGGAGTGTCACGACAAGAAAATCAAACTATGTGCATGTAAAGGAAATACTCAATAATCCACAAACTATGTTCGATTTTTCAATTTTTTTCATACAAAAACAATTTACAAAAATCACACCATGAATAACATTAAGATAACCAAATCATGGATATTGAATAAATGGATGTGAACAAATTCAATAGGTAATAAAACTCAATCAAGCATATGTGCCCGATGCATAAGTGTACTCCTATCGAATGAACATCAAAAATATCCTTAGGTGTAAAATTATTGAATTTAGATGATATCGACTAAATCAAATCAACAAATCAAAGCCTAAGTAATTTTCACACCAATAACGTCCAAAACTATTTAGTGTCGTTTCGAGAACTTTTCAAAGGACATGCAAATCCATTGATTACTTTCCAACGAAACTCCCTCATATATAGTAAAGCATTTTTCATATCTAATGAGGTACTAAATTCTCAACTAGAGAAAATCTATTGGCCCAAATCTCGGCATATATCATCTTTTTATTGCCATAATTTTTTTTTCGAGCGGGTTCCTGTCAAATGGTGGATTTCACGCAGAGTTAATTTTACACTCTCGTAACCCTTTCCCGTATCACTCATCATTTTTTCAAATTTAAAAAAAATTCTCAAGAGCAATAGTTTTTACATGCACTGCTTTTATTACTCGTATTATTGCACTTGGTTCGTTTTAAGGACAGGATTGAGATGAAAACACTCGACCAACATGTGATAGACAAGTTCAATAATCAAACAAATCCGTGCATGTGTACAATAAAGGAAATAATGAGTCAAACATGCAGGAAGTATCAACTAACAACATCTCAATGACTCCAAATCTTGTAAAGCATGTGGATGACATGACATATTGTCTCAAAAGAAATATCAAATAGTCGCGTGGATAAATGGAATGAAATTTTGACTCGGTCATCCTAAGTGTCGATCCATAAACGGTGTAAAACAAAATACAAAACTCTTTTTGTCTTTTTCCATTTTTTTTTTTAAAAAAATCTTTTTGTATTTTTCCAAAAAAATTCAAAAAATAAAAAACCATAAATATGAACATGGTACACACTAGCGATAGGCATAATATCGGTATGAGAAAATCCTATGCTAGCAAACAATAATCACACAAATGAATCAATAATTTAAGCATGTGTGATTAAACGAATAATGCAGTATAAGCAATTAAGCATGAATACTAAAAATAACCACATATAAATTGTTCCAGAAACAACCAGCAGTACCAAAAACCAAAGCAGATGAACACAGGGTACTATAAACAGAATGGTCAAAGTCAACCAGGCCGCTCGAACGAAGTGAAATGTCATTAGAACGACATCATCTCTCAACATAAGATCTCGCTCGAACAATCAGCTATCTCGTTCGAATGAGAAAAAGAAATTTACCAGAAAGCCCACATAATCAAACAGTTCTGCCCAGTGAAAAAAATTCCATAAAATAGTACCAGGAAGGGCCTGATAGATCCAATACAGTGTCAAAACAGTAGGAAATAGCAAACTCAATAAATAAGTCAATGTGAGCTACAACAAAGTGAGTCATAACACTAGCAAAAGTATATCAAGACGCACAACTAGTGTATGACAAGTATCAACACAATCAACCAAAAGATCTCACATGGGGTGAATCACGTGCAAGAAGACGAGAGTCGTGAACAATTAGACCATAAGCCTCTAAATCCGATTTCCTAACCCAAACAGATTTGTAATGATAAGTGGAGGTTTTAGGAATCGAATTTATTCTTTTATTAACCTTCCTCGGTCCATTTAAAATCTTGTAACATAAACGCCTAAGATGTCCTTGCTTATCGCAATGTGTACAAGTGTAAATCGGGCGATTAGTGTTACCTAAAGGCGGCCCTCTCCTAAAGGTGGTGCTCTTTGAACATGCCTAGGTGGCTCTCTCCTAATGATCTTAGGTGGCTCTCTCTTAACAACCCTCGGAGGCTCTCTCCTAACAACCCTAGGAGGCCCTCTCACACGCCTGGGGTTGGCTTTAGGAATGGGTACAACATTCTCATCGAAGCCTATACCACCCCTATCCTCCTTAATTTGGACAGTCCCTAAAATTTTATCTAGCTTTTTTTACCGAGACTCCAACTCAAATTTTACCTTGCTTGATTCTCTCAAACTCTTCCCAAGCTCACCTATCCTCGACTCGAGTAAACGTCTAGAATCCTCAAACTCTAAAAGTTCCTTTTTCATATCCTCCATTACCCCTCGAAGACTATCTCTCTCACCCTCAACATACTCAAGCTTCTCTCTCAAAATTTTCTCACGTGCCCTAAGATCTTCAAGAAAACCATCGGTATTGTTTAAGGCACGCTCTTTCAATTGAGATTTCAATTTCAAATTTTCTTTCTTTATTTTTAAAGCTTCGGAATAAAGTTCATTGAAAGTCGTTTGCAAGTCACTCTTATTCTCACTTCCATTACCCTCACTATCATCACTAATCGCACGGCTGGAAAACTCTAGCTTAGAAGCATAAAAGACTTCTTCTTTCGAGTCACTGTCACTAAGGGTAGAAACATGAGATGTCAATTTATTCAATGTGTTTCTTAAATTTGTGGGGCACTCATCTATCGTGTGACCAACAACCTCACAACCCGAACACCTCTCAGAATCGTTTTCAACAGAAGATTTAAAACAGGAGTTCGTGTGAATTTTCCAATTAGTCTTTTCAAACAGTTGACATCGAAAATCATCAAAAGCCATTTTTAAGAAAAATAGGATCAAACACAATAACTTAGTGCAATAGGCTTTGACACAAAAGTCCGTGTAAAAATCAGGAACACGCAATAAATTTGTGCAACCCACTCTGATACCAATTTGAGAGTGCTACAGCGGAATAAAAGCGACTTCTCAAATAAGTCCAATTTTAATTGTGAGTCATTTAATCCATTTTCAATGAAACCCAAGTGTTGATACCAAAATTAATGTGCTGATGTGGACGAATAAGATGAAGACACGTGTCAATCTACATGGCACAATAGCAGCGAGGAAGATCATTTCCCGACCAACCGTGCTTCTTTCCGAACAACGAGAATACACCGAGAAACTCTATCACACCGAGGAACTCTATCATCCCGAGATACTCTAAGTATTCCGAGGAACTCTATCAACAAGCAACTAAGGCGGTCCGAACTGCATCTCGGCCGTATCATTAATTACCAGACGGACAACTGTTCAACTATTCATTATATTCTTGACGCACACGCTGCATTAAATGTATTACCCTTTCATATGTATATCATTTAATGTATTGGACCTTTCATGTACAGCCTAAAGGCTATAAATACCTTGTATCATCCTCAATTCAAGGGGACCGGAATTTCTTGAGAGAACTTGTAATCAAGAATTCCACAAACACTCAGCAATAACATAACAGTGGACGTAGGCTTTATTCCTAGCCGAACCACTTTAAAAATCTTTGTCTTATTTATTTATCTGTGATTGAAAAATTAGAGCGATCTAGTTTTTTACATCAACAGATTGGCGCCGTCTGTGGGAAACGACTGTTATTATCGTTTTTCATAAAAATCATTTGTCACCAATGGCAGATAATCCAGAATCCAGTAATCGACATGTTGGAAATACTGGAAATCATCCAAATCCATCTGCATCCCCAGATCTGACTGGAATTATGACGAATCTGGCTCAAGGACAAACCGCCATGCAAGAATCTATGAGGCAACTCATTCAAACTCTTCAGGGCGGTGCACCTACCTATTCAGGGCAAAGGAGTGATCATAGACAATCGCAATCTAGACGTACTGGGTCATATCGCAATGAGGAGTCTAACGATTTTTCTTATCAACCTGGGCGAACTTCATCGATACGGGCTTCGGATACAGATCAACATATCACTCTCTCTCCGGAGAGAACTAGCGCTCTGGAAAGGTTAAGTAGAGTGTCTCCTTTCAGTCGGTTAGGACCAAGGAGGAACATGAGTCCACCTAGGGCTCCATCAAGAAGTTTTCGACCACCACCAGGTTTGAGAGAAGGATCTGCGCAATCGCGACCAACCACTCGTCGAGATAAATCTCAGGAAGCTACGTCAGAGCAATCAGTTGCTCGGACTAAGCGGCCCGAGGAAGGGAATGAAGCATGGAAAGGTTCCATTCAACGGTTGGAGGATAGACTGGGAGAAATGGCTAAGGCGAGAAACCCCTTACAGAGAACTTTTGTTCAAGGAACACCTTTTGTGCAAGCCATTGTGGATTTCCCTACACCGTCGAAATTCAAAGCACCCGTAGTGACTCCCAAGTACGATGGAAAGACAGATCTCGTACTTCATATAGAACAATACCAAGCTGCTGCAGATATCTACGCTGTCCCCGACGAGATGAGGTGTAGAGCATTCTCGGGAACTCTTACCGGATCTGCACAGATATGGTACAATAATCTTCCTCGGGGTAAGATTTCAACTTTTGTTCAGTTAGCCGAGCTGTTTATTGGCAATTTTTGTTTTGGAGCAAAGACGGTAAAGCGAGTAGCACACTTGCTAAGTGTTAGACAAAAATCAGGTGAAAGTACTAGAGATTACATAACTCGTTTCAATAACGAAAAGTTGGAAGTCATAGATTATGAAGAAAAGACAGCAATCACTGCTCTGATGAGTGGTTTGCTGCCTAACAAGCTGTATTACACTTTGGCCAAAGATCCACCTAAAAATATGTCGGAGTTGATGGCAAAGGCGTCCAAAATCATGAATGCCGAGGAGGCTATGGCTGCGAAGAAGAATATGGATAAAGAAGTTAAAGTGGAGGTCGACAATTCTAAGAAGAAAGATCAGAAAAGTAATGGTGGTGACAAATATTCCAAGAATAACAGGATGAAGTTGGAAGCCCTAAAGAAGTATGATAATTATACTCCATTGAAAGTGGGTATTAATCATGTTTTGGAAGAAATCAGGAATAACGAAGAAATCAAATGGCCAGAGAAACTGAAGACAGATCCCGACCTGAGGAATAAGACCAAATATTGCGAGTTTCACAAAGATCATGGCCATATGACCAAAAATTGTATAGCCCTTCAGAACGAGATTGAAACACTCATCCGAAGAGGAAAATTATCAAAGTACGTAGATCGCAGGAGTGAGAGGAAGAATGATGATAGAACTAGAGAGAGATCTAGATCTCCTCGTCGTGCAGAGGAGAAAAAGAGGAGGGACCATGAAGAGGATCCAGATGATGACCCCGATCTTCCCAAAAAGCCAAGGAAACCCGAACGAGAGGTATTTTCCATACGTTTTGGGTCATTTGATTGTAATGTTATTACAGGAGGAGATGCAGGAGGAGGAGACCTTACTGCAGAAAGAAAAGCTTATCTCGGAGAGGCTCAAGCTTGTTCATACATTCAGCGAATAAACCTGGCCGAGGATGATCGTCCGAGGAAGGTAAACAAAGAGAAGCTAGTGATTGGTTTTTCAAAAAACGACCTGGCAGGTGTTCTCTACCCTCATGATGATCCTCTGGTGATCAAAATGAGGATGAAGGATGTGGTCATTTCAAGGGTGTTAGTAGACAATGGTAGTTCGGCGGACATCATGTATTATTCATGCTTTGATAGCTTGAATTTAAAATTATCTCAATTAGAACCTTATCACAGACCCCTTCTGGGTTTTGCTGGCGAGAAAGTTTTTCCACTTGGGACGATCAAGTTGGATATACTCATTGGAACTTGGCCTGCTTGTCGAACAGAAAGAATACGCTTTTTTGTAATGGATAAGAATGTGCAGTCCGCCTACAACATCATCATGGGAAGAGTTGGATTGAAGAAGTTCGAAGCAGTTCCATCTACAGTTCATTAGTGTTTGAAATTCCCAACGAATTTTGGAGTAGGAATTATGAAAGGTGATCAAAAAGTAGCTCGGGAATGCTATTATTCGTCTGCCGAGCAAGAGGAACTTGAAGAATCACAGAAAAAGACTACTACTTACCAAGTGGAGGAAGGCACAGAAATTGAAACTCTTGACCCTAGGGATGAATCTCAACTCGTAAAAGGGCAGGTTGTGGAATCTACAGAAATTGTTATCCTGGACGACGAGCATCCTGAACGAATAACTCAGATAGGATCGTCGTTGGATTTTTCAATAAAACAGGAGTTGATAACTTTCTTGAGAGACAGGAAGAATACTTTTGCTTGGAGTCATGAAGACATGCCAGGAATAGATCCAAACTTCTTATGTCATGAACTCAATGTGAATAAGGAGATCAAGCCTGTGAAGCAAAGAAGAAGAGTGTTTAGTCCCGAGAAGAACCAGGCCATACAAGAGGAGGTCGAGAAACTCCAGAAAGCCCAATTCATTGAAGACGTGAAATATCCAGATTGGTTGGCGAATGTGGTGATGGTAAAGAAGAAGAACAACAAATGGAGAATGTGTGTTGATTTTACTGATCTCAACAAGGCATGTCCAAAAGATCATTTTCCATTGCCCAGAATTGATCAACTAGTGGATGCTACCTCGGGACACGAGCTACTCAGCTTCATGGATGCTTATTCTGGCTACAACCAAATCAAAATGAAACCTGAAGACAGGGAAAGTACTTCTTTTATTACCCCAAGGGGAACTTATTGTTATAATGTTATGCCTTTTGGTTTAAAAAATGCAGGTGCAACATATCAGCGGTTGATGAACAAGGTATTCACCGAACAAATCAGCCGTAATATGGAGGTCTATGTCGACGACATGCTCACCAAAAGCAAGAGAGCTGCAGATCATTTGGTTGACTTGAGTCAAACTTTTGATCAACTGGATAAATACCAGATGAAGCTTAACCCGACGAAATGTACCTTTGGAGTACGAGAAGGAATGTTCCTCGGATACATCGTCAACCAACGAGGTATTGAGGCAAATCCAGAAAAGATCAAAGCTCTTTTAGGGCTGCGATCCCCGACGACGAAGAAAGAAGTGCAAAGTCTTACCGGACGAGTTGCAGCACTCAACAGATTTGTATCCCGAGCAACTGATAAATGCCTCCCATTCTTCAAAACACTACGAAAAAGTTTTGAGTGGACTGATGAATGTGAGAAAGCCTTTCAAGATCTGAAGAAGTATTTGGGAGCCCCACCATTGTTGTCTAGGCCAATAACTGGAGAGAAGCTGTACTTGTATTTGGCAGTATCAGAAAATGCAGTTAGCTCGGCGTTGATCAGATTGGAGAATGGAGTCCAGAAGCCAATTTATTACACAAGCAAGGCCTTCCGAGGTGCGGAAATCAGATACCCAAAGCTGGAAAAATTGGCACTGGCATTAATTGAAGCAAGTAGAAGAATGAGACCATACTTCCAGGCCCATACCATCATTGTGTATACCGACATGCCGTTAAGACAAGCCCTTCACAAGCCAGAAAAATCAGGAAGATTGATGTACTGGGCAATAGAGCTCGGTGAATATGATATTGTGTATGAACCCAGATCATCGTTGAAAGGGCAAGCCGTGGCAGATTTTATAGCAGAGTTTACATACCCTGATACCCCCGAGGAGCAAAAGATGCTTGCTGACCTACCTGTGGACGATACAGGATCGACAGACACAGATCCAAACCAACCAAGGTTGGTAAAAGGACTTGTGGATGTAGAAAAATCATCATATTCAAACCCCGACCAACTCCGGTTGGTAGAAGGGCGCGAATAAATGACCGACGAGGAACGAAGGATACCCGGGGATGATGAAAGAAAACAGATGATATTTCACCGAGGAACTCTAACAGATAAGAAATTTGAAGACGAGTTACATACATGGAGATTATATGTAGATGGATCATCTTGCACGGCTGGTTGTGGAGCAGGGATTGTTTTAAATTCTCCAGATGATATTGACATGGAGTATGCCTTGAGATTCCAATTCAAAGCTTCTAATAATGAGGCTGAATATGAGGCTATGATAGCAGGTTTTCATTTGGCGAAAGTTATGGAGGCACGTCAAGTGATTGTTTTCAGTGATTCTCAATTAATTGTGAATCAAATGATGGGAATATATGCAGTGAAGGGAGAGTTAATGGTGAAGTACCATGCAAAAGTGATGGAATTATTGAAAGAATTTGATGCTATTCAATTGGTGAGGATACCGAGAATGGAGAATGCTAGAGCAGACGCATTGGCCCGACTAGCGTCAGCTACGCGCACCGAGCTGCGAAGAACAATACCAATTGAAGTACTAGAAAGTCGGAGCATAGAAGAAGATCTGACGGTGAAGATTATTACCCTTGATTTAGGACCATCTTGGATGGATCCTATCAGAGCATACATTGAAGAAGGAGTACTACCGGAGGACAAACTAGCTGCCAAGAAATTGAAGTATAAAGTTGCTCGGTATGTGTTAACTAATGGTGTTTTGTATAGACGAGGAATTATGGCAGGTTTGCAGAGATGTGTGCATCCATCAGAAGTCAAAGAATTGATTGAAGAAATCCATGAAGGATCTTGTGGAGCTCATGTAGCAGGTCGGACTCTACTGCAAAGGGTGATGACACAGGGATACTACTGGCCGACGATGAGAGCTGATTGTATAGCCTATGCTAAGAAGTGTGACAAGTGCCAACGTTTTTCTTCCATCCGAAGAACTCCACAGGCATTGTTGACACCCATAACATCACCTTGGCCATTTGCCATGTGGGGGATTGATCTGGTTGGACCACTGCCGACGACCCGAGGAAGGTTCAAGTATCTCGTCGTGGCAGTAGACTATTTTACTAAGTGGGTGGAAGCTGAACCACTAATTGATATGACGTACGAGAAGGTGTATCAGTTCATATGGAAGAATATCATTTGTCGGTATGGTCTCCCCCACGCTTTCATCACAGATCATGGAACGCAATTTGATAATGAAGAATTTGCTGCCTATTGTCATCAGTCAAACGTCTTGAAGTTTCATTCAGCACCAGGCCATCCCCAAAGCAATGGACAGACTGAAGTGACGAACAGAACATTACTAAATGGGTTGAAGAAGAGGTTAAGTGAGGCTAAAGCAAATTGGATTAATGAGCTACAGTCAGTTCTGTGGGCTTACCGAACAACTCCCCGAGCAGCAACAGGAGAATCACCATATATGCTAGCATTTGGAAGTGAGGCTGTGATACCTGCCGAGTTGGGCCTACCAACACATAGGGTGTTAAATTTCAATTCTCCGATCAGTGATCTGATGAGAAGGATGGATTTGGATATGCTCGAGGAAGTCAGAGAAGAGGCAGCCATTAGGAATGCTGCTTATCAACAACGAACAGCTCTGTTTTACAACAAAAGGGTAAAGAAATGTGATTTAAAAGAGGGGGATTATGTGCTAAAAAAGGTCATTCAGAAGCAGAATAAACTGGAAGCAAACTGGCATGGACCTTACCGAGTTACAGAAGTTGTTCGACCAGGAACTTACAGAATAGCAACTCTAGAAGGAGAGGAATTTAAAAATGCATGGAATGCTGAACACCTGCGCAAGTATTATCAATGATGTCAAATGTAAAGCATTTCTTTCATTATGAATAAAACGAAGATGTTTCACCATTTTTCTTTCTGGATGAAAGTTTTTCGGGGAATACTAGTGTAATACACTACACAACAAAAGTGCTCTAAGGAGCCAACCTCCTTTGGTTAGGAGGACAGCTCTACGGAGCAAAAGTGCTATAAGTAGCCAACCTCCTTTGGTTAGGAGGACATGCTCTAAGGAGCCAAAAAATGCAGCTCTACGGAGCAAAAGTGCTCTAAGGATCCAACCTCCTTTGGTTAGGAGGACAGCTCTACGGAGCAAAAGTGCTCTAAGGAGCCAACCTCCTTTGGTTAGGAGGACAGCTCTATGGAGCAAAAAGTGCTATAAGTAGCCAACCTCCTTTGGTTAGGAGGACATGCTCTAAGGAGCTAAAAAATGCTCTAAGGAGCCAAAAGCTTTAAGGAGCCAGAAAGTGTACACCAGCATGATCAACTACGGTTGGTAAGATAAAATATACTCTCATATTACAACTTATGTTGGTCGGGAGGTAATATTATTACAATGAGTTCTTTGAAGAACAAAATGTTTAAAAAATACACCAAGTATAGTTGGTCGGGGATAAAAACCCAATAACTGTAGTTGGTCGGCGAGGATAAATTATTGATCTTAGTTGGTCGGACGCAATTTTATAAATAAACCAAGTATAGCTGGTCGGGAATAAAAACCCATCAGCTGTAATTGGTCGATAAACATTATTCACCCACCTTGGTTGGTTGGAAACAGTTTGAACATTTTTACTCATTACTTTATTATTAAGTGATCGAGAAACATTACTAATACTTGTAACTTTTTATTAAGTTGCTTATTGAACAATAATATTGTACAAATATAAATGTGCTTGATAAACACAAGACTAACAAAATTGGCAAACAGAAAATGAAAATCTTTTCATTAATCTAGAATAAATTACAAATTACAAGAAGGTACTAAATTGTTACATGGATATTACTATTCTATTGGTTTTTTGCCCTGTGCTTTAGAAACAGGTTCCTCGCCGGCAGGAGGGTCTTCTAGGCAAAGGGGAGAATTGATGAAATTAACATCTCTGAGCATTCTGACATTCATAACAGAAGGTGTATCCAAAAGATGCTCAGGACGAGATAATTCAGCTTGGGAGTGAAGGCTATAATCACCAAGATATTTTGAAATTAGACTGCGAGGAATGGAACGAGCTGGGATCCATGCCATATCCAATTTGAAAGGTGGTACAGGCAGGTCTAATAATGATGGAGCATGATAGTCCCATAAAAAATGCCCTTGCTCCAACTTTAATACACCCAATGCATTCAACCATCCTTGCTTGTAACCTTCATTATTAGCATGTTCAATGCGAGCATCCAGATGAACGAGAGCTTCATTGTATCCTGCCATCCAGAATTCTCTTGGCTGTTTATGGAATTGGAAGGTTAATCTATCCAATTGTTCATGAAGGCTTTTGGCAAAGAGATCTTTGTTATGCAAGGCAGATTTCGTTGATGCCAGCTGATCTTCCAGAGACAGATTTTTATTGGACATTTCAGTCAGAGCACGGTCTTTTACTTTCAACTGGAATGCTTGAGTTTCCAGAGTAGACTGAGTGCGAGCCTCTTCAACATTTTGGCTGACTCTTCCTCGCCCCCGAGAACCTCTTCCTCGTCCCCGAGCAGTTCCAGAAATGGCAGATCTTCTTAAGTCCTCCAGCTCTTGCCTCAGTTTGGCATTTTCGACCTCTAAGAACGAGAAGCCTTCATCAGTAACTGGTATTAATGCAGTAGAAGATGAAGCAGCAGATTCATATTGAGCTAATTTCTTCTGCAAATTATTATTTTCTTGCTCCAGGATCTCGGCGATTTGTCTACAGGCTTCAACTTCACCTTTTAGGGTCCTCTCCCTGACGTCATACCCAGCAATGATCTTCTTGTGGCCTGTTTCTGAAGAGAGCTGCTGGTATCTATTTTCATAATCCTTATGCAGCGAAGCCATTGATTCGTTGTGTTGATTTTGAAGATCCTCTAAGGAACCATGAAGCTCTTCGATCAACTCATAGTAAGCGACATTGTTGGCCACTGCTCGGTCGAGTAAAGCTTTCAAGTACTGATAAGCTTCAATAGCCTGCTCTGAAGCACCATGACCAAGGATATCAGCAATTTCCGATGTACTAAGATCTGTATGACCAGCCTTATAGTATTGATGACATTGCTGCATCAGCTCGGTATCATGAGAAGAGATCAATTCCATTCTAGCAACAAACTAATGACAAGAAAAAGACAACAATCAACAAAAACAAGTTATCAACAACAGAGATAAGCAAAGATATATTTTATTAGATCATCAATAAGTTACATCGTTCGATTACAAGGAAATACAGAAATGCTACCGAACAACTTCACACCTTTTTCTTGTCTCCCAAGACTTTCTCGGGAGGCTGGGACGAGGAGCTCGGTTGCTCGGTGGTCACTACAGCTTGATCGGTAGGAATCCTCTCGGGAGGAGGAGGCATAGAAGAAACGTCCTCGGTGGCAGAGGGTTGAGAGGCAGAAACTTGATCGCCCATGGCCATAGAAGACTCATCTGAGGCAGGTTCATCCTCTTCTTCTTCCACAATTGGTGGAGGAGGACCAGGGAGATGCCGTTGGAATAACTCAGAATCATCTTGGACTTTTAGCTCTTGCAGAGCAGCTACCCAACCATCATGGAAGTATTTCAACTCCCCATATTGAACTTGGGACGTCATTGCAGCTATCCCTCTCTCCCATCCTTTCTCCCAACCAACGCTGAAATGTTTCTTGATTGCAACTTTTCTCCTCGACTTCTCCGAGGAGAGCTTCACCTCCAATTCCTCTTTCTTAACCTTAATATCTCGCAGAGTAGATAATTCTTCTTCTGCCTTCTTCAATTTATCATCAGATTCCTGATGTTTAACCTCCAAATCTTTAATTTTCTCCTCCAAATTCTTGGAGGTTTCAGCCATCTTCATCTTATCAGCCTCAGCCACAGCCAACTTTTTCTCCCAAACAGTTTTCTCCTCGATGTACTGTTGGCGAGATTCCTTCACAGATTGGGTTAAACCCAACAAAGCATCGTCAACATCGGACGAGGAAGTGGAAGCTTTAATAACTTGATCTTTCTTCAAGATGGTATTGAAGCAGTTCACCAGCTGAAAGATAAGAAAAACAATAGAGTCAACACAAATACAAGAATTCAAGAAAAAGAAAGAAAGACCAAAGGTATGAGAAATTTACTGAAGAAAGATGGCGAGCAGCTAGGGATGTCAGTGTATCCCTAGGAATTTTTTCATCAACCCCGAGAACCTCGGGTATAACTGAGCTCGTTGAAGAACTCGGAAGAATGATTTTTGAGACACTACTACCACCAGCGGGTAGAGAAGATGTAGTTCCAGCAAGATTAACTGAGGATGATTTCCTAAATCTCTTCAAAGGACGGTCAGCAGCATCAACCAAGGAAGAAGTCTTGGTCGGAGAGATGGCAATTACATCAGCAGGAGCATCTTTCTTGCTCGGGGCCACTGGGGGCTTCTCGGCAACTTTGGAGGAACCAGCATCTACTCTTTTAGTCCCCTCTGGGACATCAATTTTGCCTTTCTGGGCTCCAATAGCAGAAGAAGTTTCACCAAATAGAGCAGGAGGAGCTCTTTTCCTGCCCATTCTCTGAGATAGGGGGATATGAGAATCTGAAGATGAACTTTCTGGTGTTGAAGCTGGTTCAACAGGGCGAGCAGTATAAGAGGTTGTGTAACTCTTATACTGTAGTAAATATGAAGCAGATCTAATATGCTCGTCAGCAATGGTCTTATGCAAATTCCAGATAAGTTTCAAATGCTTGATATTCACTTCTGACTCTTTTGGAGTTTTTCTTTTGCTATCAACTGCAAATAAATACATAATGGAATATCAGTCATACATTTTGTCAAACATGATGAAAGCATAATTTCATAAGTAAAATAAAATGAAAAATAAACCTATCCCATTGCCGTATGGGGGGCATCTGGGACCGTTGTATACTTCATTCCCAGATAAAGGCGCATGTTGCCAATTTTTTATGACCAACCCATGCTCAAAATAATCCCTATTTGAGTCAGGGAGATTAACTACAAGAGCCCTATTCAAATACCTAGTTTTTAAATAATAAATATTATCTAGAACAGCCCATTTATAACAAAACATAATTTCAGGGATCCCAATACGAGTCCCATGAGTTAGATTTAATTTGTGCACCCCGTTAATTATTCTCCATGAATTGGGGGCTATTTTTGCAGGAACAAGATCAAAATATTGACAAAACTCAAGACATAATGGGTTTGGTGGAAAAGAAAAACCACGTTCAGCAACAAAAAGACTGGGGAACCAATGTCCCTCAGCCAATCGAAAGTAATCTAAAGGCTCAGAAAGAACCTCTAGGGTTACCCACGAAGGAATGGAAAAATCAGAACGGAATTTCTCAACAGACTCCACAATATAAACCATATTGAATAAAAGAGATATAGAAGAAAGAAAGAAGATCTTACAGAAAGAAAGAAGATGTGTTGACAACGAACGGAAACAAGGATGAACGCACAAGAGAAGAAGAGAAGAGAAAGCTTGAATGCAGAGAATGAAAAACGTAGACGACGGTATGGTTACCAAAGAAGTTTAAATACTTTGCATTGGGAAGCGGCGAAAGAAATGATTATCAAAAAGAAACTACTAAACTTCCGGCGGCTAAAAGGACAAAATTTGCACGAATATCAAAGCGCTTTATCAAAAAGGCGAAAACTGCGAAATAAGAAGGAAATTTGAATACAATGTTCCTGAAACCCGGGAAGTACATTTAATATTGCCATATATCGAGAAAGAATGTTCCATACTCTTCAGAGTTCAAAATATGAAACGTTGGGGGCTTCTGTTGATACCAAAATTAATGTGCTGATGTGGACGAATAAGATGAAGACACGTGTCAATCTACATGGCACAATAGCAGCGAGGAAGATCATTTCCCGACCAACCGTGCTTCTTTCCTAACAACGAGAATACACCGAGAAACTCTATCACACCGAGGAACTCTATCATTCCGAGGAACTCTATCATCCCGAGATACTCTAAGTATTCCGAGGAACTCTATCAACAAGCAACTAAGGCGGTCCGAACTGCATCTCGGTCGTATCATTAATTACCAGACGGACAACTGTTCAACTATTCATTATATTCTTGACGCACACGCTGCATTAAATGTATTACCCTTTCATATGTATATCATTTAATGTATTGGACCTTTCATGTACAGCCTAAAGGCTATAAATACCTTGTATCATCCTCAATTCAAGGGGACCGGAATTTCTTGAGAGAACTTGTAATCAAGAATTCCACAAACACTCAGCAATAACATAACAGTGGACGTAGGCTTTATTCCTAGCCGAACCACTTTAAAAATCTTTGTCTTATTTATTTATCTGTGATTGAAAAATTAGAGCGATCTAGTTTTTTACATCAACACCAAGTTTAAATTCAGTCCTAACACATGCATCTAAGTGATATGAAATCATAAAGCAATAAGCATGCAAAGGAAACCAAATAACAGGATAGTCACAATATGAGGAAAAGTCCCCCACAGGGGAAAAACCTTTTATTCCACTATAATTGTAAATCACAACTTACACGATTATAATGAAATAGATTTTTGTGACACGCAAATACCAGCAGGTGTCGGTCGGTGTCGTCAGCAGTAAGTCCACACGCAGTGAACCCACAAGAACCACAGTCCTATCTTCAACCCAGGAATACTGTAGCACTCCCTAATTGGCCTCAGACCGGTGTAGGTTTATCCTCTCTACAAAGAGTAAGATCAGCAAGATCGTATTTTGGGTTCACTAAAGGATTAGGATGTTTTGTGAATTGAAAAACAAGGTTTTAAACCCTAAAATTAAAGAATAGGAAGTGTTCTGCTGTTAGTAGATTACTGGTATCGAAAATCGTCAGGTCTCCTTAACCAAAGACGCCTCGTTTAACATACATTATATAAAAAAAATTGAGTCAGCACATCGTTCGAACGAGATCCCATGTCGTTCGAACCAGAAAATTCGTGAAAATAAATTTAATTTTTTATTTCAAAAATTCTTCTTTTAATCTTGGAAAATTCATTTTGACGAAAAACAACGCCGCAACAATTAAAAAATATTTTAGAAAAATATTCAAACCTCTTTTTAAAAATTATCCCAACACTTTTAAATGAACTGTAAAGGGACTTAAATACTTTCTCACCGAAATTAACCTTGCAGAGGCTTGAATGTTAAAAAAGCTTGATATTCGGATCCGTCTCGATGCATGTATGACCTTGAACAAACTTCGACAGTTGTAGCGGTATACGACATATTTAATTGATAACGGACATTTATAAAATCATCTCCTTACATCTTTTGAAAATGTTATGCAAGTATTTAAATCACAATTTAAACAGTTGTTAGATACGCGTGTTAGTTCCGCGTACACTCCCATGAATTCCTCACCTCTCATCTAAAGTGCACACCTAACGCATCCTACCTAGCTATGCTACCCAGCCTAATTAGACATCCATATCTAACTAATCACAAAGGATTTAACTCTCCCGTACTGCCCATATAATACGTTACCTTACTTCCAATAACTAATATCACCCGCATATTATTATTGAATCAATTTAATTAAGTTTCTCATACTTAAATTACTTTTAGATATACATTATCTATCTTCCTATTGTCACACAAGTAGAATAATCACACATTATTATCACACTATTAGTTAGAGTTCATCACTCATACGTTACTGTTAGATATACACTATATATCTTTCTACTATCACACATTAGTAGAATAAATCAGACTTATAGATATTTATCACACATATAATATATACAATTATAGCATCCCCGAAATGGCCCCTCATGATGCTGACATACTCTGTTATCGAGTTCATGTACCTCTCATACCAAATAAAGGACTATTGGTTCGTCATGTATCCTCGATCCCAAAATCAATCAACACATAATGGAGGCGAATATGGTTGTAAGCCTTTGGGATACGCACATACCTAATGTACCCAAATGATGCGTCGATCCCACTAATACACACACATAGTGAGCCGCCCTAAGTTCCATATTCTGGGCCACACATCCAGACTTCACTCGAATCGTCAAGGTAGGATCGCCCTCTGCGCGAAAACTTCTGGATAGCAAGCAGCGTAAGTATGTTCACACACATAGCAACTCATATCATAGGTATTCACAAAACCGATATATATATATATATATACGCAACCTATAAGCATGCCCAGTATAAGTATACACAAAACTTATAATATGTCCCGTAAGTAGTATATATCTCTCAAATACTTATCGTACTTTCAATTTACCATTATAACCTTTCATATATATCTACGAGTATTGCTCACTACACGAAGGGTCCTAGTTACCCCTTAATTAATATCAGCAGATAATTCACTCATACCCTACTGGTCTAAATTCATAGGTTTACTCCTATTTTTCGTAACCCGTTCTAAGTCTCGCGAATTCCTCAAATATCAAAACGTGCCCGATAATTTCTAGCCTTAATTCTTCTCAATTAGGCAACCCTCAACCCTACCATAGTCCCACTGAAATTCCCTATATCCCACACTATAGTCTAATAATATCCCAAAAGTCTCCTCATAAGTTATTTGCGAATTTCGGGCATAAAAAAAAGAAATTGGTGAAATCTGGGAAAATCGTATCCATTCGGCGTTGGCTCGAATCGGTTCGCCATCCGAATCGATTCAGCCAAGGAGACGAATCGATTCTCTCATAGCAGGTCTTCTCTTTCACTTCGCTATTACGAGTTTTCTACATAATCAATTCATCAAACCTCTATAAAACACTTCCAAACTCCCATCCATCATAATTAAACATCAAATATGTGTAGGGACAAATTTTAACGTAAAATATCCATTAAATCTATAAGAATTCTATTCAAGAATCGATTTAAATCCAATAATTCTCAAAACCCTAGTTTATAAATTTCTTCATGCATGTACCACAAGATTTCCAGATTTCTTTAAGGTTATTCATCATAGATCTCTAATTTCGTGATATTACTCTGAATGAATTATTTCTACATGCATTCCTACTTCAAATCATGAATTACACCTACCCAAATCCCAATGATTCTTCCAAGACATTTAATTTAAACCCTACACTACATGGGGTATTATAACAGGCTCAAATAAATCATAAGATAAATACTTTCCTTGGTCCCGTAGGTCTGATTTTTGTAAATTGATGATGGAGTTGTTGTTTTCTTGCTCCGATCTCGATTCCGGCAATGTTCGTGGTGCAATACGGTGTGGGAAGGTCTAATTTCCTTCTCCTCCTCCTCTCCTATGGTTGCCTCTCTCTCTAAGGTGTTCTAAACCTAATCTTCCACTCCAATGGGCTGATATACTTCTTCAATTTTTGAAGTTCCATCTACCACAATATCCTGAATGGCCAAAACGCCCTTATTTAGTGCCGGTTTGGTCTAAAATTGCCTCGGGACCCAATCAACATTCCCGCGTACACTATTCTGACTATTTCGACCCATTCGGAACCAACCGTGGCCTCACAATCACCATCAGAGTCATTATACCATAATTTCTCATCTCGACCTCATATAGTCTGTTCTTGACTCCCGGTTGAGATGCATCACTATTACTCGTTATGACGTAAAATAATAAATCATTACTCACCTAGTAATTATATTCCATAAACATTAATCATCACCTTTCACGACTAATATTTTAATCAACACGAAATAATTAATTTCATTAAATTACGACACATGTGAATTTTCAAAAAAAAAATCACCGAATTAATTAATTTTCTAAATACTCAAATATACGAGGTGTTACATTCTTCTCCTCCCTAGCCATGGTTGCCCGCCTCACCTGTTGCCCTGCCCCTAAACCCCTCACCTTGCCACCTCCGCCCTCACCTGCTGGCCCGCCCCTAAACCCCTCACTCCGCCCTCTTACTCTGCCCCCTCCCCCTCACTCCTCCCACTCAACCATTGACTTTTGGAGGTTTGTTATTTTGAAACATTTTGGACTTGTGTTATTTTTTTTGGATGGTTGATGTTTTGGAGATGTGTATTTTCGAATTTTTATATATTTGGTTGGAGATAATTTAGTTGGAAATAAATGATATTAATGAAAATTATTTTTTGGAAATAATTTTTTATTAGTTGAAAATAATTATTTAGTTGGAAATAATTATTTTTTAGAAATTATTTTTATTTCCAAAAAAATAATTAGTCAAAAATATTTTTTTATATGCTGAGAATAATTTATATTGCTGAAAAACTTCCTTTTATTACTGGAAATAATTTTTATTTGTTGGAAATAATTTATTATTGCTGAAACTATTTTGCTATTGCTGGAAATCGTACTTTATATGTTGGAAATTATTTTCTATTTGCTAAAAATATATTTTTATTTGTTGAACTATTTTTTATTAAAATTTTGCATGCTATAAATCATATTTTATATGCTGAAAATAATTTATATTGATGAAAATCATTTTTTTTTGCTGGAAATAATTTCTTTTTATGTGAAATAATTTTTTCAGTAATTATTTTTTAGAATTTTTCATATTTTAAATATATTTTTAGTATTTTTCAAAAAAATTAAATATATATTCGTATTTCATATTTTTTATATTTTAAAAATATTTTTTAGTATTTTCTTAATTTTTTAATGTTTTTGTTGTTATTTAAAGATTTTTTTCAAAAACAATTAGGTTTGAACAAAAATGCCTTTGATTAAAGTCATGTACTATACACATGACTAACGATTTTTGCCAAAAATTAACGGAGTTGGACGACAGGAGGTTAATTGTAGTTGTTTTCAAAGTTAGGGGGTGAATTGAAAAAATCGAAAGAAGTGGTGGCAAGGTGTTTGGGGGGGGAGGGGGTATAGTTTAAAGGACCTAAGTGTAATTAACCCTATTTTTTATGAAAAACATTTTTTACCCTTTCACTGAAAGAAATGAATTTCATGAAAAAAAATGCTAACATCTAATCAAGATACACGCATCTTATTCTGATTTCATATAATAAGAAAATGTGTTTTAATATTCTTTAACACTGTAAGTGCAATAGGCATGATAAACGGAAGTATATGAAGTTATATCATTATATTCATTATTTGTATTCATTTAGAAATTCATTATCTATATCATTATCAATATCATGTCGAATATTATTTACAACTAGCACAATCCGTATTCTCTCAAATTACATATTCGGATATTTCCTCATACATTAACAAAATTTAATGAGTTGCACTGAATTAGCTAAAATTCAGCCAAAAAAAATTAACATAATATTCAAAGTAAAATGAAGTATATTACTTAGTTGATCACACAAAAATTAGGAATCAAGCTCAGGGGAGGTGGTAAAAAAAACTCGAAAGGAGAAGTTGGAAAATAAGTATTGGTGAGCAATGCACACTTTTACGTTCCTCAAATATGGAGATGAAGTTCAAACTTACCAATGAATCTTCGTAATAAATTAAACAAGAGAGTATTTTTAAGAGTCCAAATTTGTTAACATGACCATCAAATGTGATTAGTTAAAACATAGCAACTCATTAAAAATTATAAAGGTCGATGCTGAATCATTCATGTTTTCACAAATGGATAGGTCAATAAATTTGTACTCGTACTTTTAATGTATCTAGGAGCAATCCCACAAAGGAGTGGATCATTATGTGAATGGTAGAGATTGAGATATTCAAATAGGGCTCTTATTTCGGTGAAAGTTGTAACAAATATAAATGACAAAAAGAGGCCTGACCCAAGGCCGGCACCCAAATAAGGAGGGCATCCAAATGTAAAACAAAATATTTTTTATAGGTTTAGATTTTTAGTTATAAACTTAGAATTTCAACTAAACACTACATATACATAAAAAATTTAGGACAACTTACTATTAGGTCCCTTGTTGATAATTTTTAGATGTTTGAGGATAATTTACTATGAGGTCTACTTGTTATGCCACATGCGTGGACTTCTACAAGAAGAGAATTAGTGGATCTAAGTGTTTAAAATTTCTCAAAAATCCTTTAAAGTCTAAAATTTATTTGTGAGAGATCTAAGAGTACTTAGCTAAAAAAATTATGGAGCCCGAACTATAATTTAAAGAATAAGTGATTACCATTTTGAGAATTTGGGATTTTCTTCTATCTTTTTCACAGTCATTTTTATTTTTGTTTTCTTATCTCTATAATAAAAAGGTTAATGTTCAAGGCCCATATAAAAATGGGTAATTTACAGTTAGGTCCTTTGGTGATAATTTTTAAAGATTTAAGGACAATTTACTATTAGGTTCACTTGTTATGCCACTAGCATGGACTTTTATAAGAAGATAATTAGTGAACTTAAGGGTATGTTTGGCAACCCAATTCCAAGCCTTGGAACTGGAATTGGGAGGCCCCACTTCCAATTTTTTTGTTTGGTACATTAAAAAGGCCCATTCATTTGGAATTCATTTATGATTCTCTCAGGACCAATTCCATAACTCAATTCCATTTCATTTTGTAAAGATTTTGAAATCCAAATCCATTTGGAATTCGAATCGGGTACACATACTAAAATCAAACTTCACACACAAAATCCTTTTCCTCTCTCCCTATTTCCTCTCTCCGGTCGTTTCTCAGGTAAGTACTCATTTTTTTTTACTAAATCTCCAATTGTTTTTCTGGCCAAATCTCATTTATCTCCGATTATTTCTGGTAAAATCTCATACATGTTTAATACTAGTAGATCATTTTCCGGCCAGACCTAAGGAGTCTCGTTGCAAAAAAATTATATAATAGATCTTTTCAATCTCAAAAGAAAACACCACCTGGGTGATAAAAATTAACTATTGAAAAAGGGATGTCAGATCTGTTTAATACTTCAAATGATAAAAATTATATAACAGATTTGTTAGATGATGGCTGAATTACACCATCCAAAAGATAAAAATTATATAAAAGATTTGTTATATAATTTTTATCTATGTATGTTTATAATTTTTTTATGTATTGTGGTATAACTTATATATATGTATTTAATTTTTTTATTAAATAATAATGATCTATTTTTTAATTTTTTTAATGTATGTAATATATAAAATATTATATAATTTTTATCTATGTGTTATTATTTTAATGCATTGTGATATAATTTATATATATGTATTTAATTTTTTTATTAAATAAAAATGATCTGTTTTTTTAATATGTAGCATATAAAATGTTATTTAATTTTTATTTATGTATGTGTTATAATTTTTTGGATCAAAAACCAACAATTCCCTCAAACGTGTTTTAATAAACATTTAGTCCATTCATTTTTATATTGTTCCAAAAAGTCCCTCAAACATCCATTTAACCAATATTCTCTTATTTTTAAAGTCCACATTAGCGGCATGTTGAGGGATTTTTTTGAACAAATAATAAGGCTTGGACTAAACGTATGTTAAAAAATGTTCGAGAAATTATTTGGTATATGCCTCTAATTTTTTTAATGTATTGTGATATAATTTATATACATGTATTGTTATATAATTTATTTATTTATGCATTGCTAATATGATTAAATGTGAAACAATTTCAGAAACTGGATCATTGTTTATTGGGGATCCACGACTTGGTTAGGAATGAAAACAACACTAGAGAAAAAAAGGAAAGAAAAATAATTGTAAGATATCATATAGTTATTTCGGCGACAATTGCGGTGTGATAGCATGAAACACATTTATTAAAGGAGCCTTCCGGAGATTTGAGAAATGCAAGGCAGATATATTTGAGAAGACTTTATTATTAAAGTGATACAACTTGTAGAGCAATTGCATCTTGGCATAAATCCGTTTAATAGTTTATGTAACAAATTACGTGATAAAAAATTATTACGTGAAACGACACACGTTCGGATAGAGGAAGTTGTGGCTATGTTTTTATATATGGTTGGACATAATCTCAAGAATCAGGTTGTCAATTTTCAATTCATCCACTCAGGGGAGACAGATAGTCGACATTTTAATGCGATTTTGTGCGCTATAATTTAGTAAGGGGTGAGTATTTGGTCCAGCCCGAGAAAGAAATTGAAGGTTATGAAGATGAAAAGTGTGAATAGTTTGAGAATTGCTTTGGATCTTCGAATGGGACATACGTTCCGGTAATTTGATACAATTTATTATTATAATATGTATTGGTTTGTTATGTTATTGGGTGGACTTTTTTTATTATGATAACGTAGCTTACAAACTAATTCTAGTTTTACGAATGCTTAATTTTAGATGAACTTCTATCTATCTTATTTTAATGCTACTTCAATTATTAATTCTTATTAGAGTGTGGTGTGATGTGATTTTATTTCACTTTTTTTATTAGAATCTTTTTTAAAAGTATATTTTTTTAATTATTCACAAACTGCTAAAATTCCAAAAGAATTCTGTAATTGTTCCAAACAAGAGATTTAGAATTCCACAAGAAATCTACACTTGAACCAAATAATTGAAATGGAATTGAAATTCCTTGAATTCCAATTCGGCGCATCCAAACGGATTCTAAGGGTGTGTTTGGCAATCCAATTCCAAGCTTTGAAAGTGGAATTAGGAGGCCCATTTCCAATTTTTTTTGTTTGGTACACTAAAAAATCCCATTCATTAGGAATTCATTTATAATTCTGGCAGGTTCAATTCCATAACTTAATTCCATTTCATTTTGTAGAGATTTTGAAATCCAAATCCATCTGGAATTCAGATCGGGCACACACACTAAAACCAAATTACACACAAGAAACCCTTTTTCTCTCAACCTCTTTCCTCTCTCCGACAGATCTTCGTCGGTGCACTCTCTCCGACGACAGCACTCTCACGCCAGCAGCTACACCTCTCTCCGGTTGTTTTTCAAAAACTCATTTTTCTGGTTAAATCTCCCATCATTTTGCCCATTGTTTTTCCGGTCAAATCTCATCAATCTCCAATATATCTCCAATCATTTTTCGGCCATATCTCAGATCTCAGATACATATGTATGTATATATGTATATATATACCAGATCTTTTTGTATTCCAATTAACAACTTATAAAAAAATCCCGATCTATTTTTTAAATCTCATCAATCTGAGATTATCGGCCAAATAGGTTTTTCGGCCAAATCTGTTTACCGGTCATATTTAAGTTCCAATATGTTTGTTGTTGGGATGATACTTTTTTTTTTTGTGTGTGTGTGTGTATACAAAAATTATATGTATAACTATATGAGAAAAGGTTTTAATAGAGTTTTTTTTTTTTTTTTTTTGGGGGGGGGGGGGGTGGACAATTTCATTGCAATCAAGTGTAATTATATGATAACTCAGATTCATATATACATACATAATTAAATCTGTTTGTTAGGATGAACTGTTTTTTTTTAATTATTAATTAAAAAACATAAAAATGTTATATAATATTTTAAATAAAAAACATAAATAATATTATAATAGGGATCTATTTTTTAATTAAATAATAATGATCTGTTTTTTAATTTTTTTTTAATGCATGTTATCATATAAAATGTTCTATAATTTTTATCTATGTATGTGTTATAATTGTTTTATGTACCGTGATATAATTTATATATATGTATTGTTATATATTTTTTTAATAATTCACAAACTACTTAAATTCCAAAAGAATTTTATAATTGATCCAAACAAGGGGTTTAGAATTCTACTAGAATTCCGAAAGAAATCTACACTTGAACCAAAGAATTGAAATGGAATTGAAATTCCTTGAATTCCAATTCCGTACATCCAAACGGACCCTAAGTGTTTAAAATTCGTCAAAATTCCTTTAGGGTCCGTTTGGCAACCCAATTCCAAGGCTTGGAATTGGAATTGGAAGGCCAATTTGAATTCCACGGAATTGAAATTGGCCTTTCAATTCCAATTCCAAGCCTTGGAATTGGATTGCCAAACGGACCCTTAGTGTTTAAAATTTGTTTGTCAAGGACCTAAGAATATTTTCCCCTATAAAAATTAAGGATCCTTCGCCGACCCACAATATTGATACATTTGGTGCGACACACTAACGTGTCGCACCCGCATTGGCTCGTGTACGGGCCCAATAACAGTAGATCGTGAACATACGCCAATGCGAGTGCGACACGTCAATGTGTCGCACTAAATGTGTTTATTTTGTGCATCCGCCTAGAATTATCCAAAAATTAAAGGGTCCCAAATTATAACTTAAAGAAGGCCTAACTACCATTTTCACCTATATAGATGCTTTCTTATCTCTTGCTTGACACAGTTTTATTTTTTTGCCTTCAATGTCTCTGGCTAGAGTAAGAAAAAGAAATACATAAAAGAATTAAATATAGTTCACTAATATAGAACGTATGTTTTCTGGACTTTATTTGATTTTGAGTAAGGCATCAAAGAGAGATGTAATATGTTGAATAAGTTGAATAAACTTGATCTTGGCAGTTTAATTATAATTTTACAGCTGAAAATAAATGATTTGTATGTGATTGTTTGAGTGATTTGGAGATCTAACGAGTTCTACTTTGACATTCAGCTTCATTGTCTTTCTTTACAAGTTTAGTCTCTTGGATTGTGAGAGTTTTTTTCCTACTCTTAACCTCTTTCGTTGTGAACAATCCTGTTGATAGAAAATGTGAAATTATGTTCAAATATGTTTATTTATATGTATTTGCCATGTATATAAAAGGCCCGAGTAATTGTCCGCTTTGGGCCCAAAAGTCTAAGGGATGGCCCTGTTGACAAAGACTTTAATAATAACCAAGAGTGCATATCATGTTAATATAAATAAATAGAGGTATATATAAAATAAAATTAACTTCTAATATATTACAAATGTGGATACTTAGGAAAACAAATATCTATAAATATAAATATTGATAGTCTAACGCCCGTCAAATTGTGATAAGACATGAACGGAGACGAAATTATTAATTAATAGGGTTGACTCTTGGTTACATTAGCGTAAATCACCTTGGCCCCATTTAGTTGTCATAATTTATAAAGTGGTCCATTTATAAATTGGTCAATTTACAAATTGATCAATTCATGGAGTCTGATTTCATTAATAAAATTATTCATTAAAGCTCATATATAAAATCTGAAATTGAAGCTCATCTCTCTCTTCATCCCTACCTTGCCCCACTTCTCCTCCACCCCATCTTTCTTAATTTGTTTTTATCTTTTTTCTCATAAAATCTTAACATAAATTTCAAATTATCAAACATTACATAAAATTAGATTTAAACTCATTTCAAATCCACTCATTTATAATTCACTAATTCACATTGAATCAATTTAGGTAATCACACAATTTGCACAATTAAATAGGGCCTTTTTTAACAAGTTAGTGTGTCGAATCTCACACAATTCAAAATGAGTAATTATCTTATTAATGGAGGATAATAAGAGGTAACATAACAACACAACCTCCTATCTCTTAACTAATCGTGTTTGAATATAATTTTTTCGCTCGATAAAATATTTATCCGTTTAGACACAAACACGACCCAACGCTACCCTTAACATGTACATAACCAAACGTTTGAATACCAGTTTTCAAATAGTGGATGAGAAGAAGAAAAATAGTATTTTCAGTTGTTGGTTAAAAGACACAACTACCCTCAATCTAGTGGCTGTCATTCTATGTTCTGACATAAATAGAATGCGGAAAGTGGGTTATAGAGTATGTCGACCACCAGCTTCAGAGATTATTTTTCCATGTAAGCAAAAAGAATTGGATATTAGATTGTGCAAGCCACATGGCAAACCCCAACAGCCAATCACAAATTATGTCTCCTATCTTTTAAGATAAGCCCCTTTCATGTTCATACATTAACAGCTTCTACACCTCACCCACCAATCAATCCAACACAATTTGCCGACATGGCCTCTGCTTGTGCCTCTTCAGCTATTGCAGCTGTAGCCTTTTCTTCTACAAGGCAAGTTCTCATACATAACCCACTTGATATTACACATTTTTTAGCTCATTAATTAACACAATCATAATCATCTATCATTTACTTGTGTGTTAGTGCACGTATGTGTGTGTGTGTGATTTGGCATTCATACCTACAATCAGCGAAGGGATTAGTCACTGTGGTACAGTAGACACCCTGGTATTACCAAAAAAAATATGATAGATAGATTATTGAATGATTTTGAGAGCCAAACATTATCCTCATAAACATGACAAATACATTTGAATGCAATTATTTGTAACAAGTAGTTTTGTTGGTTGGTTAATTGGTTACATTTATTCATGAATGGATTGGTATTAGTCTGGATATGAAAAATCATTCTAGTAGATACATGAACTTGGATCATTGTTCTCTCGTGAGTATTGTTACAAACTGACCTGGTTTTATATACTATTTTTAGTAACATGACTATTCATTAGGGACGGACTAAAAAGGAAATCGAGACAATTAATTAGGGACGGACAGAGTATTAGGTCTTGTTTTTATAATTATTGATGTAGTAAAAAATGTGTTATATAGAATTTGCATTGTTTGTAGTGTTTTAAGTTTTAGGGTCAACGTTTTCCATATTAAGAATTAGGAGTCCAAAATGTCGTAAATTTATTAAAATGTCCTTAAAAAGGGTAAATAATTGCATAAAAGTGACAATTTGTCCTTAGCCTTGTAATATTAAAAACACTGAGCTTATGTCGCACACAATGGGGGATCGAAATGCAAATAATCCTAATTTATTACAAAGTCTCATGTATCCTCAACATCATAATATAAAACAATATGGACCCAAACCTAATATTTCACACAACAAATGAAGTTCAAAGTGCAAAAGACCAACCATTAGGGCTAGCCTAGTGGTGAGATCTCTCACCACCATCTAGGAGGTTTGATTCCTTCCCCTTCCCCTTCCCCTTCCACCACCACCCCACCCCACCACACACACACATACACACTTGACCTTCAACCTCATAATATGAAAAACTTTGAAACCGAACCTTGTATTTCGCACAAGAAATAGATCTCAAAGTCTAAATAACCCTAACTTCTATAAGAAAACCATCTATGAACTGGACACTTTCTATACTAAAAACGGATTTGAATGCAATATTACAAGAAGTAAGCCTATATACACTTAAACGAGTAATTCTACATGTACCCTCTCAAATCTATGGTTGAGGGTATGATTAGAGGGTACATGTAGAATTACTCTACTTATACAGAAAGAGATTGAAAAACGATGTTCAAGCTCACTCGCCCCTGCTCTTGTACACAATATTACACTTCTAATATCACAATATAAAATCTTGGCTTCACCACTTGATATAGTTCAAGTCACCCACACAGATTCTCAATGTTCATCATGAGACTCACTAATGTATATCACTTTCTTGATCTTTAATTCTAAATGGGGTTTCTATGAAACTGTCTAACCGTTTTAATTTAGCCACATTTACAGAGAGTAATGCTCTGAGTACCAAATACATCCTCCAAATGAGGTGGCATAACAATAAGGTGTTGTACTCTGTTACAATGCCACATCATTTGGGGATATATTTGGGACCCATGTCATTATTCAATTAGAAAACTAAATGAACAGACAATTCAAACCTTTGTAACTAACCTTGTAAGTTGAATGCATGCCATTACAGTTTGCAGAAAAATGGATCCATTGTGGGAGCAACAAAGGCTTCTTTTCTTGGTGGGAGAAAACTGAGAGTGAGCAAGTACACAGCTCCATCTGGAACACAATCGGCTGGTACAGTTTGTGTTGCAGCTGATCCCGAAAGACCCCTCTGGTTTCCCGGCAGCACCCCTCCCCCATGGCTTGATGGCAGGTAATTCACTGCAGATATGTGTGCGTGTGTGTGTGCAGATATGTAGATATTCTATAATACGTAACACCTGTATCCATGGCACGTTTTGTCCCATTGTACTCGTCACGGCACATCATGTTATTTTGTAAGTTTTCCAAACGATAAGGGGTGTATTTGTAAATTTTAGTGTACATTATAGTTTCACATTAAAGTGGGTTGTACATTGTAAAATGTGAAAGTAAAAGTTTGTATATAAGCATGAGAGTGATATAATAAGGCAAAAAAAATAGATATAGAGAGTTTGACCCATACCATGGTTAGTAGGATAATCAAATATCAACGCCATACACTGTAGTTTTGATGAATAACCCATAGATATAGATATAGATACTACATATATGATCCTTCCATATAGGGTCACAGATGTTATTTATCAAAAAATAATAATAATGTCATCTTGTAATATTTTATCTTTTTATTATCATTTATATTTAGTGTTTTTTTTTACTTTGCCCCTTGAGATAATGCCATAATTAGACATAACCCTCCCACTTTTCAAATAATTAGACTAATCACCCCACCCCCACCACACACAAGCATGCGGGAGCATATGTGCATTGTCCCTCTTGTACCTTATGCATCAACCCATTTGTACCTTAGGCATACGGGGATAAGTCCAAATATTTGAAATGTGGGAGGGTATGTCTAATTGCAGTATTATCTCAGGGACAAAGTCAAATAACCCTTTTTTTAGATACACATCTTCAAGCACTTGACTAAAGTTTAATTTGAATTCTGCTATGCAGCCTACCAGGAGACTTTGGTTTTGATCCTCTTGGTCTTGGTAAGTTCAAACTAAGTTTTTCATTACGAACTATGATATGTTACACACACAATGAAACATTTTGAACTATGATATGCCCTCGCCCAAGTTACAATTGGTCTTGGGTTCGAGACAAGAGAGAAGCCTCTCCATATAAAACATGGGGGTAAAGCCAGCCAACATCCGCCTTTCCCGAACCCCGTAATAGAGTCGGAGTCTTGTGCACTCGGTTCAACCTTTATATGTTACACACACACAATGAGGCTCTCCAACAAACCAAATTAACGGGCCAATTCAATGGATCTCCCCCTTTTCGGGTGTTAATGAGTTTTTAAACCAAATTTAGTGCAGTTCATCAAAAAATTATAATATTTAGTAGGTAAGGATCATCGTAATATCCAATTGTTGGAAGTGTACTTCCATATTAATTTGCATTTCACCCAACTACCATTTCAATATTTTTAATGAAGTTACGTGGATATGATTTCATAATGGGCATCATCTTTACCAAATTTAGGTTCATTTACCGCCAAAAAAGGGAATTTCCATTCAAATAATTCGTTAAATAAGGTCCATTAAAGAGACTCACTAAATATATGTATGGATCTAGGTTCTCTAAGTCTATTCTTCCACAAATTCACCAAGAACTTTGTTATTGCCTCAAAAGTGATGCATTTTGTAACGCTTCTTAAACAGGATCGGACCCCGAGACCTTGAAGTGGAACCAACAAGCCGAGATAGTACACTGCAGATGGGCAATGCTAGGAGCAGCCGGCATTTTCATCCCCGAATTTCTAACAAAGATTGGGATCCTAAACACTCCTTCATGGTACACTGCCGGTGAACAAGACTATTTCACCGACAAAACCACTCTATTCCTTGTCGAGCTAGTTTTCATCGGTTGGGCTGAGGGAAGACGGTGGGCAGACATACTAAACCCTGGGTGCGTTAACACGGACCCCATCTTCCCCAACAACAAGCTAACGGGTACCGATGTCGGCTACCCGGGTGGTCTATGGTTCGACCCACTCGGATGGGGAAGCGGTTCACCTGAGAAACTTAAGGAGTTGAGGACAAAGGAGATCAAGAATGGGAGACTTGCCATGTTGGCAGTAATGGGAGCGTGGTTCCAAGCCAACTACACCGGAACGGGACCCATTGACAACCTCTTTGCTCACCTTTCTGATCCGGGTCATGCCACCATTTTTGCTGTAAGTAGTAGTCCTTAGAATTTTATTGATATTTAGTAGTAGATTCCTGAGACTTGGCCAACTTAGTAAAATATCTGTGCTTATTAAATTTTTCGGCCTTGCGCTTTTTCAAAGTTAAAGTGTGCGGCCCCTGATAAAATATATTTTCGGTGCAACATATTAGTACGATATTGTAAAATATCTTCGAGAACTGAATACTACAAACTTTAGTATCAGGACGGCACACAAAAGTTAAAAATATGTGGATTTTTTACTATAATATCTTCACAATAGGGACCAGAACCTACAAATACCCAAAATTTCAACCGTTTTCCATATTTCATGTTCATTTAAATTTACAAAAATAGATATCAAGACTGGGTAAAATGCAAGAAACCCCCCAAACTATTGGTCAGGTTGCAAATATCCCTCCATAGATGAAAATAACCCTCTAAATTATGAAAATGTTGTAAATCATGCCTTACATTTCGTTAAAAAGAACCGGTAAAAGAGTTTTTTTCATAAAATTAATAGTTCAGGTAATTAAAATAATGTGATAGTTCAAAGGTTTTCTTGCAATATACCTTCCTAGATATGCATTCACATGCACTTTTCATATATAAGAGTTCGTATTCCACATGCACACGTAGTCAGATGTTCAAGAAAACAAAAATAAAAAACACATCAAGATAAAGAGTATTATATTCGATAAAAACATTTCCTTAAAGAAAGAAGCCAATCTCGTGAATATAAAATCACAAATATAAATACAAGCAAAATAACTAAATAATATGACATATCTAATTCAAGTAAATCCAGTAAGTGATCAAGATGCGTATGCTAACCTTCTGTGATTGTTTTTCAGGCTTTCAGCCCCAAGTGAGAGAAGCAGGAGAGAAGTTTAACTGCAATTGTTGGAGAAACATCTGTGAACATCTTTGTAAAAGGAAGGATTAAAAGTGTTTTTCTAATTGGTGTTTGTATCATTTGAATTTGTATTGCCCTTGTTTGTGTGTGTTGTAGAAAGCTCCTGCGTGTACAAATACTTTTTTGAACTTAAAAGCCATAAATATAAATTCAAGTTTTAAATGAAAACTGCCAGTATATATATATATATATATGTGCGTGTGTATTTTTGAAATATATAGATATAGATATAGATATAGATATATTTTTGAAAGATGTAAGTGACAAACAATTGTGTCCAAGTATAATTCCAGAAGTGTGACTTTAAAAATAACAGTCCCCCAACAAAACAATGTGTGAGTGCGCGCGCGCATGTGCGTGTGTATTGAGAGATTTAAATGACAAACAATATTGTTTCCAAGTTCAATTCCAGAGGTTGGGACATTAAAAGGAACAGAGCTATTAGACGAGTAAATTAAAATCATATATTAAACTGAGATACTCAACTCAAGAAAGCCTTTTCCCATATATCAAACTGAAATACTCAACTTATGATTGTAACAAATCTGGAAGTCATAAAACGCGATTATGTAAATAAATAAAAACACAGCTATATCCTGCATGGCACCAAAAATGAAATGGAATCATATACAAGAAAGGCAAACATCATAATCATTGTAAGAATGCAGCAGTTGATGACTGTCCAACATTGGACTACTAAACAGGTCCAAGAGATTTCTACTACGCAATGCTCAGGCCTTGGACTACAAACCCTTTGGGTTGATCCGTATAAATCTCTTCTTCAAGATCTCCATTTAAAAATGCAGTTTCAGAATTTTTCTCAAAAAATTCGGCATTTCTATTGTCTTCCTCAATTCTCAGACGAACTATTAGTTGTGATATGTGGAATAAACACCAGCGAGCTCCCCTATTTGAGAGGGAAGTCGTCCACGAAATTGACCCACATATCAGGTGGAATCTGAACCAATGTTAAAGAGTCCGGACTCAGACCCAGAATCTGCCACGCTCATTGGAGAGGGGCGACGATGTCACAGCTGGGACGGAGCACGCAACATCTTCAGCTGTATATGAACGGCACCAAATCAAAACGGGACTCGAAAGCATCACAAATAGGGTCCTCGCATGTGTAACCAAATGAACCAACGTAATTCAAGGTTATTCTCCTTGACAAATCAAACCACCAATAGATTCAGCCTCAGAAAAATCCCCCTTATGCCCAAAAATCAAGAAGAAATCAACACAATAAGATCTCAAACCTCGAAATCGAGTACGAGTCGCCCCACAATCCTCAGTGAATTCAGTCCGCTCCTCTCCAACGATGGGATAAAGATCCTCAATATTAAAGACCTCGACACCCCGCGATCTGGTACTATTGTAAGAGCAACTTACCCCTCCTCTTCGAATATGGAGATGAGATCACCGTAGTCCAAATGTCCCTCAACATCATCGGAGCAAATCTGTGACACCACATCGCATGATATGGTAGAAGATGCAATTGTTGCTGAATGTGGTAGCAACGGGGGACCAGAGGTGGTGTTTTACTCGAGAACTAGCCGCAGTAAACTACCACTCCACCAGTCAGAGCATGTGTCGCTTCAATCTCATCAAACTCCTCCTGGCACTAAATTAGGAGTTGGCGGCAAGTTGGCGGCACTCCTTGAATCGCTCTGTAGAGATAGGTCCAAAACAGAGTTTTTGGGCCTCTTTGTTCAAAGAGGTATCTACACCCCAACAGTCAATACAAGCTTAGACAGACTCGAAGGATGCACAGAATGCCCTCTCAATTTTCGCATATGCCTTGGCAACGTTCACTCCAGAGGAAATGCCCCTCAAATCGGGAGGAGAATAGGTGTCGGGTAATGAGATGGAGTTGTAATGAGCATTTGAGAAAGTTCAAGGGTGTATTCAGATTCTAGAAACTTGGGGACTATATTAATTTCAGAGGTTGCTGAGGGGGTTGTGTAATTATCTAGGAAGATTGAGGTCGAATTACAATTTTGGTAAAGGGGGCGAGTGTCTGAAAGTGTTGGGGGTATTTTATACACATAATGTGTCGATTTTGAGTAATCAAAAATAGGGTTTATTTTGTGTTCATTGATAAATTATTTTTTTGTTTCAAATTTATGAAGTCAGATATATGATAAAAAAATTCATTCAAAAATGAAAAGCATTTGTACTTTGTAAAGCCATCCACAATGGGATTGTGCAATTAAGTGTAAAACTGGACACTTACATCCCAGGATACATAGGTTAGGTTGTAGTAAGATTGTGTAAAAACTCTCCCGCGCTACAGTTTTGCCCGCAGGTGAGAGGGCCCCATTTTAGGCGCCAAAATATTTAGCATGGGAGAATTTTAATGTTGCAGCTTCAGCATTTTAGAGTGGGAAGATTTTTATCTTTAGCGTGAATGTCCTCCGCGCTATATTGTTTTGCACGGAAGAGCCATGGGCCCACTTTACACAATGTGTAGTGGGAGGGCAATTTTACACTGCACGCATTCAAACAGTGTAGAATGCGTCTTTTACTACCCGGTGTGAAAATGAATTGTGTAAATGGGCACATTTATATTGCCCGCCTACGGTTTGAAAAACCTAAAACATGGTAGGCAAGACTCACAATGATAGGGGTAGAGTACAAAAAAAATGAACAAAAGTCGTATGACTCGTATTTTAGCTAGGTAGGGGTGGCAAATTTTAACACGACACGAAATTGGCCCGAAAAACACGACTTGTTGTGTTTCGTGTCATGTTCGTGTTTTTTAACACGAAGTCGTGTCGTGTCGTGTTCGTGTCAAAAAATTTAACCCGAACTTGACCCAATTGACACGACCCATTTAACACGATTTGAACCCAATTGACAGAACCCAATTACACCAATTAAACCCAATTAAATCCTACCCCTACACTTGTCAAACGATGAACCAATCACATCTTAAAAGTTAAAACCGTAATATCTAACTCACGGCCACCCACACCTTTCATTCTCAACAGCCACACATCTCTCTAACTCCACGAACCCTAACTCACCCTCACGGCCACACATCTCTCTCTCTCTCTAACTCACCCTCTCCTCATCTTTCATTCTCCACAGAACTCACGGCCACACATCTCTCTCTCTCTAACTCCACGAACCCTAGCTCACGGCCGGACGCTTTTTCCCACCACACCTCATATCAACCCCCGGACGGTTTTTGCCTACAAAAAACCATTGCTAATTTGAACAAAAAACCTACATATATGGAGCTGTAATTTTTGGTTTCTGTTGCTGTAATTTTTGGTTTTTGTTGCTGTAATTTTTTGCTTCATTTTTACTACTGTAAGTTTTGGAGCTAATAAAATGATGGTATATCATTTTTACGGCTGTCGATTCATGGTTTTTGCTTCATTTTTGCAACTATAAGTTAATCGTGTTAGTTTGTACAAAAATTTGAAATTTGGGTTAATCGTGTTAGATTGTACAAAAATTGGATTTCGTGTAAATCGTATTAATTTGAAAAATCATGTGTTTATCGTGGTAATTTGAACAAAAAAAAATATCCATGTTAATCGTGTCGTATCGTGTTTTTATGTGATTCGTGTTCGTGGCGCTTAAAAAATATACGACTTTGTGTCGTGTCGTGTTCGTGTTCACTAATTCATTGTCGTGTCGTGTTAGACGAAAACACGATCCAATAGCACGATTTGCCACCCCTAGAGCTAGGGCTTATGTATGAACAATTGGGTCAGCCGTTGTTAGCTGGTCCCCTGGTGACGGACGCCTGAGGTCAGCAATGCCTGCGGGGCTGGATTGTGGGATAAGAGGCAAATTCTAGGGTGCATTTAATGGAGATAGATCTAGGGTCACACGCAAATTGATTTGTTGGTCTCGTACAAAAAAGGAGAGGGTTGCCAATCCAATGTTACCTAAAACGTGGATTGTTTGGGGACACGAAACAGGTACTATAACATTGTACGCCATATACTTTAAAATATGGTGCGATGGGGGTAAACTGGTGCATATCATTTTGTTCAAATGACTTAAGCTCTTGTATAAAATTATCCATTACAAAGTTATAATAATATATATCTTCTAATATTCTTCACAATTTTTTATTTACCTTTGAGATCTCATGTATGAAAATTATTTATATAAACACTCCATATAAGTATATCCTAGACATTTTAAATTTTTTTCTCTCGACTTAGTAGATCGTAACGCATTATAAATTCACTGTATTTTTTTTTAAATCTTCTCATAAAAAAGAATAAATTCGAGGGAAGAAATGTGAAATATTTCTGAGAACGCTAATTATAGAGTATTGGAACAATATTTTTAGCATGTTTTGTAACGTGGCTGGGGTGTTGGTGTTCCCTGGTAAGCTAAGATGCACGAACATTTCTAAGTAGGTAGTGTATTCGTATTATACACCACCACTCTCCCGATACTCGAACGCATGTTCGACACTCCTTTTCACGTGCCCATAATTAGATATAAAATTAACGTGTCCAAAACTTGTTGCACATGTCTTGTTTGTACGTGTTCGACGTATAAGTAAAAAAGGTCGTACCCAGTGAACAAGGCTCCTGCTTAACTGCAGGGTCTCGAAGAGGCAGATGTCGGCTGACCTTACCCCCATATATGGAGAGACTGCTCACATGTCTCGAACTCGAGACCCTATTAAGCACGGACTTGTAATGCGCGTTTCGACACGCAATACGCGACACGTGATTCTTCTAAAAACTAGGATACAACACGCTGGGATAAGTATAATATATAATATATATATATATATATATAAATAAAATATATTTTTCCATAAAACATATTATTAGAGCATTCTTAACATGAAATTAAGAATATGGACCATACAAAATATAATTTGAATACACTTTAACATTAAAAATCATAAATAAAACAGAATCACTGTCACAAAATTCAAATACACGATAACGTGTCAGAGAGCGCACGTAATACGTGTTTCGACACGACACGCGACTCGTGACTTCCGGGAGAGTGTCCGTGCTTCGACCAACCGTAGTTTGGGCGAAGGCACTTGTTATCGCACCTAGGTACTCAAATAGCGGCATCATTTTAAACATCATCCTTTAAGTAATATTCCCCAATGATACTCAAACGGCTCTCCCCCGATTTACTAGCACTTGAAAGTTATCCATAAAAATTCCTATCTTACAAAGATTTCATATTTATTTTCTACTTTAATATAATAATTATCCTTTTTAATAAGTATTCAAACATCTTCCTTTTTCTTTCTATTCATGTTCTTGTAAATTTTCTCTATATGAATTTTAGAAAAAGAAATATGTATATATAGTTACGAGTCCCCATCATGAGATAAAGTCTAAAATACACCTTCCTCTACAACTAACTACCACTACTAAAATAAAATAATAATACAAGGAGAAAATATAAGAGAAAAATTACAGTTATGCGCTTCCGGTTCACATCAGCGCATAATATTTAAGGCATTTATATTGTTTCAAAAATAACTTGAATTGCAAGAAAACCGAAGGCCATTTGTCAAGCAACAAGAAAGTTTCTTTAAGACACGAGTCGTTGCAATCGATTGTTCTAAAAATCACAGCCTAAGACCGCCAAGGCACTTGGCACTGCTCTGTTGTCACGCCCATATATACACACACATACACATTTGACTACTATTTTGGTGTGTGTATTGTTATTAATACATTGATTTGACTACTTAAAACTTGTTTAAAATGTTACTTTATGGTAATATATATACATTATGCATCAATAATCATTAATGCATAACAAATAACATACAGAATTACGAATACAGAGTCAAAGAGATTAAGATGATCAAAACACCATAAATACAAATTACAACATCTTTCATTTTATGAAAAAAATGATATTCAAAACAAACATAATAATTAAAGCTTATGTCACAACAAACAAAAGCGCAAGGATTCTCTGTTCGATTAATATAAGGACAATAATATAGTATGATCCTCTCTATTTAAATTATGTACTCAATTCATGAATATATGGAGCTATCAATAGAATTGTATGAAATGTACCATGAATCATAAGATTCACTACAATCCGTGTTCATTTTAGATTCAACACATGATTCGTATCTATTGAGCTATGAATTGCAAAATGTATCATGAATCATAAGATTCTAACAACTATGTCGTTGAGTACCGCCTCCATCACACCTATACATATACAACTCGACAACACAATACCCACACCTATACATATACAAATCGACAACAATATCCACTAGTCCAAGTTGTCACCCAAACAAAGCATATAATTCCAAGTCATGAACTAAAATTTGAGATCGTGCCTCAAAAAATAACTACTTAGTAGAGCCTCAGTATCTCTATAGATGAATCCATCCTAGTATCTCGATGTTGTGTTTCCTCCTAGGTTATGGGAGTAGTTGCTTCTAGTTAGCTAGCTTGTTTTCATGTGTGTTTTCTTTATGCCATATTATTGGTCTAATAGTGAATGAGTTGTTTGAAAGTTTGTATTATTTTTGCCTACTCTGTCATGTTTTCAGAAATGTTTGTTTTATGCCCTAGACTTTCTAGGTTTTCGCCCATAATTTTGATATTGGTGGGTTGTAACTCACTTGGAAGTGCTTGTTACACTTTGCTGTGTACTCTATTTGTTACCAACGAAATTCTAACTTATCAAAAACATTATATAATTCCACAAATATGGCGTGGATTAAGCATATCTTGTCCACGTTTTCTCTCGAATAAACTTACAACATTGTCAACTTCATCACGAGGGTACCACTTTTTATGATATCCATTTTCTGGGTGATAAACAAAATACAAGGCTTTAACAAATTTGGCCCAGGAAAATAAAAAATAATTATTTTCATGGGTTTTTCTTTCATGTTTCTCCACATTCAGGCTTCAAGTAATTATACCCATGGTCACTTGAGCAGCTACTTGTTAGTCTAGAAACCTCTTATGCAATATAGAGATGGATACACACCTTAAAAGTTGAAAACAAGTTGATGTAATTGAAGCCAATAAAATACTTACAGTATGATTCACGAATTAGCAGCCTACAAGTCTGGCTACAACTAATGTAATATCACAAATATTTAAGCCCCAACTGGCCAAAGGAAGGGTAAAATCTACTTATCAAAAACTTATAGAGATATCCCTAAAAATATTTTTTAATTGGTTATCAGAAATATCGATAAATGATACAAATAGTTACACAGTCATATTAAGTCCATAAGAACATTGTAACAAAAATTGTATCATGGTCACGATTAAGAGGTACTCATCTCTCAACTCCTTGTTCCTAGAACTGCTCATAGCCATACATTGTTTGATGTAAGGTCAAGAAATTCATTATAATGGTGGGACGAAAATTCAAAAAGATGGTGTTCCAGTTCCATTATTAAGATTTTTATATGTGATTTAGCTTAAAGGTCTGACCGCTTAATTAAAACCAAATTGGCTTGATCGAAATATTGCATGATTTAAGGATTTAATTGCACGGTAACTAATAACTCAAAAGTTCATTTGGTACTTAAATTTACTCTCACAACTTGTAAAACCACTTGAAAATTAGTAGCTGTATTAAACAATGGGTCATTTGACCTTTGACTCCATTTATTTTGCCGTTTTCACTTTCGGTACCAAAGTTTTCACTATATACACTTTGGGGTCCATTTTCATTTTTCGTGTGCGACACATTTTCTGCACAAAAGTGCTGAAAATTTGAAAATGGTAATTAAAGTTATATATGTTAAACTTGGTACCCATAAATGAAATATGGAAAACAAATGGGGCCAAAGGCCAAATGACTCCTAACAATTATACTCCATAAAAGAAAATTTAGAAGAGTTAAAATTTAATTAATAAGAAAGAGTTCTAATTAAAATTCGACAAGTAAATAATTGTTATTATTATTATTATTATTATTATTATTATTATTATTATTATTATTATTAGAACAAATTGAACTGAAGAATAAAGTGAACTAAAGGGTTTAATAAAGGGAATAAGTATAACATATAGTGAGTGATTTATGCGTGAATAGATCAAACATAATCCTAAACCTAATGAGAATAAAGACAAGAAGTTTCCTCTATAAGGAGGCATGAGATAGCCTCTGGAATTTCTTACATTAATCTCTCCTCCTCCGTCTAGGTGATGGAAGATCAAGAAGGAGACATTCATACGGAGTTTGAATTTGCTTCTCCACCAGGTGCATAGGCGCTCAAGACCCCAACCAGGCAGTAATACAAAACGAGCGTCTTGACTTGCCACCAAAGGCAACTAATATTCAGGCCTTAAAATTTTGTATTAAAATAAATGCAACGGATATACATTCACTTGGTTATGAGTTGTAACTAGCCCAAAAGGTGTTAAGTCACTAGAGCTTCTAAAGCATAACTTCTTATTCTCATTTCCAAGTTCAATTCCACATTCGTCATTCTATCAAGTTGCAAAAGGCACGCATGGGTATAATCTCTACCCAGTAGATTGATGTATTTGTATGTATAGAGGGTAGTGAGTCGTGTAGGTGATTATGGATAATTATAATGGGGGTACCGTCAAGCGTAACCCACTTCCCTTCCAAAGACATCAACACAATGAGACCAGGAGTATATGGATGGTCTAGGGGTGTTGTATTTTCTCTCTTCCCTCCCGTTTTGCATGTTCATGCATATATATAGGCTTTGAGGAACCTTGGTTCCAAAGTATACAGTGGAGGCCAATCCGCTGGTTTTTGAATGTCAGCACGAAGGGGGAAGAGGGTTTCTATAATGTTTTTGAGCTATTTTTCATAAGGTACAAAGTCATGGGAGCATATCCAAAAAGCTCGTAGGTAGTCTGAAGGACTGCTAGTTGTAAACTTGTCATGTATGATTTGTCCCTGTGATCTCAAATGGTAAGGTTTGGGAAATCTAAGGGGTATATTTCATCTCACAGTCCTTAAAATGGCCTGCCTGTCTTGTATCTCATCCTACCAATCCACAAACCCTCTTCATGTTTCCCAAACTTTTAGCCACCACCCTCCCCCACGCCTGCCATTAATTTGGTAAACCCTTTGGGGATGTGACTATGGCTTTGGCGCTCGCTCGATCCGCATGGCGACCTGTATAATGTTTGCTATGTTGCGAGTGACAGGCCAAACCCACGTGATCTAGCAACCGCGTTGGCCCAGTGGTGCCTACTTTAAGTGACAAGGATAAACCCTCTTTAGAGGTTGATCAGGTCTACAATCAATAAAACAAAAAATTATTTTTTTCTCCACACAATGTTTCCATTGACCCTTTCAAAACCGTAGAAGACTATGATCCATTTGATTGTAGCATTGATAATTTAGAGCTATGATTCTAACTCAGACAGAATTGCATACAATTTCCCAAATTTCGAAGTTTAGAGCAACTAAAATGTAAAGGTGAGGTTCTAGCCAAAACCAATCAGGTGCAGCACATCTGGTTGCCATGTCTGAACCAAATTTAAAAAATCAATATCACGGGTTCTAGATAATCGATATGTACTCGTTTATCAGTATTTCTTCTAAGTTTGTAGCATAGTAAGAACAATGACCCTGATCTTGGATGAACCCTCCGCCATGCCCTCATCTTCAACAGGTAGTATTACTTTGTGAATCAACAATTAATTATTCACGTGCCATTATAATTTAGGCAGGATTACACGTAGATCTCAACATATATTTTCCACACCATATTCTTTTACATTTGTTCCATCTCATCATAATATATTCAGATAATCTTTTACATTTGGACACAATTGCAACTCAAATTTCACTTCTCACACAACAGATAAACTAAGAAAGATCTGCTAACATAACCGATGACATGGTTATTCGATATGTTAGTGAGTTGAAGTTTTCTATTCAAGATGTTTTGCAAGTCCATGCTTTGTTGATTGTGACGGACTATTAGCAATGCACGGTAGCGGTGGAGAAGCAACAAGCCCAATGTCTCGGGAGTAGTGTGCACAACAACGGAGTCAAATGGTGAAACTTCGTCGCAAGGTGCAAAGGTCACTCAAGTGACAGAAAGGAAGGAACATTTGAATCCGAGACAAGGGTTGTGAACCAAGAACGAGAAAAGATCATGGGTCGACACTAGACATACAGAGAAGAGGGATATCATGCCAATATTTGTCACACGAACTAAGCCCAGCCTTTTATAATTTTTTTTAGTGAAGAGATCAGTGGTGACGATGACATAAGAGGAAGTCGGTATGGCCTTTCTCAAACAGCTTTATTCACCAAAAAAAAAAAGGATGATGAGGAGGTGTGGCCTCTCCCTACCCCTGGGCGAAACCAGGCATCTCCTTTCTTCTCCCTTTCACTCGTCGTTCCCTTTTAAATACTCCTTTCTCTCCTCTTTCAGCCACCATGTGAAGCTAATTGTGGAAAAGTTAGGGTACGCGTTTATGGATGATTTGTCATTATTTTTACGACCGTTGAAGAGCATTGATTTGTGTCAGGGGCCGGTTTTCCAAACACAAAATGAGTTCGGCAGACACAAATAGTTGAAATACAAGTTAAAGAGTTATTGAGAAGGGGAAGGGGAAGGGGTTTATTTGGTTGATCAGGAGTCCTTGTGCAATTCCAGCATTGCTTAGACCAGCGAATGATGGCTCGTGGAGGATACGTGTTGTTAGTCACACGGTAAACAATATCACAATCAGGCATAGGATCACTATTCCACAAATTGTTCACATCCATGATAATTTGTCTGGTGCTACGATGCTCTCCAAGGTTGATTTCATTCATGGGTATCATCAATACGAGATGCAGCAGCAAGATGAATGGAAACTAACAGGGAAGAGTGAAGACTATGACCTTCGATGAATCAAATGCTCTAGTATTTTCACATGTGTGATGACTCAAGTACTCAAATCACTTATTGGGAGGTGTTTTATCATTTATTTTGTTCATATACTTGTTTAGAATAAGCACTTCGATAATCGTATAGTACACTGAGAATTCGGATATTATGTATTTGGATGCTAACTTGAAAATAGGTATAACCTTATTGTTGGGCAATTGGTGTTTTGAGAATTTGCAGTATCTTCTACAAGTATGTTATAAAATTAAATTGGATCCCTATATATCTCATTTCGATACAAGTATATAAGTATAATTCTGATATCGACGATTCTAACTTAAGGGCAAGTTCTTTCCAACATTGGTGAATGATGTGAATTAAGGTATTAATGTTTATGTTGGCTCAAGATGGCTAATTTCACAAGTTGCTCCAAGGAAGTATGTGTACGGGTCCCAGATTTATTTGCAGAATTTTTTCATGTTTTATTAGAATATTTCTCTATCTTAGTTGTTATTTTAGGTTAGAGGGTGTCATTATCTTTTGATGTCTTTAAAGTGCCCTTATTAGTTTTGTCACCTTTTTAGGCTTAGCTACATGACTAGCAAGCTAAGCTTTTCCTACAAATAAGGCTCTTGGCCGTTCATTGTATTCACTTTACATTTTGAATGATGAATTAAAGATATTTCTTGGGCCAACGGCCTCTAAACATTATGTTATTGTTGTAGTTGTTGTGTAGTTAGTAATTTACCGTTCTACCCTTCAACTTCATATATGTGATTTTTAAAAAAGGGATTTGGGGGAAAAGTCCAATCTAACTTAAAGTGTATAAAAATAGAACAAATCACATAATTTTATAAATTTAGTCCCTGTACTAAAAAGACCATGAAAAATGACCAATATATCATTTGACAGCTCATATAAAAAAAATCAAATTTTTAAAAGTCCATAACTTCAAATCTACAAAATCCAAAATTCACAAAATTTATATATTTGAAATCTAATCTATCCAACAACACACATATTTGATATTTTTTGACAAAAAAATCACAACCGATAAATTTACTATTTCACTAAAACCTCCATTTTTTCCGGAGAACACTATTTTTTTCGACGAAAATCTTCTTGTCTAATGCTCACAATTGTGCCCATGGTTCAAAGTCAAGGCCGATACAGCGACGATACGGCCAAGTTGACTAGGTATCGATAGCCACCAATCCGATTCCGAGTTACGAGTTGACTTTCGATTATTGGTGTGAATCAACCCTGTATCGGTAATTTCTCGGTAGTATCGGCCCATACCGGTGATATCGCGGTTGAATCAGCCCATATCGGTGATATCTCGATAGTACCAACCCATATCGGTGATATATCAACCGAGATCGTATAAGTTACTAAGCATCGATCTCTCTATCTCAACTTATAACTCACTCAATTGAACCTCAATTTTGCATCCATGTCACGATCGGAGCAATCGCTTTCAATTTGATGCACGGTATATGATGTTTTGTGGTTGCAAATCAGGTTTTTTTTTGTTGAATCTCTCATTTATTTTCTTGTAGTGTTACTAAAGGGGTTATCTCCCATTTAACCTTCTTTTTATGTTTACTCAATTTGTGTTTAAATGTATCATTATTCATCTATGCTTAAAGTGTATGATTATTTACATTATATATATCGTTAATTAATAATATGTACTGTTATAACATTCACGAAGAATATATTACTAAATATATATTGATTTAGACAATATTATGCATACTAAATGATGATTCAGTTAAAACAATTAGACAATGTTATGCATATTAAATGATAATTTTGTACTTGTCTAATTGAGCCATATTATTATTCTTATTTTTCTAAACTTTTCTATATTTTTTTCAAATTTTTTTAAGTTCTCTAAATAGTGTATAGTTGCGTATCGCCTGATACCGAGACTGATACTGATATCGAGTCAAAAATTGAGCATCCGAGTCAAAGACCGATACCGCGACTTTGAACCATGATTGTGCCACTGTCGCGGACCAAAAAAATGAAAGAAATAGGCGGAGAGAGAGAGAGAGAGAGAGAGAGAGAGAGAGAGAGAGAAACGAGGAGAGAGAAACAATCCGACAAGAATTCTGACGGTCTCCGATGAGGACTTCGACGTTCCGACGAGGATTCCGGTGGGTGGGATGGATGTGGAATTATGTGTTTATTTTTAAAATAAGTTTTAAATTAGTATGACAAAGGGTATAAATATAGATACCTCTTTAACTAAAATAAATAAAATTACCTATTTTGTGTACTTCCAACTCTAAAGGGACCACAAAAATAAATGATATTGTACCACAGGAACTAGATTTATAAACCTGTCCTATAGAAAGGAACATAAACTTGACTTTAATTCTCTATTTTAAAAAATTTGTTATAGTATTACTTTGGTTGGTTTCCTATTCTAATTACACATACTTTGAACAAACAAATTGTAAATTTCTTCTATGGTTAGTAACACCTTACTACAAATTAAGGCAATGTACTAAATTTCTCATTTTAGAGTAAGAATTCTAGCACCATTGTGTTTGCTAATCTTCTTATTTTTTGTTGATTGTTGCAAGTTCTTGTGAGAAAAAACATACAAATAAAAGTAAACAATATATAATATATATAGACCCATTTCATTGTACAAATATCAATGTAGTTACACCTGGGCTAAGGTAATCTCCCATATCCCTCTTTAATGTTTCATCACCATACAAATACATATTTCAAAAATCAAAAATTAAAAAGAGATAAAATGGGAATAATTATAAACAACATAACCAGAACAAAAACCAGTTATTAGGATCGACGGTTGTGGGGACGAACCGAAATCTGAACAGGAATGGGTCGACCCGTACCCGTCCCCCCGCAGCTACTACACGCCATCCGACCCGACCCGGCACAGCTCCGACACCCGCCATCCCCATCCGACCAACGGTTGCAGAAACAACTGACCCGACCCGTTCCGTTGCAACTTGGGCAAGTGGGGAACTGACCCGACCCGGTGATGGGCTTCTGGGTTACGACAGCCTTGACTATAAATGCCCCGGCTAACACACTTAAACCCGTTGCCAATTGGTTCAACACAATCGGACCCATAATTGAAGATGGTGTTCTTTTTTCTTTGGTGTGGCTTGTTTTGTTTAGTGGGTTTTGAATAAAATGATATTGGGTATGGGTATGGGGATGTACACGTAGGTAGGAGAGAGAATTGGATTGTAGTGGGAGCAAATGATGGGTGTGGAATATTTGAGTGTCTCTCTCTCTTTAACTTATCCTCTAGTTTTCATGAGATTGTTTGGGTTTTGTGAAGGAACAATGGTGACCAGTTCAAAAATATTATGGATGAGAATTGTATACAAATGTCGAGATGGCCGAGTTGGTCTAAGGCGCCAGATTAAGGTTCTGGTCCGAAAGGGCGTGGGTTCAAATCCCACTCTCGACAAACAAACCCTTTTTCAAATAGGAAATTTTTTTTTATGAAATAGGTTGGAGTAAAAAAAAGATGCAGATACTTAGTAAATATGACATAAAAAAAAATGATCTCATTTTGAACACACCCACCATGAAAAAGTCACATCCATGACCATAAACTCCACACCACCACCACTTATCAGCTTTAGCCACTAACATCCACCACCATTATATTCTGGAATGGCATTACTTTTTTTTAGGCATGTTAATTGAGTCAAGCATGCTCGAAGTCCGCTCGCTCGGCCCGCTAAATTTTGGTTGAGCTTTTATTGAGTTTGAGTTTGAACAGAGCCGAGTTTGAGTTGAGATATTAAGCCCGAATTCAATTTGAGCCGAGCGCGAGCAAAACACTTTCAAGCGCGAACTAGGCTCGGCCCGAAATAATATATATATATATATATATATATATTATTTTATTTTCTATGATATGTAAAAATATTTTAAAACAAATTAGTTTTTATAATTTTATTCTTATGCAAATAAACTATTGGACTTAAAATTAAAGAAACAAAAGTAAGATTGGTCATTTATTAATTTACTATAGTACTGAAATATTTTTTTTAATTCTGAAATATGATTTTTTAATGCTGAAATGTATTTTTTATTGCTGAAATATGAATCTTTATTATTAAATAAATAAATACGTATTAGAATATATGAATATTTAATATTAAAATAAATAAATACGTATTGGAATATTCAATTCGGGTTTGCTCAAATTGGGTCGGATGCCCGATTTACTTTGTGAGCTGAGCTTGAGCCAAACACTCTCAGGCTCGTTCGGGGCGAGCTTGAGCTTGAACCGGGTAAATCAAAATTGGGCCGAGCTTGATTAATCGCAAACTCGGCTCATAGAGCCCGATTGACAGACCTACTTTTTTTGTTATTTTGGGGCTTTTTTCAAGGAAAAACCTAGTTTTCTTAATGAATGTCAAAACCCACCAAAGAACAATATATATAAATAAATAAATTAATGCTCACTCGATAAGTTTGAGTGTGACACCCCTCCTAATAAAATACCGAGTGATCAGTCATGTATCAAATTAAGCAGGAATCTCATCTGGTTCATTCTTAGCATTATTGCAGAAAATTTTTTAAAACTTACCACCTAGTATTCAAAAGGCACGGTGTCAAATTTTATCTTTTTATTAAACCCCACTAACAACATGCGAAAGAATGTATAATAAACCATTCACACAATAGATACATACTTTGCCGAGAAAACCACCGGTTACAAACCAAATACAAAAAAATAAACCACAAGAGTAATAAACTGAGTACATCAACTGACTGAAACAAAAGAAATAACTATGGCGACATGCCCAACTAAAATACCAATTGCATCATACTCGAGGAATGAAATGACTAAAACGGCTAAGTCAAAATCCTGCAACATCCACATATGTCGCAGTTGCGTAACCCTGGAATAGAACAATTCTGGCGTCCCTATGGCTGGATACCTAAAAGGTTTTGAAAATATTTTATAGCAAAGGTTAGAACCCAAAATATTTTGAAAATATTTAGCAAGTGAATTAAATTATGGTAAATTAAAATGCATGAATGCTCTTCATATTTAAGTTAGTGTTACGCTCCCTTGAGGACCATCTCACCCCTCAACTATTGTGCACCCTAAAGTTTTTCTATATAACCCACCTAGTCACCTACCCCGTAACTAGTTCTTGATGATATCTTTCCTGTCACACTACTCTAGCCCGAATATGTTTAATATACGATCTATAAGTAATTTATCACATTAACTTAATTAATCATTACTCATTTGGGACCATATAACATTCTCACGAGTTATATGAAATATCTATATAAGTCACATCATTTATTTTATCCGTATATAAATATCTGCACCATATATACGTAACATCATATTAAAACATTCACATACATGCCGAAAATATATAATCCATCCTCCCGAGTAGGCACTCTCTGAATATTCTCTAAAATGTTATCATCTCCAGGTATACTCATCCACTCGGAGACCCTGACACGGTTAGCTCCCCGAATCAGTAAAACTAAATAAACGCAGTGGATGCGGTCGTAGTTCCCCCCTGAAATGAGATCGACTCATACGCAAGACGTCTCACCCCTAATAATACAAATGTTATAACATGGGGACTATACTCACCCTTCTCCTCAAGCCATGGGATTCACCCACATTGCACAACCTCCCATGATAGCACTAGAGGGATATATTTTCCTATAAATATTATTCACACAAATATATATATATATATATATATATATATATATATATATATATAACCAGACTACTCGTGTACAATTTACCGTAACACTAGCCTAACATTTCGAAGTCTATATATCGACTTGATATTTAAATAATTCTCACATTTATTTATCACTCAAGTTGTGTCATCCAACTAAATTACCCGGACCCGCTCCCATGGCCCGAAATCTCATCTTGTAGAACTTATTCCTCAAATTAATAGGTAAACACCTTTTTTATTTTGAATATTCCATTTTTTATTATAGAACCCTATAATAAATTAATTCGGCTAAATTTGTGCCTAAGCTCTCGTAGCACTAGCCCCATAATTATACCTCGATCAATATCCCGACTCAAATTCAATTAATCAAGCATTAATTAATTTATTATCTTGGTGTCACTCAACCAATATACACGAACTCACTCGCTTGGCCAAAAAATAGAATATCCATAATTCATTATTCAAAATTCCTTTCAATAAGTTTGCACACTTACTAATATAAGGTTCTTAATTCACTCACATAAATCCTTAATTCCCTTTTTAGATTTACACCATATTTCATCCATGAATAATTCTCACAATTACTAAGTGAAATGATTAGCGTTTATCGAATAAAATTACTAAGTGAATAGTGATTTAGTATTTTACGTTATAGCGAATGACAGTGATGTGATAGTGGTATATCTCAACCGATTGTCGTGTGTGGACTATATGAGGTCGAGATAGGAAATTATTTTAGAGTAATTCGGATGATGATTTTGAGGTCATTGTTGATTCCAAAAGGGTCGATATAGTCGGAATAGTGGTAGTATTTGTATCCCGAGCAATTTTAAATTAAATCGACACCACGAGAGGGTGTTTCGGTCATTCGAGAGATTAGGTTGAGAGGACTCCGAAATTCTATATGTTATATTTGCCCCTTTGGGTTAGAGTCTAGGGTAAACACAAAGTTGAGAGAGAGGATGCCATAAGAGGGGAAGAGGTGGAGAAAATCAAGGCTTACCGCACTAATTCTCACCCCGAACGTTGTCGAAATCGTAATTGGAGCAAGTAAAGACCAACTCTATCATCCTAATTATGAAATCAGACATGCTTGATAAGACAAGTGTTTATCTTGCATGTTTTTGATTCAGTTATCACACCCTTGCAGTGTAAAGATTATAATATCATAATTTTAATTGTGTTCTTGAGGTTTAAGTGAATAAAGCTCATGAATCGGAATAGGATTGCATGTAGAATGGATCCACATATGTAGAGGACATCAGTTTAAATGTGACAATAATTGTGGGAGAAGTCTGGGTAAATGATTGATTTTGGATGAATAACTTAAAAACTAGTTTTTTTTATACATATCAAATTTGATTTTCTCTTGGGTGTTTTCTTAAGAATTTATTGTGTTAAAAACGTTAGAAACGGTCCTTATACATATGAATGATAATTTTTTATTTTAGTTGTCAGTTTGGGAGTCTTTCATGAAAGTTATGTAAACAATTCGGTCCAAGGGCGGATCGATTCGACAGGGCGAAATGATTCAGCCTTTGGTCGAATCGATTCGATTTGCCCATAATTAAAAAAAAAATCCTCTTTAAACTCTAAAATTATGACTAATTAACGGGGAGACTATTGGGACATCTTTAATTCATAATGAGGATTCTTTTGAATTACAGTAGGCCTAATGTGGGGTAGAGGCTTAGCCATAATAAGAGAATTAAAGTGAATACCTGTAAGATATGAATTATGAAATTAATGAATTCGAGGGAAAGAGAACGGATCACAGAGAGTATGAGTATATATATATATATATATATATATATATATATATATAGGTTGGGTGAATATTTATGATGTTAATTGATTTTGTGTGTGACCATACCTACGTTGCCTGTTATCTGGAGGTTTCCACGAAGAGGGCGATCCCTCCTTCACGATTTTGGTGAGGTCTGGATTTGTGTCCCGGAATATGGAACTTAGGATGGCTCACTATATGCCATGTATTAGTGGGATCGAAGTGTCGTTTGGTTACGTTAGGTACGTGTGTATCCCAAAGGCTTAGAACTATGTTCGCCTCCATTGTGTGTTGATTTGTTTTGGGTTCGAGGAGACATGTCGAACCATTAGTCCTTGATTTGGTATGAGAGGTACATGGACTTGATAGCAGAATATGCCAACATCACAAGGGACCATTCAGTGAATGCTATAGTTGTATATATTGTACGTGTGATTAATATATATACAAGTGTTATATATCTACTTATGTGTAATAGGAAAACTGATAGATTGTGTACATCTAAAAGTAATTAAGTGGAGAAACTTAATTGATATAATTGATAATAATACGTGGGACATATTACTTATTAATATTATGCTAGCGTGTCGTATGGGTATTACGAGAGATCTATACTTATTGAGGTTATATAGGTACGAAATCTGGTTAGGATGGGTAGCATAGCTAGATAGGGTAGATTAGGCGTGCAAATCAATTGAAAGGTGAGGATCTCAGGAGTGGGTACGTGTAATTAACTTGTGTATCTACTAACGGATTTAAACTGTGATTTAAACCCTTGCAAACTGTTTTCAGAGGCTCTGACCCGTGTCAAAATATTTTAGATGTCCAATCACAAGGATGCCAAGCGAGACAATTCTATCCAAGGATGCAAAGTTGCAGCATTTGTGAAGGCATGAAGGAGTTGGTTTAGACGCTTCAACTCATTCACTTCTAGATAGGATTTCTCTCAGTATGTCACTTGGGCATGTTGCCCCTTTAGACTATTTAGTTTTCCAATTATTTATGAGACTGTTTTCAGATTCAGTTATTTATTTCAGATTATAGTTTGATTATTTGTTTAGGAACCGATAGTTTATTCAATCTTATTTATTTATATATCAGTCGTGTGATTGCTTAGATTATTATTGTGTGGATGGTTTGGTTTCATTAATTTATTTTCGCGTGTTGGTATAATAATGAAAAATAAAATTTGACACCAACTTAATTTGACTTAAGTGATTAGTAATTGATAAGTTTTCTGACAGTGATGCTAAGAATGAACCATATAAGATTCTTATTTGTTTTAATAAAGGAATGATCACCCGTGGTTAGAATAGGCGAAGTATCACAATAATCGTTGAAATTATGGGTAAAAATTAAAATTTGGAGAAAAAAGAAAAAGAAGGGTCGTTTGAAGGTCGTTAGAATGCAAGTATTAAACGAGATATGGATATCAGTAGAAGTAGTGATTCGAGCGAGCTTCGAATGAGAGCCCGTTGTACCACTTTTAAGGGTCTCTCGAAGGTCGTTAGAAGCTACAAATTAAACGATATGCACTTGCCGTTCGAATAAGGCTCAATGTCATTTAAACGATGTGCTTAAAAAATTCTTGATCAAATTGTCCTTGTGCTGTGTCACGTTTCTGGCCATTGAATCGTTGAGCTACCGAGCTCTGGTGAGCCCAGATTGGGCAAAATAGAAATTTTAGGCTTTTGAGGGTTTTTATAAGGGTTTGTTTGGTTAATTTGGGGCATTTTTGAATAGATAAGAAGATGAAAGATGAGATAGGTAAATAGGTGGTCTTTCACCATAGATAATTATCTATCCAGCTCTCACCACCATTCCACCACCAAAAACCTCAACATTCTTATGACATTACATCATATTTGTACTATACATACCCATTTCCACCATGGATAAGGAGAAATACGAATTTGTAGAAGTGTTGTTAGCAGTTTTGAAAAAAGAAATGAAAAATTTATGGAGTTTGAACGGGGTTTATGCTTGGAAGCTTAAATAAATCACACACGGGGATTTAATGGAGTATGCATTTGGTAACCCATGAAGCCACCTTTGGAGGTAGGGGTTGCTCCTACTACACCAACTTTCTACCACCATTTGCAATCTTTAGATGTGGAAAAATCTATCCTTAGTATTTAAGACTCCATTTGCATTAGTAGTAGTCTTGCTGTTAGATTACATAAGTAGAATGCACATAAATAAATGATGATTTCTGGTAGACTAATATTAAATATTTTCATGGAATAAAAAAGTTGAAAGATGTTAATTTGTTGGAAATAAAGGATGAGTAAATATTTCAAAGTTTTGAAATATAAAAATTGATATTTTGATGTAAATAGTGTATTTTCTAAAAATCTAATAGTGAATATTTATGAAATAAATGTTGAAAAATGATGTTGATTTGCTAAAATATTTGGTGAAATAGTATTCCAAAGTTTCTTGAAAAAATGAAGATTTAATGAAAAAGGGACATTTATTGAGTTTGAAAGAATAAAATGTCCCTTGGGTATTGAAAATGTATTTTTGCAAAGTATTATGAAATTCTAGAATAAAAAACATGTTTAACCCATTTAATAGGATTTTACGATTTAAAATCCATCTTTCCATGTATATAAACTTGTAGTATTTTGATAATAAATACGTGAACAAGTTTAAAAGAGGATTTGCTGGGTATAAATAAGAAAAGTGGAAATTTTAATCTTCAAAGTGTGTGAAAAAGGGTTAAAGGTGTGATGAATATAAGGTTGTAAGACTACATGTATTTATAAAAAGAAAATGGTATTTTCTTATAAAAATGGTCTTTAAATGTAATTAGATTTCTTGAATAAAAAAATGTCGTTAGTAAAGGTGTTGAATAAGTGTTAATAGTTAAACATCGGGAAGTTGGTGTGTGTAACTTGATAATGTTTAGAAGATTAACACTTATGAATTTGAAAAGAAAATAATGGAATAAAGAGGTATCCAACTTGAGAAGAATGATACTCCAAATGTTAAAAAGGTGTTAAGGTGTTAAAAATACTTTAGAAGTTAGTGTGGGTAACTTAATAGTATTTCAACAAAATTAACACTTGTGAAAATGGAGTAAAAGATGAGTTTGGAAACAAATGAATAAAATGGTAATTTTATATAAAGTGGAACATTTTTATGAAGTAAAAATGTTAAAAAGGGTGTTACACATGATAGTCCTTATGAACATTATTTTTTAAATAAAATCAAGGTTGAAGTGTAAGGGATATGAAATAATTTTCAAAGTGTAACACAAGTTGGGGTGTAACATTAGATTTTAGCTTCGGTCGAGTAAAAAAAATGTGGTATAATGTGGATATTTATAAAATATTAAAACACGTTATAACGGAACTCGGATGACACCGAAAAAATTAAGTAAGGTCCGGAGCCCTAGGGTAAAAGACCCAAAACACTGGCCAGAGTATATGGTGCGCATAACCGACGGTGTGCAGCCCGCTAAAGTATGCGGTTATTGGAAGATTTCTAAAAAAATATAAAGGAATAAGAAATATGTCAATAAATGGGTTATGTGGTAAAAATGTGTTAAGACAACCTAACTTGAATGAATTAATAAATATTCCGGTAAAGGTGAAATGGACAAGTAAATCTGAAATTGATTAATGTCCATAAGGTAGAGAAAAGGGGTAAAGTAAGCGAGTAAATGGGTGGTCAAGCAACCTAAGAGGTTTAACCCATAATTAACACAAGGTTTGCTGTGAAAGGTTATTCACAAGATGTTCGCATGCGTTGAAATGGTAATTTTCAATAAAAAATACTAATGTGGAATAGTTCAAATAAAAAGGGTAATTTCGATAAAGGAATGATTTTAGGTCAAACCAAGTGGAGTGTTTCAAATATTTAACCATGTGTGTGTTAAATAAGGGAATGAATGTCAAGTGAAAAAAAAAAGTCATTTATAAGATTAAGGTGAATTAATCTGGATAAATAATATTTTCGAAAGTAAAATTATTTCATGCATTAAGTATATGCATATGTATGTATATATATGTGTATAATGTAGTTGCATGTGGACATAGAGACTTCTTTCTGCCATTCGATTCTATATTGCATTTGTATATTTCCCACTGAGCATTCGGTTCACTCCCACGTTTTGTTACCAGCATGTTGGGTGCGGTTTCGTATTTTGAAAGCGTTATACAGATAAATACTCTCTTTTATTTTACGTTAGTAGCTCTGTATGCTTGGACTTTGGGGTTCTCCCCATGGATCCCTCATGTAGTTTGATTTGAAATCGAAATTGCATGCCAAACAAGTGAAACATTAATTAAAAATAAAACTGGAGTAGCAACATTATATAAGTTGTTCATTGCACTTCCGGATTGGGCCTTACAAACGGTATCAGAGCTCTATGTTCAAGATTTCTTTTGGGAGTGATGTGGTGAGGTCGGTAGTGAATCTTGCGACATTAGAATTGGTTTGGGATGGTCACGGTAGTTTGGTAACGGTTAGTTCATGTTATCGACAGTGAATTCAAAGAGGTTAACACGATGGGTGAATTCTTTGCCAAGTGGAAGACGACCAAGTTAGTTGTAGTTAATCGCTTTCGCGCTTTCGATTTAGATGTGCTAGTAAGTTGTGAGTGTCCATGCAAGTCGAGAGTGGCAACATCGTGGGTTTTTAGTGTGAAGTGGTTGTGTGTCAATCCGTGGTGATATGAAAAGCCAATTGAGGTATAGCAATCCATGCAAGTCGATAGTGGCGACATCGCGGTTTTTTAGTGTGAAGTGTTTGGGTCGGTCACTAACAGTTCGTGCAAGTTGGTAGTGGCAACATCGCGATTAGGTTACCTTAAATTTTAAACTTTGGTAGTCATCGTCAAGGTTTATCATGATATCTTCATGAGCACCTGAACCTTGTACATTGTCAGTTACCTCATTCTCTTTCACTTCATGAACTCCGTACGCATCATTAACTAAATCCTCTAACATATTATGATCTACGTCGTCACCTTATACATCTATCCTACTTGCTGAAGATTGTTGTGAAGGTTTCTCGAGGACAAAGGGAACTTTTGATTCCCCGTGAAAACTCCAAAATCGATAAATATCTTGCATACCCAATCTTAACAAATGTAGTTCAACTATTTTTCACTCAAACACCTTACCATTCTCACACCTAGCACACGGACATGGAAACTCTTCATCATTATGAAATCTCTCCGCGTATTTCACAAATTCATTAGCACCTCTGCGAAACACATCCCCTGATCTATTTGTCTCACCCACACACTCTTTATATTTAGGATATCCCATCACAACTACTCCAAACAATCACCTATTATAGATAAGAAGCGTATATTCTTGGATTAGTATAAACAAAAGTGTGAACATTTAGTTCCCATTAGTATAAACAATCACCTATTACTTCTTATATAAAATTTATAGTATGTTTCATTCAATTATGTCTTATTTATATTCGAGTTTCAAATTTCAAATTCAGTTTATAATATTAATTCATATTTCCTCCATCTTCTCTAAAGGGTGAGTGGTCCTATCCCATTCAAGACCGCATATTTATGTAATATACTTAACAGCTCGTGCACATTGTTCCAATTTGAGGAAAATTTGACACCATATCCCCATAGTTCTTCAAGCACACGACGTAGATTCGCAACTGTGAGTGTTATTTCAATTGATAATTGAAATAACATTTAGCATCGTATCATCTAGTATGTACCCATAGAACATTAATATACGACTGCAGAACTTCCTCAAAAAGTAACAAGTTTAAGCCAATAAGAATATTATTATACAGAAACTATGCAGTCCCAAACTGTCCAAACGGGACAATACGAGAGATCTCATTATAGGGGTAATAACTCTCGAACTGGTCTAAGGGCTATTGAACGCGTACGCATAAGAACTATCATAAGTCAGTGGTCGTGCCATTCCCAAATGGGTCGTGACACAAAATAATTTTAGAAAAAAATTGAAAAACTCTCCCTCCCCCATTTTGACAATAATCCAGTGGTCGTGCCACTTTCAAAATTAACCAACCCAATAAATTAAGACAATATAATTATTTAAGGATTTATTAGTGTAAATTAAATTAAGAATTTTAAAAAAATTAAACAACCAACTTCCATATCCAACCACATCCGTCCAATATAATCCAACAGCAACAGAAAACCAACAAATGTGTATCCGAGACTCCTTCTAATTCATCTACTCAATTAATTCAAAATTAACAATTTATAACCAATTTCAAACCTAAATAAGAATATACAATAAGATTCAATCAATGTTAACAATACCTATTAATTTCAATCTCAACTAACATCACCCAATCAACATTAACAATTAATTTCAAGTCCTAAACTAAAAATAAAAATACCCAATCAATATTTATAGTTCTTAAAACCAAATTGAAAACCACACACACACACACACCTCCCCCACTCACCCCCCCCCCTGAACCCCCACCACAAAAACACACACACCACTTCACCAAAGATGTCAAATTGTCACATTTCAGCCGACCAGCTTTGTCACGATCATTAACCGTGACAAAAAAAACACACGCATTTTTTGTCACGGTCAATGACCGTGACAACATTAGAAAGTTGTCTCAGTTAAAGACCGTGGCAGGTCCGTGATAAATTTGTCAGTAAAAAAATCCTTCCCCATTATTTTTTCCCACTGTTTTACTTCCCTCTAATTTCTCTCTCTAAGCGCGACTGCTCTCTCTCTCTCTACGTTTTTTTCTCTCTTTCTCTTTCCTTTGTACATATGTGTGTGTGTGTGTGAAGGTGGGTGGGTGTGGGTGTGTGCGTGCGTGTGTGTGCAGGTGGGTGGGGGTGGGTGGGTGTGTATGTGTGTGTGGTGGGGGGGAGGGGGCAGGGTCTGAGAGTGGTGTGCATGTGTGTGTGTGTGTGTGTATGTGTGCAAGTGGATGAGTGTGTGTGCGGTGGGAGGGAATGGGGGAAGGGGGTTAATAGGGGTGGTGGGGCAGGGGGTGGGGCGGTAGGGGGTCTGGGGGGTGGGGCAGGGGGGTGAGGAAGGTGTGTGTGTGTGGGGGGGGGTCAATTTGGTTTTAGGAATTATAAATATTGATTGGGTATTTTTATTTTTAGTTTAGGACTTGAAATTAATTGTTATTGTTGATCGGGTGATGTTAGTTGGGATTGAAATGAATAGGTATTGTTAATATTGATTGAATCTTATAGTATATTCTTATTTAGGTTTGAAATTGTTAATGTTGAATTAATTGAGTAGATGAATTAGAAGGAGTACGGGATACACATATGTTAGTTTGTTGTTGTTGTTGGATTATGTTGGACGGACGTGGATAGATATGGAAGTTGGCTGTTTAATTTTTTTTAAATCCTTAATTTAATTCACACTAATAAATCCTTAAATAATTATATTGTCTTAATTTGTTGGTCTGGTTAATTTTGGAAGTGGCACGACCACTGTCAAAATGGGGGTAGGGGGAGTTTTTAACTTTTTTCTAAAATTACTTTGTGTCGCGACCCGTTCGAGAGTGGCACGACCACGGACTTATGATAATTAAACGAAACATACTTGAAATTACACATAGTGCGTATAAATACTAGCCTTTTAGTTCTTATGCGTACGCATTCAATAGCCCTTAGACCCTTCGAGAGTCACTACCCCTGTAATGAGATCTCTCGAATAGTCCCGTTTGGACAGTTGGGGACTACATAGTTTCTGCATAATAATATTCTTAGTGGCTTAAACTTGTTACTTTTGGAGGAAGTTTTGCAGTCGTATCTTAATGTTCTCTCGGTACATACTAGATGATGCGATGTTAAGTGTTATTTCAATTATCAATTTATATAACACTCACACTTGGGAATCTATGTCGTGGACTTGGAGAACTATGGGGATATGCTGTCAAATTCTCCTCAAATTTGAACAATGTGCATGAGTTGTTAAGTATATTACAGAAATATGCGGTCTTGAATGGGATAGGACCACTCACCCTTTAGAGGAGATGGAGGAAATAGGAATTAATATTATAAATTGAATTTGAAATTTAAAAATCGAATATAAATATGACATATTTAAATAAAACATACTATAAATTTTATACAACAAGTAATAGGTGATTGTTTATACTAATGGAAACTAAATGTTCACACTTTTATTTATACTAATCTACGAATATACGCTTCTTACCTATAATAGGTGATTGTTTGGAGTATTTGTGATGGGATATCCTAAATACAAAGAGTGGATGGGTGAGACAAATAGATTAGGGGATGGGTTTCGCAGAGGTGCTAATGAATTTGTGAAATACGCAAAGAGATGTCATAATGATGAAGAGTTTTCATGTTCATGTGCTAGGTATGAGAATGGTAAGGTGTTTGAATGGAAAACAGTTGAACTACATTTGTTAAGATGGGGTACGCAAGATAGTTATCGATTTTGGAGTTTTCACGGGGAATCGAAAGTTTCTTTTGTCCCCGAGCAACCATCACAACAACCTTCAACAAGTAGGATAGATATACAAGGGAACGACGTAGATCATAATATGTTAGAGGATTCAGTTCATGACGCGTACGGAGTTCATGAAGTGGAAGAGAATGAGTTCACTGACAATAAATAATGTTACGGTGCTCATGAAGATATCAGGATAAACCTTGGCGAAGGCTACCAAAGTTTAAAATTTAAGGCGACCCAACTATTATACTCTGGTTGTGAGAAAGATCAAACAACTTTACATGCCATGGTTAGTTTGCATAGTTTGAAGAGCCAATATGGTTTATCTGGTAATAGCGTGATAGGAATTCTGAATTGGGTGAAGGGCTAGCTACCCAAGGAGAATAGAGAATACGCTTCCGGTTCTCGGACCATCCCTTGTCCTAACATCTTCTTTTTCATTTATCTCACTCGATTCGTTTTTAGTTACTCTGTGATCTCCGGACAACCACATCGTTACAATTCTCTAATCATCACGTATCATGCCATGTGGCGCAACTGACTTATAATCCCTTCAACATGTATTCCTTGTTATAGTTTTAGATAATTACAATCATATATAAAATAACAAATTTATCTTGGCAATGACTTTTTTTTTCATTTTGTGTCTTTTTCCTCAAACAAAGGATTAAAAAATATCCTGTTATGAAGAACAATTTGAAAGGTTTGGGAATGAAGTATAAATCTATTCATGCTTGTGTGTATGACTGCAAACTATATTGAAAGGAGTATGAAAATCTCGATCGGTGTCCGGTATACAATGAACCTAAATATGTCCAATTTACTGGCAAGGAAGGCACAAGATCAAAAGTGCCTCAAAAAGTGTTGAAATATTTTTCCATTAGTCCTAGATTAAAGCATTTTTTCACAATACCATGGCTAGCGGAGGATTTGACCTGACATGCTAGGGCAGAAGTAACTATTGATTCTATATCTTGGAGGAGGATGAGTTATGAGTATCCCAATTTTGCTCGAGAACAGCGTAACATCCGTTTGGTAATATTAACAAATGGTTTCAGTCCATTTCGAACCTTAAGCACCAATCAGAGTATATGGACAATGATCCTAGCCCCACTCAACCTCCTTCCTTCATATTGTCAAATTTTAAATGTAAAAATTATCGCAAGTGTACGGGATATTGAAATATAGCAAGTGTAAGTACAGGTCGAACCCACAGAGATTTCGTCCATTTTTATAAAGTATTGATTGTCCAACTAGACATATGAGTGTATAAATGTGATTGAATTTCTAAAATAAAAATAAAAGCAGAATAAACGAACAAGTAGGAGTTAATATCAAATGTGGAAGAAACTAGGACGTTGGTTCCGTTTCTTAATTATAATTAAATTTACACATTAATTTAATTCCGTCATTCTGAATAAAAATAAAAAATATACTGACTCTTGTCATGTACATTTCGGAGAATAAAACATCATATGCGTTTAAAATATTTTAACATATCTTAAACTAGACACCATAAATTCCTATTTCTTTGAAAATATCACGTTCTAAATTTTTAATGTGTATTTAAGCATGAGGTATCAAAACATATAAGTGCAAGCATAACCCATCAAAAATGACAACTTTAAATTTTTAAAACATGAATTTATAATTAATTCTTGAGGTTTAAAAATACACTTCAGTGTAATTTTAAGCGAATATATAATTTTTTTATTTCAAATTAAAAAACGTCGAAATTTGTACGTAATTAAATCATCATGCGTAATTTAATTATTCATAACAAACATCACCTAAGTCCTAGTAGTTAAACTACTCACACATCATATTTGACACACAAATATTGCAAGATGAAATAATAATTTTCATTAATAATGATCAACTTACAAAATTTCAGGTCCAAGACTTGAATTTCAATACATAATATGGTTCTCCAAAGTCTGCCCCCAAAATACTCTCTACACAGATTTTTTCTCTCTCTCAAAGTGTGTCTATACTACACCGTGTACAAAGTTTCTTCGTTTTCAAAATCGAAATTGGCCCATAATTTATAACCCCACAAATCTTATACACATAAAAATAGAAAAAAAATGGGGTATTGGTGGTTTAGCGGGTATTAAAGGCGCGAGGTAGTGAGTGTGGTGTGCGACGGAACCGAGTCTCGGATTGGGTCCGAATTTCGGTGTGGATTTTTTTTTTGGGGGGGGGGGGGGTATAGGTAGTAAGGTGGATGATGGTTTGTTAGTGGGTGTGTGGTTTTATTGGAGATGTGGGTGTTAATTGAGGTTTTGGTAGTGGGTTGGAGAAATAAGGGGGTGGGTTTTGTGGTTGGTTCGTGGATTTTAGTTTAGGTGGTTTGAGGATGATGATGACTAGTGGTGTGGGGTTACTTTAGGTGTGGGTGTGTGTAGGGTGTAAAGGTGCGAGTGGTTTTTTTGGGGGGGCTTTGTAAATTTAGGACCTATTGTAATATATATTTTGGAAATATGATAACAAACATATTATTTATGATTTCAGTCCCTATTTTTTTATAAAGCCGCTGGCGCGGACCCATATTCATAAAACGTCAACCAATCACAGCATGCCACATGTCCATTTCATTTGAAAATAGGGACTAAAAATGGAAACAAAATGTTTGTTGTCCTATATCCATAATCAATATTATTTTAAGTCCTAAAATTACATAATCTATTTTTTTTATGGTGAGAGTAAGGTGTATGGAGATAGGGTGTGTGTGTGAGTTTGATTGTACTCCTAATAAAACTTAACCAAATTATTTACAACTAAAAAAAAATAATAAAAGTAGATTAATAAAACTTAAAAGAATAAATCTAGAAACAATAACATATAATGACATAAAAAATGTACAGTGAGTCAAATAAAATAACTAATACTAAAATATCACTACGACATATAACTCTAAATAATATTTACATAAAATAATTAAACAGTCAAAGTGACAATAAAGACTCTAAAAAATTAAATATAAAATAAATATGATACGCACACAAATAAAACATCACAAAAAATATGTACATGACTCAAATAAAAATCTAAAAATAAATAAATACAAACTAAACACATACACAAGGTGTAGGTATGGGTTGGGCTCGGTTTAAGGGTTTGTTTGGATTATGGGAATGATTTTGACTTCGGGAATGACTTTTTGACTTTTTTTTTCTGTTTCGAACTTTGCATGGCCATAATTTCTTCGTTTAAACTCCGATTGATACGCCGTTTGAACCCATGCGTCCATTGATTCAAGGCCTTCAATTTCCATGTTTGGTCCGAGTCCGAATTAAGTCATCTGAATTTATAATATTGCCCCTGAAGGTGCGTAAGTGATCTTTTCATGCTCAATTTGCGTCCGGGCTTCGCCACTTTCTTTTTAAACTTGTCAATACTCAAAAGCAAACTTGCACAAGAGATTAGCAATGAATATAAGATATGAGCATGAAGTTCTCAAAATTACATTATTAACCCCATTTATTCTTAAATTTTTATTTTTCTTTAAAATAGCAAAAATGGCTCTAAAAGCTCTTTATTTACCATAAATTGAGAATAACAACGCTTAAATTTGGGTGTAAACAATACAAAATAATGCACTAATCACTTCACAGTGTACGAGACCTGAATTTTCGATGCTATCTTTATTGATACCTAGGCCAAAGGCACCAAGTGATGACATCGATGCCTACCTGGCTCCTCTAGTAGAAGAATTAAATGAGTTTGTGGGAAGAGGGTGTGCAAGCATTTGACTATTTTAAAAAAGAAGAGTTTACGCTGAAAGCTATGTTGATGTGGGAAATTCATGATTTTCCAGTTTATGGGACACTATCCGGATGTGAAGTACATGGTTATTTGGGGTGTCCTATTTGTGGAGAGGAGAATGTATCTCTTCGTCTCCCCGCTAGCTCAAAAGGTCAAGCAAGTGTTTTACTCAGAGTATATCAACAACGAGTCATGGTCAATCGTCCTACATGCGCCAAAGCATCTAAACAGTAGTGTGGATGACTTGGCTGCTCATACCGAATATCAATCCATTTTTTATGATAACCCGAATTTAAAATGATTCTTAGATTTGTAATAAGTATTCCAATTATCTGACTTTAGTTTAATGCTTTTAATTCATTTGTACTTGATCAGTTTATCGCATGTAATATTTAGATTTAATTCTTAAGCATTAATTCAAAGTCATGTCCAGTAAGAGTATTATTCTAGTGTTTTATTATTATCGAACATTAGTTTAATGTTTTTAATTCATTTGTATTTGATCAGTTTAGTGCATTAATTCAAAGTTGCCAGTGTTTTGTTATAATATGGTTAGTGCTTTGTATTCTTATAATTCATTTGGATTTGTACTAATAACAACAACTTTTACAAAAAATACCTTCTTCAGGGCTAGGCGGCAGCGGAGACGACGAGGGCTCCTCGACCCCTAGGCTCCCAAAATGGGGTAAATTGGGATCGGCCATTGAGACCAAGATGGGATATTGACTAGATCCCTCGAGTTGGTGAAGACGATTATCGGCCCGGGGTACACTAGTTGGAAGGAGGTGCCAAATGAGCTTAAGTTGTCTATCTGGGCGGCACTACGGGTAATGTATTTATATTTATATTTCAATTTCAATTTATATTTATATATATTAGCAACTAACACTTACTTTCTTTTTGTTTTGTATTTGTTTGACAGGAACAATTCGGCCTGCCCCCACAACTCTGTGATTCCATGTTGGAGCAGTTGAGGGAAGAACATAAGACGTGGAAGAAAAATATACGGGCCCGGTACTTTGGGAAGACCTGAGACTCCATCCTCAGATTGCATGAGACCGTTCCGCCGAAGCAGCCAATCTCATTGGCACGGTGGCAAAAGTTTATCGACAATGAGATCGAGGAGCGAAAATTGACCTCTCGCCAATTGGGGAGGGAAACTGGACGAAAAAGACAGACGTGCACTACTCTGGGCGGACGTCTTACGCCGAAGTGGAGCACATGACTGTAAGTTTTTATTTTTCTATAATTATAGTTTTATGTTATTTCGCATTATTTTATTTTGCGTCACTTGCTAATTTTGAATTATTTTATTTCAGAAGACGGGGAGTGGCCCTGGGGGTAGGCCACATAGGCTCGATGCCTATGTGTTAGTTCAGACGAAAAAGGGCAAGGACAAGGAGGTGTCCCCGAGCGTCGCGGCCACTATTGTAAGTTATAAATGTTTAATTTATGTTAATTATGTTATAATTTTTTATTTATTTAATTAACTAATAGTGTGCTTTTTCTCATTTCAGGCAAAGCTTAAGGAAGTGCATGAGTCATAGTCTGATGCCGATAAGGCATCTTTGACTACGGACGCACTCATCCAAGTGCTCGACATTGATCGCAAGGGGAGGACTATGGGGAGATCTCGTGGGTGAGCAAGTCTAGGATCATCGGAATGGAGACGAGTAATACCGAGTTGGCTCGTCAAGTGGACACGCATGACGAGAAGCTATAAAGGTTAGAGGTGATGGTCCTAGATATGTACGCCTTCATGAAGCGTAAGTTGGGCACGGACAAGGGCAAGGAGAAGAAGATGGAGGAGGAGGTGGATGAGGACAAGGACGTGGACGTCACTACTTCATCGCCGATACGCGCAGACTTGTCGTTTGATGATCCAGTTCCCATCTTGGCTCCCATCCAGCGGCCTATGTAAACAATCGATTGGCTATAGGCCTATAAACGGATCGGATTCGGACCGGATCAGGCAAATCCAAATTCATATCTGTTTATGTTAAACGGATTTGGATCTGATCCGTTTATTAATCGGATCGGACCAGGCAAATCTATATTTGTTTATGTTAAATGGATTCGGATTCGATTCGTTTATCCGATTATCCGTTTATGTTAAACCTGATTTGCAATATTTTTATTTTCAATTCTTCATAAATTTATTTTTGCAAATGTTCCAAAAATAAATAAAAAAATGAAATAAAGAACTATTATAATTTATAATAAATATTTAAAATATTATTAAATATAATATATATTAATTAAAAATATATTATATATAATTTATATATATATTGCAAATATTAATCAGATCGGATTATTAATGGATCGGAGTATATGAATCCAAATCCACTCAATTTAATAAACGGGTAATCGGGTAATCAGGTAATCGGATAATCGGATTTTAAGAATAATCCATATCTGTTTAAATGGATCTAATTCGGATTCGAATTCAAATAAAATTCGATCCATTGGCAGGCCTAGTTGGCTGAGCGTGTTTTTACTCGACATATATGATGGTCAGCGGATAACGAGGGGGTTGAGGGACTCAAGAACCCTACCGCGTATACCGGTTTATGGACATCTCCTTCAAGACATCGAGGTCAAGGTGCTCATCACGAATGTGATACCCAAAATGGAGAACTTTGTATTGTAGTTGCGCGAACAATACGGCGTGACGCATATTGAGAGGTGTCTCAATGCCTATATCCTGTGGCCTTCCTTCCTCCTCCAACCTACCCCGGACTCTATGCATTGATTATTTGTATCTATTTTATTTGGACACTTGGATTATATTTGTATTGTTTTGATTTGTTACATTTTGGTTTGGATATGGATTGTGTTTTTATTTTATTTGGATATGGAATTATATATGCAATGATTTGGTGCATTCTTTATATTTTATTTGGATATATGTTGTTTGAACATGTATAATTTTCTATAACAGATTCAAAGATACTGTTGGGCAGTGGCACTGGCAGTGGCCATACTGCCAGCATTTTTTTTTTCCAAATTATGCCCAGAATTGTCACGGTCCTTGACCGTGATAATTTCTCGCAGGTTTGTCACGATCTTTAACCGTGACAAACCTTGTCAAGGTCAAAGATCGTGACGAGTTCATGACAAAAATGGTTATCACCCCGAGACTTGACACGGTCAATGACCGTGACAATCCGACAGTTTTGGTGTAATGCACACACACACACACCCCAGACCCCCTATCCCCCCCCCCCACTATCCCCTCCCCCCACCACTCACACCTGCACACATGCACACACATACACACCACCCCCAGACCCCACTCCCCTCCCCAACCCAACTGCACACACACACACATATATATACAAAGGAAAGAGAAATAGAGAAAAAAACTCACCTAAAAACATAGAGAGAGAGAGAGAGAGAGAGAGAGAGAGAGAGCAGTCGCGCGCTTAGAGAGAGAAATTGAAGGGAAGTGAAAACGGTGGGAAAAAAGAAAGGGGAAGGGTTTTTTTACTGACAAAGTTATCACGAACCTATCACGGTATTTGATCGTGACAACTTTCTATGCTTGTCACGATCAATGACCGTGACAAGCCTTTATCACGGACTTGTCACGGTCATTGATCGTGATAAAAAAAAATGCTTGATTTTTTTGTCACGATCAATGACGGTGACAACGCTGGCCGGCTGAAAGGTGATGATTTGGCCTTTTTGGTGTAGAGATGATGAATGACATCTTAAACATGACTCATGTAAACTCAACTGTGGAGATTAGGTTGCTAGTGCGTCACACCTAGACAATGTTGAATTATGATAGGAATGTGTCCAATTCTTCGACTAGGTACATTCCGGTAATTAGTACCAATGGTGTGATTAGGTAATTCGATCCTTGGGACGCTATAAGGAAATTGATGATATTATGGGCATGATGAACCATGTTGGTCAACACTTGGGATTTGTACTCAGTTTAAGTCGATAAGAGAATATTGTTATAAGTGTCCTAGTGATTCTTGATTGAAGGTTCTACCTCATAGGGTATGATGAGAGTTACGGGCAAATTGCGGTAAAGTGTGTTACATGCAACAATGATTATTGAGGAGGCTTAGGAGTGAACTCTAGGTAGTTTTTAATGCCAGGATTTTAGAAGATATGATGTGACTTCAAGGAATAATCTCTTTAGTGATGTCAGTGATGCAAACCTAGGGGTTTATATAGGTTGTGGGTGACATCCTTCATCCTACCAAAATCATTGGTAGTGTTAATTATGGTTTGGTACTTGGCCTATGTCCACAGCCGTTTGGATGAGAGATAAGGAGATTATCTAAGTGTAAAAGTTTGTTGCAGCCGTCGAAGTGATGTCCAGGTACGAGGTGATCTTAGTGTGAGGGTGGTTTAAGGGTATATTGGAGTGTCCATATGACTAATAGTGTGTGGTGTCATCGAGGATAGGAATCAATTGTGATGGAGCCTTGAGGCGTTTGATGATTCATGTGTGGCATGTGTAGAAGACCCTGGAACAATGTCCTTCGAGTGCCTAGTAATCGTGATAAGAGTATTGAAAGGTTTGTAGAGCGTACCTACAATGATTAAGGTATGGATGATGAAATCTTTACGGGTCTTGGGGACCTTTATATAGAGTGTGTATGGTGTCCTTAAGAGACTAGTTAAGTTCAATATATAGAAGTATTAGTGTCCTAGTAATGATTGTGTTGAGGGTCAGGTGATGATCTCAAATTGTTGGTCAAGATTTAGAAGAGTCGTATAGTGTACGTGTCGGGTGCGGTTTCCCGAATCGGCATAGGTGGGTGGTGTATCCTCTAAGGAGGAATTGGAATCTCGTGTCGTTATGGAGAGTGATGTTCAGATGTCATGGAATGACTAATGGTGGAGGTGTGACACTTAGTTTTGAGTTGTGCTAGGAAATATGTTCGAGACTTGGATTGATGAAGCATGTGGAGACTTGAAATGGCAACCAAGGTGGCAGTAATATCAAAGCATGATTAGAATGTTGGCGTGTGTCGATAGTGTGCTAGGACTAGCTCTTGGCATGTCCTACTAAGTCGGTACGGATTAGAAGGTGTAGCTTTGGGTGGGACTTACTACCCTTAGGATGCCAATGGTGACCAGTGTGGTCGTCACGTAAATTCAGTTTGGGTAGAACCTGGAAGTAAGATTAGCGACAATCTCGTATAGTCAAAGAAAATAATAAGGTGAGTGTCTCTCTTAAACGGAATATTGCCTAAGGGCGTTGGGATTTCTAGCACTATATGATAAGGCAGACAGTAACTTAGGTGTAGTAGGTTGGTGATGTCATCACCAGTAAGTGGACCAGGTCAGTGTTTATATAAAAAATTATCCACCTATGTGGACTAATCAGAAATGGACACTTGTCTCCTTATGTGGCAAAAATCCTAGTTACTCCAAAGATAGTTGCTTGGCAGGCATACCGACCAACTTTCAGAATGTAGACCATCAAAGTAAATAAAAATTCACCACTTGGGAGAACAACCAAGTGTCTTTTCGCATATGGTATAGACAATCAACCATCACATTCATTATGTACGGGTGTAAATGCTTGAATATATAAAAGCATTTCAACCCTTGATCTTTGGGTCACTATAAATACATTATATCCCTTTCGTCAAAGTCATGAAAGATCGGACTCTAGGATATTCTTCTTAACAAGAGTACCTACCTTTTTGTAATAACTCAGATCAATACAATAACATAGGTTTTCTTACATAGCCAGACCACTTTAAAATCATTCGCCTCTTATTTGATTATTTCATTACGATCTTATATTTTATCTGTGATTAGAAAATTGAATTTAGTTCATTTTTTTACATCAACAGTGAGTATAGACAACAGTGCAAGGCATCCTCCAAATCGGGGTGGTTCATGTGTGTTAAGGATGTGAGGAGAAGGGCCCTCACTCCCAAGGAGGTAAGTCGGGCGTTTGACTTCCTAGAGAACTACAGGTTTGTATGTTGTTTTCGTGTTGAGATAATGAATGGTTGTGATTCGATTCATCAAGGTTGATGACCCAAGCTAGGGTGTGTGTCTAGGATTAGTAATCGGTGAGAACATTGGGAATAAGCGTTATAGTTTCAAGTATATAACGTAGGTTCGCTCGCTTAAATCATAACCCGACGTGTATGGGTAGAAATCTTAGGACGGTTACTTGTTTCTTCAGACTCTCATGTATCCCTTCGATATCAATAATCAGGGATCGATATTCTCGCGTATGTGATGATTCAGATTGGTACCATGTCATTGTGTGTCGCGATTGGACCTAGTAGAGCACGGTGGACCAGGTTTGGTCAATGCAACTCAGCAACTCGATGTGCCTATATGAGGTATTCTTAATGTTGCATAGCATTCTATGTACGGGTGGTTACGCTTTCAACCACGCGATTTGTTCGTAGTATTAGCCTTTCTTAAGAATAGCGACCTTTTCGACTGACCAATATGGCAGTCAGTGGCTTTGGTTGTTAAGAGCGGAATGATGACTTAAGGATATTGTATAGTGTTAGAAGTCGAGGAAAACTTTATACACGGTCTTACTTTGCCACGTTATGTAGATTAGAGCGGAGCTCAAGTGAGTTTACTAAGGGGAGCTACCTAGGGTAGTACTAGGGTCATCAGAGTGGCGTAGCAAAATGTGTCAACCGAACAAACGGTGATGATTGGTATGTATATTAATTCTTAGAGTGAGAAATTATCATTGTTTGGCTAATGGCAAGCTCATGAAAATTGTGTATCCAGGATAACCCAAAAACTTGTGGGATGAATGATATGTAGTCCTAAGACTAGAAATGGTTCTTGGTTATGTTACGATTCACTTCGGGTTAGTGTTGATCGCTAAAGAGGGTTGCTCGTGGAGGCGTCGATTTGCATTGGGTACTGGCACATGTAGTATTAGGAATTATTTGAACATAATCATCAAGCGAGTGGAGACCCGAAGTCGATTGTGTGAAGCTCAAGGTTGGTGAGTGTTAGAGTATGTCGTATGTTAATCGTTTGGTGACAAACCCCGTATGAGGGCGCGTAATGTGACTTTAGTATTTTGGACCTCGATTATTTTGTCTTAGAGGATTTCTATGGCTTAAAATAGAAGTTGGTGAACCCCGTAAGCTTAAGGATTAACAAGTCGAGAATTTTGAGGATGTAATTCCCTAAGGAGGGAAGTTTGTAATACCCTGCTATAATGTTCCATTTAAATTATATGTAAATGGTAATGAACTGAGGTTTGATGATAATTGTTGAAATTGTGGGTAAAAATTGGAATTTGGAGAAAAAGAAAAAGAACGATCGTTAGAAAGCAAGCATCAAACGAGATATGGATCTCATTAGAACAGGGTTTCGAGCAAGCTTCGAACGAGAGCCCTTTGTACACCTTTCAAGGGTCGCTCAAAATTCGTTAGAAGACATAAATTGGACGAGATGAACTTGTCATTTGAACGAGGCTCAATGTCGTACGAACGAAGTGCTTCGAAAATTCTAGATCAAATTGCCTTGCGCGCTGTCACCTTTCTGGCCCTTGGATCGTTGAGCTATAGAGCTCTGGTGAGCCCAGATTGGGCAAAATAATTTTAGAATTTGGAGGGTTTATTTGGTTCATTTGGGTCATTTTTTTAATAGAGAATAAGATGGAAAATGAGAGAGGGAAAGAACTGGTCTTCCACCATAGATAAGCTTCTATCCACCTCTACACCATTCCACCACCAAAAACCACCACGCTCTTCTGACGTTCTACCGTATTTAAACCATACATACCCATTTTCACCATGGATAAGGAGAGCTACAAATTTGTAGAAGTGTTTTTGGGAGTTTTAAAAAATAAAATTAAAGATTTATGGAGTTTGAAGGGGGTATCTGCTTGGACGCTTTAATGAAACACATATGGAGCTTTAATGGAAGATGAATTTGGTAACCCCTTGAGGCCACCTTTGGAGGTGTGGATTGCTCCTCCTGCACCAACTTTCTACCACCATTTTGAGTCTTTAGAGGTGGAAAAATCTATCCTTAGTATTTAAGACTATATTTACATTAGTAGTAGTCTTGTTGTTGGATTACATAAGTATAATGCACATCAATAAATGATGGCTTCCAGTAGATTAATATTAAATATTTTTATGGAATAAAAATATTGAAAAATGTTATTTTGTTGGAAATAAAGGATGAGTAAATTTTTTAAAGTTTTGAAACATAAAAAAATGATATTTTGATGAAAATAGTCTATTTTTTAGAAATTTAATGGTGACCATTTTATGAATGAAATGTTGGGAAATGATATTGATTTGGTAAAATATTTGGTGAAATAATATTCCAAATTTCTTGTAAAAATAAAGATTTTATGAAAAATGGACATTTGTTGAGTTTGAAAGAATAAAATGTTATTTGGGTATTGAAAATGCACCTTTGCAAAAGTAGTATGAATTTCTAGAATGAAAAACACATTTAACCCATTTTATAGGATTTAAAATCCATATTCTCATGTATGTAAACTTTTAGCATTTCGATAATAAATACATGAACAGGTTTAAATGAGTTTTTGTTGTGTTTAAACAAGAAATAAGAAAAGTAGAAATTCTAATCTTCAAATTGTGTGAAAAGGGAGGTTAAAGGTGTGATGAATATAAGGTTGTAAGACAACATGTACTGATAAAAAGAAAATGGTATTTTCTTATAGAAGTGGTCTTTAAGTGTAATTACATTTCTTAGATAAAGAAGTAAAGAAGTGTCTAATATGGCAATATGGTTAGTAAAGGTGTTAGATAAGTGCTAATAATTAAACATTGGGAAGTTGGTGTGTATAACTTAATAATGTTTGAAATATCAACACTTATGAATTTGAAAAGTAAATAACGGAATAAAGAGGTTTCCAACTTGAGAAGAATGATACTCCAGATGTTAAAAAGGTTTTAAGGTGTTAAAAACACATAAGAAATTAGTGTGGGTAACTTAATAGTGTTTCGAGAAAATTGACACTCGTGAAAATAGAGTAAAGATGAGTTTGGAAACAAACGTGTAAAATGGTAATTTTACATATAATGGAACATTTTTATGAAGTAAAAATGTTAGAAAGGGTGTTACACATGATAGTCGTACCGAACATGATTTTTGAAATAAAATCAAGGTTAAAGTGTAAGGGACGTGAAATGATTTTCAAAGTGTAACACAAGTTGGGGTGTAACCCCGGGTTTTTGCTTCGGTCGGGTAAAAGTAAAGTAGTATAATGTGGACATTTACAAAATATTAAAACACATTAAAAAGGAACTTGGATGACACTAAAAAAATAAGGAGGGCCCGAAGCCCTAGGATGAAAGACCCACAACATTGTCCAGAGCATATGGTGCTTATAGCTAGCGGTGTAGAGTCCGTTAAAGTATGCAATTATTGTAAGATTCTTATAAAAAGACACTACACCAAAAATCAGAAATGGTCACGGAAAAGGGGTCACGACCAAGAGCCGTGACCGACTGGTCAAGACCCAGTGTGGTCATAGATCGACTTGTAGGTGGTCACGGTCATTGACCGTGACTCTCAGGGTCACCGCTGACAACCGTGACCCAGACGTGACCATTATGGCACCAAGTTTCCCCACCAAATGTGGTCATGGATGGAGTCACGGATCATTTCCATGACCAAGCACCCAAATACACACCACTATAGTCATGGTTTAGGACCGTGACCATTCTTAGGAGTGAGTCACGGCTTTCGACCGTGATCATGGTCTTGTTTCCATGCTGACGTGTTAAAAATAAAACGTTATAGGGTCACGATCCTAAGCTCTGACCATGGTCTTTATACTTAAAAAACACAGATCAGGTTTTCATTTCCCTCGAAAACTTCTAAACACTTATTTCCCTCCCTCTCTCCGGCGATTTCATTATCTCAATCTCAAAGGTAATCCAAACCCTTGTTATTTCATTGTGTGTATTATATGTATTTCCAAACCCTTGTTTATTTATTTCACTGTGTGCATGTATTTTTTTTTTGTGTGTGTGTATATGTATGTGTGTGTGTATACATGTGTGTATTTATGTGTGTATACATGTGTATTTCTGTGTGTGTGTGTGTGTGTGTGTGTGTATAATCTCAAACCCTTATTAATTATTTCATTGCGTGTGTGTATTTATGTGTGTGTGTGTATACATGTGTGTATTTTTATATGTGTGTGTGAGTATTGTGTACGTAGGTGTGTATAAATTATCATTGTGTGTATTGTGCCTGTATTCTAGAAAAAAATACATATATATGATTAATGTTGGTTTATGTTTCAAACTAGGACAAATTTTAATTTAATGGATATTGTTGGTTTAATTTTCAAACTAGGGAAAATTTTAATTAAATGAATATTGTTGGTTTAAGTTTGCGGCTTAAATATTAAAAAATACCTCTCCATGAAAAAATACCGGACCATTAAAAAAATACCAAACATAAGGGTTAATTTTAGGGATTGTTGGCTTAAATGACAGAAGTAGGTATTCAAAACATAATAAATTATCGGTTGATGATTCATTAGAACCATTATTTATAGGAATCATATCCACGCCCTCGTACATAATAACTAGTTAATGATTCATTAGAGCTATTATTTATAGGAATCATATTCACGCCCTCATTCATTATTCTCAGGAAAAATGAGTCACGGTGATAATCGATGGCAACAAGAGTATGAAAGGTTGCAATTGGTCCGCACTCATACCTCTTTCATTAATGATCCTTATAAAGCGGGTACTTCGATTTACTGGTGTGGGAATAGGAAGATCGAATAATTTAACTACCTTGTAAACCGTGGAGTTCATTTTCAGTAAGAGTACTTATTCGATCATATTATGTTTTCTCTGCCACAATGATGGGATGAAGCTGTACAATATATATATCGCATACATAATCCCGATAGAGTACTGACCTTGCTTACGTTATTAGAGAAGGTAAAAAAAAATCACCCATTATGGATAGAATTACGTACAAAGAGCATTGACGTAGACTGTGATGTCTCTTGACATATGCACGTCAAACTCGATCTTGCCAATAGGCTGAAGAAGATGAGATTTTGAGTTCATGTCACTGACATCTATGCATCCATTATAGATACGCTTCCTCTTAATTAGCCACGTGCAAAAATCCGTAGGTTTTTAAGCACAAATCCATAATGGATGGAGATCAGACACATTGAACTTTTGTTAAAGTCTTACCATAAACAGGTAGATTATAATATATGGTCAAAAAAATTATTTTGTTATTTATATTCTCATATTGAACTTTGAAATTATTCATCTATTATTATAGAAACACATTTAACTTTTATTATTTTTGTCGATAATGTCGGGCGGTAAGGGGACCAACGCTCCAACCAACAACCACAAGGAGAATTCTCATCACCAATTGGGAGCAATACTCAACTCCACCAACTGTTCACTCCCCTACTCCGAGTTGCAGTAGGCAAGTTACTCCTCCCACTAATCCAAAAGACACGCCCAATGTTCCTAAAATTGTCGGATCAGTTGAGAAGAAGCCCATTGGGTTCTCTCTTTTGGGAAATAACCCCACGGGAGATAATAATCACGTTCAATAGTTTAAAGCCCAGTGTTTTTCCTTGGCAAAAATGAATGTGGGATTGGGAGGAGCTGACAATTGGAACTTCATAGATAAAGCTATTAAAGATAACATCTACGAGCAACTTAGCAAACGGTTTTCATTTTCCTCCAACTCAAAAAATAAGGTGCTTTCACGGGTTGCTGAACAACTCCGAACATATTGGAGAAACCTTAGGCAAAAGCATTTTCCTAAGGGAACATCAATCTCCGATGTTTTGTCGCTCAAAGACAAAGTCCCTTCGAACGTTGAGATATCAGTCTCTTAATGGAATGTTTTTTTGGAGAATGAGGCGAAGGACTCCAAAATGCTGCAAAGGGAGAAAAACAAGCAGAATAGGGCAAAAACTGATGTCCATCGACTTGTCTCAAAATCTTATGAAGATTTGAAGAACGAGTGGACGACCGTTACGAAAGGTATCCCGGATGAAGGAAAGACACCGAATAGGGCCAACTTGTACGTGCATGATAGACGGGAGAAAGATAATAAATTTCCTCCTCACTTGGCCAAGACTCTAGAATCAATAGAGTCTATCAGTAATCAGTCAGATTCAAGCCCGATCGTGCATATTGATAATTATGCCATCACACAAACCTTTGGGAAGGACCATAGAGGGAGGACGAGAGGTTTGGGGTCACATATGTCAAAAATAAGATTCAAACACACTGCACCTCCCATAGACGAGCTTTCTTCTGTTAATAAGCATTTTGCGTCCAGTAATGATCATCAATCTAGGACTAAAGGGGATATAATGGGGCTTCAAAATGAATTGGGAGGTGTGAATTATAAACTTGCACAAATTGTCCCCCTTTTAACCGGTCGTATGCCCCTGCAGCCCCCAATGCATCCCGATTTCCCTCCACAGAGGCCAGGGATTCCTTAAAATTTTCCTCATTCTCCATCGCCCCCACACATTCCGGTTCCTCCTTCAATATTCCCGTTCTCAGCACCTCAGCATGGCACAAGTCTTGGATTATCGTCAATAACCCACGGTGACTATGGCGAGAAATACTATATACAGGATCTGAGCGGTAAATTTGTCGTTAGGATCTGCACGCTTATGTCCACTATCGTAAGAACTTTAGTGCATAATCGACCTTTGCAGGAGGGCGTGTGTCAGATCGTGGTTGATACAGTATATGAGGGTTGTGAAACTGTTCCAGTGCAGGTCAATATTGGAGAAGGGAATTTTTTGAAAAATTATGTAGACTCTGTTACCACTTGGCTAGTGTATCGCTTTATAAAGATGTAGAAATATTTTTCTTATGTTGTAATAATATAAGTAGACAAATTTATTTAATTTGAGTTTAAGTGGTTTTATAGTATTGTTTATTGTCGTGTTCTTGTATTTAAGTTATTGCATAGTTTGATTGATTGGAGCGTTGTTGACTATATTAGTGATTTGCTTTAATACTATATTAGTGCTTTACTATGCAACATGATATTTATGACTGCAATTTGAAGATTATTAAATGGATTTTCCACAATACAAAGAGTGGAGGGGGGAGGGGGGGGGGACTGACCGAATAGCTAATAGTTGTGTTAAAGGTGTTCAAGGATTTACTAGATACGCTTTGAAGAACATTAAAAGTGAGAAGATTTTGTGTCCGTGCATCCATTGTACAAATAGAAAATATAAATCTTTAGAAGATGTTGAGTTACATTTAAGAGTGTGGGGAATTTGTCAAGATTATTACAAGTGGACATACCATGGTAAAAAACATGTACCTTATGTTCCCGAAGAATTACCGATAACCGACCATGTAACAGAACACCAACGAGTGAAAGTGGTAAATGATTCGCCAACACATCATCCATTGACCTACCTAATTGACGATGCTTACGGAGCCCACCACGACCAAAACCACCAACCTAAGGAGACAGATAATGCGCACAATGACCAATTTGATACTAAACTACTAGGGGACTGAGAATATATACATTTGAAAGATGATGCGGCTAGACCGTTGTATAAAGATTGCGATGAAGATCATTCGGTATTATATGCAATGATTGGTTTGCATAACTTGAAGAGTCAATTTGTCTTGTCTGGGAATAGCGTAACCGAAATTCTTAAATGGGTTAAAGAGATTCGAACCCAAAGCAGAATCGATTCGGCCTAAGGCAGACTTTCAGGTCCTTTGGACCGAATCGATTTGCTTTAGGGGCGAATCGATTCGCTTTGGGGACCGAATCGATTCGGGTTGGGCCGAATCGTTTCGGAAATATGACTATTTTGCGAGTTTTTTCTAGAGTGAGTTTCGTTCCGTTTCATTTGGGTTTATCGATTTGAAACCTTTATAGATGTTACGAGAAGTATGTTTTGGAGACTTTTAGGGAGTTTCACATATGATGAAATATTGGGGGCGTATCGAGTTATTTCAAGAGAGTGCAAATTAAAGATTATTGTATCGACTAGTGGGGAATCCTACTACCATCGAGAATTCTATTTGGAGATAATTATGGGTCAGTAAGAGAGAGGCAGGATGCGTATAGAGATGTTGAACTTTGGGATTAAATCACAAATGTGATAACGTTAATAGTTCGTCTGATCAACTGAATCGTCATTTGAATTGGGAATGTTTTAGCTTGGTACCGACTAGAATAAGTTGTGTATATACTTATAGCCGGGTTAATCACTATATATCGGTGTGTGTATATATATATATATATGGTGTGAATGTATAGACCTTGTGTTATGGTTTGCACATATATGATGTGATTGCATGTATATCTAGTGTGAATGATATATATATATACTTATTGTGTGAGCATACCCTCCAGTGCTATCATGGGAAGTTGCGCGATGTGCGTGAGGCCCCTGGCTTGGGGAGCAGGGTGCGTATAGTCCCGAGGTCATAGTTGTCCATTATTTATTGCGTGATTTTATTCTGGGTGAGAAGTATTGGGTATGATTCGTTCTCACTTTCAGGTTCGGAACTATGACCGCTTCCTATACGTTGTGATTTGTTTTTATTACCAGGGCGGTGTGATAATAATCCGGTGGCTGGTAACCCGGGATAAAGCGAGTAATTCCTGGAAGATGATAGCATTGTGAAGTATTTTTATATCTATAAGTGATTGGGTTTTGGATACTTAAATGTACGCTAAGCGTGTTATGTGTACTTGCTTGTTAGGGTTGAATGATTGTGTTTTATAACTAGAATGATGTTATATAGACCCTAAAGGTTCAGTACAATATATTACTTGTGTAATTTGAGATTATTTCTCATCATAAGTAGTCGAAGTTATGTTTTGGGTACCGAGGGCGTAATGGATCTCAACGACCAACATTGTCAAGGAGTAGTGTATCAGGAGGGCTCCTTGTTTGGATTTCGCTCTGCGAGACGTCCCACACACGAAACATAGTGCAATGTTGAGAGCTGGGAGAAGTTTAGTCCTTAGTATTGGTTACTACTAACATGGTTAAGTTAATAACTAGAGTCGGATGAATTCCAGTAGGAGATATGTATATGTATATGTATATGTATATGTATATGTATATGTATATGTATATGTATATGTATATGTATATGTATATGTATATGTATATGTATATGTATATGTATATGTATATGTATATATGTTAGCATAATTTGAGATGCACACTTGGATTAGGGTAGAATAGGAAGTTATGCTTATATTTTAGATTATGGGTTATGTGACTGTGGATTAGGCATAGGTTGGATTGGATTGTCCTTAGAATGTGTTGGGTAGTTACTTGAGGACCATGTGCATACATTTAGGTGCGTGCTCTAGTTGAGGGGTGAGTTGGATTTCCAGGAGAGTGCGACTCCACTTTAATCATATTATAGTGCATTTATAATTATTATGCATTTTAATGAACTTGCTAAAATGTTTTCACACCTCGGGTTCTGACCCGTTTATATTTTCCTCTTGCTATATATATATTGTATTATGTTAGGTGTCCCACCGCAAGGATGCCAATGATGCTTCTCTATTCAGTGTCCTCGAAGCTTTAGCAGATGCGGACTGTTGCGGGATTTTTTGTTATAGCCATTTCCTATCTTTTGTAAATCTAATTTAGGATTCAGTTAGTGTATCGGGTTTACACCCAAGGGTTATGTATGTAGTACTTTTATATCTCTTTCCTTAGGATGTTGTATTGTCTGTGACCCAACAGTATATTCAGGTATTTTCTTTTGTGTATTTCTGGCGTACTATAGAACTATTTCCTTTTATCTTAGCATGTGTGTTTAATTTATCATGTTTTGTAGTTATTATGCTGTTGGTTGGTTGATGTTTATTGTATGTTTTTAAAAAAAAAATTGGCACCCGCTTTTTATAGTATTGGGTAGTTAGCTATGTTTATTTTAGTATCGACAGTAGATGCTGAGAATGATCCACTTGAGATTCCTGATTAATTATAGTATAGGGCTGGCTACCCGTTATTATTTTAAGCGGGGTGTCACAGGTGGTATCAAATCATCAGATTCTAGTGTCTTTAGGATCTATGCGGGTTTTCTGCATTCTTTCGTAAGCGTTCTTGATGTAGAGCCCTACTATTATGACTGTTGTGTTCATTACGTTTATATTTTTTTCCTACAATGTATAATCACTTGAATGGCGTTCTCATATAATTGCTCTTGTTTCAGATGCCGTCGAAGAGAGGTCGTTCAGGCAGGGCAAACAGAGGGGTTGAGAATATGGAACCCCAAATACCTCAATGGACTATGACCACAGTCGAAGTTGCCAATATTATGGCACAAGCAGTAACTGTTGCCATTTCTGCGATGGCACATCAACCTGTAGCTCAAGTATCCCAAGCCCACCCAGGGCCATCTACGTAGGAAAAAGAACGGGAAGCTTTTCTAAAGGGACATCCTCCAGAATTTTCAGGGGGAGCTGATCCTATAGTTGCAAGTCGTTGGAAGAGGGGTATACAAGGTCACCTTCAAATGGTTGAATGCCGTGAGGTGCGAAAGCAATTACTCACCACCTTTGAATTAACGGGAGCAGCTCTCCAATGGTGGGAATTAATTCCCACATCGGAGCAGAGAGATGCAATGCCCATAGCGGAGTTTTGGGAACGCTTTGACCGAAAGTATTTTCCTTTTGCGATTCAGACAGAAATGAGGAAGAGATTACTGGACGTGTCTCAAGGTGATCGAACGATGGCCGAGCACGAAGAAGAATTTACTCGATTGGTGAATTTAGTGCCTGATGAGGTAAATATAAAGGGGAAGTGAATAACGAAGTTCATTGGAGGTTTAGAATGGCGATTTCGGCAACATTTTTTGGGAAACCCAGCATTATTGACTTTTATCGAGGTAGTGAATGCAACATTGTTGCAGTGTCAGGAATATCGTCTTCGTTTACAAGGGGGTAAGAAATTTAGAGACTCGGGTTCATCAAGTAAGTCTAGAGAAGAAGATGCTGGTAGAGCAAGATGGTATAAGCAGGATTATCAAGGGTCGCAACAGCGTTTTGTTCCTCAGGATGGGTAGGGATAATTTGCTGGTAGATGTTTCTTTTATAAAGAAATAGGCCATAGGAAGAGGGATTGTCCCGAAAGAGTTAGAGGGTAAATTTTTGAGGAGGTTTTGGATGTGCAATCCCTACAACAAATCTTAGGCCAGTTTGGGCAAGAGAACTTCGAACAGGAACCCATCGATGAAGCGATGCAGTTGGACTATGGAGGTATTATGTAAATTATTTTCCTTTATGTTTAGATTACACCTTGAGGGGTATTGGGAGTATTACAAGTAAGATTTTAAAGAGTGGTTAGTTGTTATAACCCTATTATGTATGGAATAACCTGGAAGAGAAGAGTGAGTAAGTGGGGCACTTATACGATATTTTTCGAAAGAATAGATTATCTTGTGATGTGCTAGTAGAGAGTTACGACTTTATTTTGAACGTAGGAACCGTTGAAACGCGTTGAGTAGTAACGGTAAAGCTATCATTTTATAGTTGGGTTAGACTTATGTATTTTTAATGTTCCAGTTAAGTAAGGGCCTAACGTATGGATATGTTTTGTTAGGATGTAAAGGATTTTTATTACTGAAGAGATTCAGGGTTTAGCGGGTTATTGTTGAGCTAGGAAGTTTAGCTCATGGTTGTGCTAGTTTTGAGAACTAAAGGTTGGCAAGAGTATTGTATTTGTTGACGCCTTGTGTCTTGGGCATAAGGTATTTGATTTAGATGTTAAAAACTATTTTTAATATTACATTTGTTTTATAGGCCTTCAGGCAATATCAAAATGATTCAAAAATAATATTTTTAAGCTTTAGTCCTGGTCTAACTGATCTTAATCCCCGATAGAGCTACACAATAGTTTATTGGGAGGGTTCCTTGTTTAGATTTCGCTTGCGAGACCTCCCCCGCATGAAAGTAGCGAATGTCAGGAATTGAGAAGTGTTAAATCTTTGGACATTCTAATTTTTTTTATATATTTAGAAAGTTATAATGGATTAATTTGTTTCGAGTTATTTTACGATTTGAGGCTAAGTGGAGCCGGGTAATGTTTATGCAGTCGAGGTCGAGTACAGGGTGTATGGGCTCCCAGGTTAATCGATTGGGTTTTAAATTAAAATGATTCATCATGAGAACTGGGAGGAATGAGTATAGCGATCTCGAGGGTAAGGATCGTAGGAGCTAGTTGAGGTTCGGAGTCCTAGGCTTAACTTAATTTCGAGGACGAAATTCTTGTAAGGAGAAAAGTCTGTAATACCCTATGATTTTTAGGACTGAAAATTTAATTATTTTGGGAGAAATAATACTTATTTAAATTGGAGAATTTTAATTTGGCAATTGAGGTCAAATTTTAGGATGTTAGAAAGTATTTCGAATGACGATTCTGAGTGTGCGGTTAATCCCGGATGGGTCGAGATAGTTGAAATGACTTTACTTGGGTCTTATTTGGGTTTCGAAATATTTTAAGTTCATTTTATTCGAATTGGAGTAAACGAGTCATTTAAAGTGTGTGTTATCATTTAAAGTCGGGTATTTTGGAGATAAGGCTTAGAAAGCCTCCATGAGATAACAATCTCATTCTTGAGATTGAGAAAGCCCTAGAGAGAGAGAGAGAGGAAAGGAAGAAGAGAAAGAGAAGAAAAGCTTGGGCATTCCGGCCAATACGCGATTTCGAGGAAGATTCAACCTCTACAACCTTGAGGCAAGTGATTAAACTTGCTAAATAATTCTCGTGTGTCATTTATTTCATGATTTGTGGATAAAATTATGGATTTTGGGTTATTATGTCAAAACCAAGATTTTTTGGTAAATCTTGTATTTGAGGTGTGGGTATTTGAATTTAAGGTTTTAAATTTTGTTGGGTAGAAATATAATGAGTTTTAAGGTTAGAAATATGTTTGGGTTGAAGAATAATGGAGAGAAGGTGATAAATGTGATTTTCGAAAATTTTAGTTTTCGGAGAAAATAAACCATTTTCGTAGCTTCTGAACATGCCGAATCGATTCGGCCCCTTTTCGAATCGATTCGGAATGTTGTAGGATTATAGGTCTGAGTGACCGAATCGATTCGAACCCAAAGCAGAATCGATTCGGCCTAAGGCAGACTTTCAGGTCCTTTGGACCGAATCGATTCGCTTTAGGGGCGAATCGATTTGCTTTGAGGACCGAATCGATTCGGGTTGGGCCGAATCATTTCGAAACACATGACTGTTTTGCGAGGTTTATCTAGAGTGAGTTTAATTCCGTTCTGTTGGGGTTTATCGATTTGAAATCTTTATATATGTTACAAGAAGTATGTTTTGGATACTTTTAAGGAGTTTCACATATGATGAAATATTAGGGGCGTATCGAGTCATTTCAAGAGAGTGCAAATTGAAGATTATTGTATCGACTAGTGGGGAATCCTACTACCATCGAGATTTCTATTTGGAGATAATTATGGGTAAATAAGAGCGAGGCAGGATGCGCTTAGAGATGTTGAACTTTTGGATTAAATCACAAATGTGATAACATTAATGGTTCGTATGACAACTGAACCGTCATCTGAATTGGGAATGTTTTAGCTTGGTACCGACTAGAATAAGTTGTGTATATACATATAGTCGGGTTAATCACTATATATCGGTGTATATATATATATATATACTTATTGTGTGAGCATACCCTCCAGTGCAATCATGGGAAGTTGCGCGATGTGGGTGAGGCCCTTGGCTTGAGGAACGGTGTGCGTATAGTCCCGAGGTCATAGTCGTCCATTATTTATTGCGTGATTTTATTCTGGGTGAGAAGTATTGGGTATGATTCGTTCTAACTTTCAGGTTCGGAACTATGACCGCTTCCTATACGTTGTGATTTGTTTTTATTACCAGGGGGGTGTGATAATAATCCGGTGGCTGGTAACCTGGTATAAAGTGAGTAATTCCTAAAAGATTATATCAATGTGAAGTATTTTTATATCCATAAGTGATTGGGTTTTGGATACTTTAATATACGCTAAGCGTGTTATGTGTACTTGTTTGTTAGGGTTGAATGATTGTGTTTTATAACTAGAATGATGTTATATAGACCCTAAAGGTTCAGTACAATATATTACTTGTGTAATTTGAGATTATTGATCATCATAAGTAGTCGAATTTATGTTTTGGGTACCGAGGGCGTAATGGATCTCAATGACCAACATTGTCAAGGAGTAGTGTATCAGGAGGGTTCCTTGTTTGGATTTCGCTCTGCGAGACGTCCCACGCACGAAACGTAGTACAATGTTGAGAGTTGGGAGAAGTTTAGTCCTTAGTATTGGTTACTACTAACTTGGTTAAGTTAATAACTAGGGTCGGATGAATTCTAGTAGGAGATATGTATATGTATATATATATATATATATATATATATATATATGTTAGCATAAGTTCAGATGCACACTTGGATTAGGGTAAAATAGGAAGTTATGCTTATGTTTTCGATGATGGGTTACACGAGTGTGGATTAGGCATAGGTTGGATTAGATTGACATTAGAACTTGTTTGATAGTTACTTGAGGACCATGTGCATACATTTAGATTCACGCTCTAGTTGAGGTGTGAGTTGGATTTTCAGGAGAGTGCGACTCCACTTTAATCATGTTATAGTGCATTTATAGTTATTATGCATTTTAATGCACTTGCTAAAATGTTTTCACACCTTGGGCTCTGACCTGTTTATATTTTCCTCTTACTATATATATATATATATATATATATATATATATATATATATATATATATATATATATATTGTATTATGTCAGGTGTCCCGCCGTAAGGACGCCAATGATGCTTCTCTATTCAGTGTCCTCGGAGCTGTAGCAGATGCGGACTGTTGCGGGATTTTTTGTTATAGACGTTTCCTATCTTTTGTAAATCTAATTTAGGATTCAGTTAGTGTATCGGGTTTACACCCAAGGGTTGTGTATGTAGAACTTTTATATCTATTTCCTCAGGATATTGTATTGTCTGTGACCCGACTACATATTCGGGTATTTTCTTTTGTGTATTTCCGGCGTACTATAGAACTATTTCCTTTTATCTCAGCATGTGTGTGTACTTTATCATGTTCCGTAGCTATTATGTTGTTGGTTAGTTGATGTTTATTGTATGTTTTTTTTTAAAAAATTGGCACCCGCTTTTTATAGTATTGGGTAGTTAGCTATGTTTATTTTAGTATCGACGGCAGATGCTGAGAATGATCCCTTTGAGATTCCTGATTAATTATAGTATAGGGTTGGCCACCCGTTATTATTTTAAGCGGGGTGTCACACAAATCTATTCATGCATGCAAGTATGATTGCATATTGTATCGTAACGAACACGGAGAGAAGGATGAATGTCCAGTATACGGTGAGCCTAGATATGTCGTTTGTGAGAAGGTAAATGACAAACTTGCAAAGTATCAAAAGAGCTCACAAGTTCCACAAAAGATTTTTAAGTATTTTGCACTTGGGCCCTGGTTAAAATAATTTTTTAATGTACCGTGGATAGCTTAGGCCGTGACATGGCACGCTCAATGTGAGGTGGGTGGGAATATGATGCGTCATCTGGTTGATTCACTATTCTGACCAATTTTAAATGCACGACACCATAAATTTGCAAAACAATCATATAACGTTCGTCTTGCAATCTCAACCGATGGGTTTAACCCTTTCTGTAATTTAAGTACTCGCCAAAGTTATTGGCCAGTTCTAATTGCGCCTTTAAGTCTCCCTATAACACTATGCCTGAGTGATGATATTGATATATTCTTAGCTCCATTAATTGAAGATCTTAAAGAGTTATGGGATGAGGGCATGTCGGCGTTCGATTCTCACAAGGGTGAAGAGTTAACACTCAAAACAATGGTGATGTGGGCGATCCATGACCTTCATGCTTATAGGACATTATCCAGTTGTAATGTTCATAGTTATTATGGATGTCCCATAAGTGAGGAGGAAACTGAAGCCATTTTGCTACAACATAGTAGTAAGATGATCCACACGGGTCATTGTAGATTTTTGCTAACCAGTAACCCTTTCAGGAATGACAAATCTAACTTTTATCCTATTGGTCACGAGCGCCGAATGCAACCTGCTCGGCTTTCTGGTCAGCAGATCGAGGAGAAGGCGATGACTGCAACTGCGAGGAATAGGTACGTAAGAAAATAACCCAAGTTTGTAAACCTAAAGCATAAAGCAAGGGGAGATCCTAATGACTCTACTAAAGCAAAACCATGTTCCAGGCGATCAATATTTTTTTATTTGCCACATTGGAAAGATCATCGTGTAAGTCATGTAATTGATGTGATGCACACAAAGAAGAATGTTTCAGAACATCTGATAGGAACATGTCTGGGTGGATCTCATTCCAAAGAGGGAAAGTGAGCCCGTCGAGATCTATAAGATATGAATCTGAAGAAGAAACTCTTGTTAAAAAATGATCCTACAACAGGAAGAATTTCTACCCCTCCGACTTCTTTCACTTTGACTACTAATGAGAAGAAGATTCTCTTAAACACATTGTCCAACTTGAAGACTCCAAATGATTATTCTGGTAATTTATGTAGGGTCATTAACTACCAAGCAAATGACTTAAAACAGTGCAAGTCTCATGACTGGCATGTAATTATCCTATTAATCCCTCTGTTATTTTTGCATAAACGATGGCAATTGGTCTATTATTGTCCAAGTCCATAAACGATCATAATTGATTTATTATTGTGCATGCACCAAAGGGTATGACTACTGAAGTGGATGCATTAAAGGCTCCAAAGTAATTCCAGTCAGCTCTTGATGACAACCCTAATTTGAAGGATCTTTTAGTTGATTTAGAGGAAGATTGAGTATCAAAATATTATGTAAACCTTTTAAATCTTATTTGTATCCTATTTTGATATTGACATTGTATTAGCGCTTTACTGTTATGTATGAATGTTTAGTTAATTTTATGAATGTTTAATATGATTTATGTACGTTAACTTTCGATAATATGTTATGCTCTGTCGAATATTTAGTTACTTTCACAAGACACTCGGTTTGAGAATAGAGTCATTTGAGTTTGTGATTGGATCAAATTGACCTAGCTCAATTTCCACATGTTTCTATCCATATACATTTGTTGATCAGTTTCATTCATGCAATGTTCGTAAAATGAAGTTAAATTAGTCTGATTTTATGAAGAATGTATTAAAGAAACTAGTCAACAAATGTACATGTAAAAGAATACGTTGGGGGCTCCAGGATTAATTTGGTCCAATCACACATTCAGAAGACTTTAATTAATGGCCTTGTTGGATCGCAGGAATCAGGTACCCTTTACTTTAACTAAAGTAGTTATATAATTTATATGCATTATCTTTTAAATATTTTAGATGTATGGGTAATTATTGGTTTTGTTTGGTTTGGTCGTTGGATAATTATTAGTTGTTGGCTTGTTGTTGGATAGTATGTTAGAAGGAGTACGGGATAATTATTAGTTTTATTTGGTTTGGCTATTGGATAATTATTGGTTATTGGCTTGTTGTTGGATAGCATGTTAGAAGGAGTACGGGTTAATTATTGGCTTTGTTTGGTTTGCCTGTTGGATAATTATTGGTTGTTAGCTTGTTGTTGGATAGTGTGTTATAAGGATTACGGGATAATGCTTTGGGTTTTCGCCCTCTAACGGCATGTTTTTAAACTTAATTCTAGATATTATCAAATTATCGTCATATTCTCAAATCGGGGGTCCCTTGACCACGCAGTCAGTTCTTGCGAGTTACGCGGATCCCGTGTAAGGTGTTCAAACTTCTTTAGGGGTTGTAGGGTGGGCGTTAAGGGGTTCCCCCACTAACGGCACGTTTTCAAGCCTAAGTGTGGATTTTCTCAAATTATCGTCATATTCTTAAATTGTGGGTCCCGTGACCACCTGATCGGTTCCTACAAGTTACATTGGTCCCGTGCACGGTGATCGCTCCACTAAAGGGGCCTCTAAGGGGTTTCGTCCTTTAACGCCACGTTTTTAAGCATAAGTATGGAATTACTCAAATTATCGTCATTTTCTGGAACCAGGGATCCCGTGACCACGCGATCGATTCCTGCGAGTTAAATTGATCCCGTAAGAGGTGTTTGCACCTCTCACGGGGCCGTTTGGGAGGTGCTTTTGGTTTTTTCCCTAAAAAAGCATGTTTGGTAAGAAAATAAAAAACATTCATGGCACGGGAACACTAGAATCATACTCTGAACGGTCTTTGGAGTTTTATCTGGACAGTCTTTGGACCAGTGAAGCCACGTAGTCTCCCACGAGTGAATCCCTAACTTTTTACAACTATAGCAAGTGTTCCCATTACTGATTTTAGATGGTGGAGTTCAATTTAGGTTAGTAGAGTAAGTGGTAATGTTTGTAAGGGACTAATTTCAAGGTTCAGGGAACTCAACATTACAATGTGGCCTCTTTGGAAGATTAAGAGTTCTCAAACGGCCCCCAAATGGCCCTTTTAGTAGAGCAATCATCGCGCACGGGTCCAACGTAGCTAGTAGGAGCTGATCGCGTGGTCACGGGACCCCCGATTTGAGACCGTGGCCCAAAATAGAGAATATCCACACTTAGGCTTGAAAACGTGTTGTCGGGGGCGAAACCCCTTAGCATCCCCCCAAACAACCCCGTCAGCGACACCAACACTTCGCACGGGACCAACGTAGCCCGCACGAGCCGATTGGAAAACGAGAGGCCCCTAATTTTAAAATCTTATTACAAAAAGTTATTTCAACTAATTTTAATTTCTTTGCAAATTAAAATTAAACACAACTTAAAATGAATTTAAATTAATTAACATATGAATTTTTCACTTTAACATATTAACTCAATTCAAGTCCTAGAAATTTTCCTAAAACATATTTTCAGTATAACGAAATTAGGCCAAACCAATTTTAACAAATTAAGTGATGACTTGAATTAAATTAATATAAATCTTACCCAAAACATTAGTTATCCCCAAATTAAACAAGTAGTGATTTAAACCAAATTTTATCTTTTTACCTAAGCATGCATCTAAGGTGAATTTTGCAAAAGAAAAAATAAACAAACCACTACGCCACGATGTACGAGGAAAAATCCACAACGAGAAAAAATCTCGGACGGCCCTTTCCTCAAACCCACTAAGTACGGAATTTACAATTACATGCAAGATGACTTACAACACTCGACTCGACTACTTCAAGCCCCGGCGCGTCTTCTTGTAACTACCTATGCCTAGGAAATAACCACGGAACTCCACCACGGTCTCATAATCCACTAATCGGACTTTTTCTGGTCACTGTCACCCAAACAAGGAACCTTTTTCCAAGTGGGTGTGTCATAGCAAACAAGCTTCTTCTTCGTGGGATGTTGAAGCAAACCCAAACTCTCTTTTACGATAGAGATGAATTCGATGCCAAACAAACTCTCCAAGTAAGATGTATATATATATATATATAGAAACTTGGATTAACACAAACAATTGGGTGTAAACTTGGTTTTGTTCTTTGAATATATCAATTTGGATAACAAACACCAAGGGAAATTTTTATGAAAGAATTAAGATCTCAAACACTCTCTTGGAGATGGAAAATTTTCTTAGCAAAATTCTAGTCCCGAATTCATTAAATTCTATGAAAGAGTAGTGGGACAAAGTAGTGGGAAAGTGCCAAAAAACGGCCAAAAACTGTTCCCACCGAAATCTCGTTCGAATGACATTTTCGTTCGAACGACATTTCATTCGAAAGAACTATCTAACGAAGTTCCATTGGCAAGTCGTTGGCACTTATACCTTAGGAGTAAATGGAACAAATGTTGTTGACGTAGAAATGATGCACAATAAACTCGGCATTTGATGAATCTTTATACTCTTGGCCGCTACGTCTTCAACTTTAGTATGTCATAGGCTTGAAGGATGGTCAATAACTCTATCCTATGGCTCAAACGTTTTTGTCCGGAATTAAGCCAAAACTACGAAGGACTCAATTGGAAATTTGTTTCATTATACGATCGCATGGTCACGTGACCCCTAAATTTGAGAGCACGTGACCCTCGATTTGAGAGCACAGAATCCCCTCGAGATTACCCAAGGAGCACTTGCAGCAATTGACCGATTAACCTCCCGATTAAAGGATTTTTTTTATTATTATTAAAACTGGTCATGGCCTAAAGTCATGACAATATTTTATGCATAGTAAGTATAGTCACGACCCAAATCCGTTACAATATTATCTTTATTGTAAGAGTGGTCACGACCCATAGCCGTGACAATATCATATATACAGAAAGTTTGGTCACGGCATTAAGCCGTGACAAATATGGATCGCACAGAGAACTGGTCACGCTTCAAAGCCGTGACCACATGGTCTTTAATCGTGAAGTGGTCACGAATTTGGGCCGTGACCACACTTACAAATAGGGTCAGGGCTATAGGTCGTGACCACATCTGTGACTATTGGGAATCCGTGACCAGGCTCTGGGTCAGGGATTTAGGTCGTGACCATCGAAATTGGTCACGTCCGATTTGGTCATGGATCAAATTCACGACCCACCCTTCCTGGTGAGGGATAAAATCTTTGACCATCAGCCCAGTTTTGGTGTAGTGAGATAAAGGAATATGGAACATGTCAAGAAATGGATTGTGTGGTGAAAATCTATTATGACAACCTATCTTGAATGAATTAATAAAATGTTCCTATAAAGGTGAAATGGATAAGTAAATGTGAAATTAACTAATGTCCATAAGGCAAAGAAAAAGGGTAAAGTAAGCGAGTAAATGGGTGGTCAAGCAACCTATGATGTTTAACTCATAGTTGCAAGTGCACGAAGGTATAGCGTGTTAGAGTCTTCTTTATACCGTTCGATTCTATGCTGCATTTGTATATTTCCCACTGAGTATTCGGCTCACTCCCTCATTTTGTTACGGTAGGTTGGATGCGTTTTCATATTTTGTTAACGTTACACAAGTAAGTACTCTTTTGTTTTACGTTAGTAGCTCTGTATGCTTAGACTTCGGAGTGCTCCCCATGGGTCCCTCATGTAGTTTGATTTGAAATCGAAAATGTATTCTAAGTAAATGAAACGCTAGTTAAAACTAAAATTGGAGTAGCAACATTATATAGATTGTTCAATGCACTTCACACCTAATGCTCGGGTCGGACCAGGTTAACTACGGGTAACCCACATATCTGGGTCGGGGCATTGCAGTAGCTAACAAATCATAGCCACAAGTTCTTGTGATATTATCGTGAATTTTTCTAATGTTTTACCATGACAACTTGTAACGGTGAAAGTTCACAATCCATGGATACAATGCGCTGCAATTAAAGGCTTTTTGTTGTTATTTTAGTAAGATAACTTGTAGCTATGAAATCTCACATATCACGGCTACAACTCACCAAGGGTAAAGGTTTTTTTTTCTAGTTGTTTACTGTTGGTTTAGGGAAATAAACTAATGGTCAATACAAGCTTTGTTTCAGTTTGATGAGGAACTTCTTAATAATGCCACTTTTTGGCAGGACATTGACAATCTATGTGTCTGTAACGCTAGTAATAGCGGTGTATTCTATTATAGTCAGAAAATCGACAATCATGGAACTAATGATAGTGAACCTACTTACTAAAGTGTGTCGGATGAGGGTAATCACAATAATTAATATAGGAGTCGAGGACCTAACTTCTGAGATGAGTTCCCCAACTTGGAAATTGTAAGAACCATATCACACAACCTTACCTTTGTTTTATTACAATTTTTATCAACTAAACACTTATTCTTTTTATTGATTTGTGATAGGATTTATCAAATTTCGAAGGGGATCCTAAACCCGTTGAGCAAGATCATTCAACGGAGTTCACCATGGACGAGGTACAAATAATTTTCGTTTAACTTTGATGACTTTTTTTTGTGTTTTTTATTATTTACAATAATTAATTAATGTGTGTCTTCATTTTAAGGTTTTTTCATTCCGCAAATCAATGATAAACTGGGTGCAACAATGAGGCAAAAAGCTCAACGTCATTGTAATTACATTCAAGTCAGAAAAAACCATGTCGGGGAGAAAGTCGCGTATTATATTGGGTTGCAAAAGAAGTAGCATACCTAAAAATCATGGTAAAAAGGGAGATGTTGATGAGAAGAAAATGAAAAGGAACACGAGTACTAAGAAATATGGTTGTCTTTTTCGATCGAAAGGTATCCCTTTGGATGGTGAGAGTTGGAATTTATCAGTCATATGTGGGTTGCATAATCATAAAGTGACAAGATTATGGGTTGGTCACTCCTATAACGAGTGGTTAACCCGAGAGGAGTGGAAAATTGTGAAAGATTTGGTGGCAAATGGTGTTGGACTGAAAGAAGTCTGGGCCACATTGAAGCAACGTGCACCGATAAATTGTTCTACCATGAGAACAATTTACAATGTCAAATACAAAATGAAGATATATGAGATGCAAGGCTGTAATGCAATGCAACAACTTTTTCATCTTATTTTTTATAAGCATTATGTGAATTGGCATAATATATGTGAACATATGAATGTTGTATATGATGTATTCTTTGCCCACCCGACATCAATTATGTTAGGAAAGTGTTTTTCCACCATGCTTGTTATTGACTGCACATATAAGATAAATTGGTACAATATGCCATTGTTTGAAATGGTTGGTGTGACTTCCACGTGCCAGTAATTTTGCATCGCATTTGATTTCTTATCGACGAAAAATGAGGAAAATTTCCAGTGGGCATCGAGATATTTACAAATTCTATACGAGCCAAAAGTATTATTGCAAGTTATTGTGTCCGATGGATAACAATCGTATCTGAATACGGCTCGAGTTACATTTACTGTTGTATACACTTTGTTTGTTCCACATGTAAAATAACGTGGAACTTGCTTGAACAAAGTATATTCTCAAGGAGGAGGATAGGAACTATTCATATAAGGGTGGATAGGGGTCATGGGGTCTGACACAATTTAGGTCTTTAATCAGAGTTGGGAGAGGCTTCCACAAGCATGGGCAAAATTTTGAAATCTTATCGCCTATATTACTAATTATTGGATGTTGGTGCGCCATCATTTTGCTTGTGCTTGGACTAATAAGGTTATGCACATAGGTAACCAGATGATGAATACGACAGAGGGTGCGCATTCAAAACTCAAGAAACATTTGGATAGTAGTATCGTGCATTCGCCATTGTTTGGAAAGGTATGGAAGCATTGATTGATCTACAAGTAACATAGATAACTACGAAATTTGAAAAATCACTTGAAATAAATAAGCATTTGTACAATGACCTAGTTTTGATAGAAATTTGAGGAGGATCATCTCACTTGCCCTTGGACATAATTGTATAGGAGGTTGACATCATAAGGTCAGTTAGTGCGCATAGTACTCAGGACAAACATTTTGCAGAGTTGACATGCACTCACATCCTACATATCGTGTACGGGTTGCCATGTGCGTAAGAGTTGGCAATATATGAGGTAGATGTTAATTCAAATTTCTCATGGGATTTGGATGGTCACTAGAGAAAACTTGCCATCGTACTAGATATCCACAAATACCGTGATGTGGAATACACGCCGAAAATGAATTTTTTTAAGAAATGATGTCGCAAGGCTAATGAGGCAGAAAGAAATATGCAAACTCAACAAAGCGAATACCACAATCATGGGAGGTTGATACACCAACATTGGAAGACCTGAAAAAAGAAACCTACACCGCCCATATTTCACCTCAAAAAGTCTAGACAAGTGCTCCATATAAATGAAATTGAACATTAAACATGTACCTAAATTTTTCCAACCATCTGTTAATGCATATTTGAAGTGCGATCCGATTGTAATTATAGATACACGGTGATTGCAAGAGGGCCGGGGATCGGGGATTATTTGAGGCATGGTCGTGCGGTAAAGAACACATTGTTGGGGGAACTACATGCGAACAAGGGTCGATCAGTAATGAAGTCGTACCCTATGGAAATATATGAAGCTCAAATGGAATATTTTCATCACACGTGCCCCAAGGATAATTGGTTTATCATGCCCAACATTTGGAAACTTATAGATAATGTTTTAAAGCTAATGACCATACTGATATCCAAGGTTCAATGTTTGATATTTGTGCTTTGATGTTGGGCCAAAAATATAACGCTCTGACGAAAGTTTGGGTCACCGTTGGATCAACCCGCACCGAGCCAATGAGTTAAAAGGGGTAGGGGAAAGTTTACATATCTTATTTAACAAAACCCTTAATTTGCCTCATAAATTTAATAGTTAGAGTTCCTATTTTTAGTTTGAGAAAAGGGCACTTTATGTAATCAGTCACTTAAAAAAATTTATTTATAATAATCCAAAATAATCCACCATACTAATTAATTGAAAATAAGTCATAACCATCCTGTATTATTACAAATTATAGCCCCAGTCCCGAACAAAAGTCCAAATACCAAAAGTGCAAATACTAAGTGTCAATTGTTTGAAAACAAGTACAGAGCATTCTAATGACGCTAATTGCCCCTGGAGCTTTACTCGGGTCCTGTCCAACGTTCTTACTTGAGGTACCTGGGGTGGAGGTCGGGGTTTTAACATAAAAAGTATTGGTGAGCAAACGATCTACAAGGTGGGTAATACTAAGCTATACGTTTTCTACAAAATACTATACATGTAAGGTGTATTTTAATCAGTTAAGAAAACATTAACAATTTAGCTAGTATTAATGCAACAACATACATTGCACCCGAGCTATGTGCTCATACTCACATTTAACCATTTTTTATCACCCTTTACCGAGTTTAGAGACTAATTGTTCACATTTTAGCCTTTAGTCTCAATTATTACATTTCCAATAGGTTGTTTTACTTAAATTACAAGTGTAACCAATTAAATCCATTTTTCATTATCTTTCTTGGAATCTTTCAAATATAGTGTATTTTAACGGGCTCCACACCGCCGGAGACACCGTCATATGCTTTGGCCAATGGTTTTGGGTCTTTCACCCAAGGCTCCGGGACCTCCTTAATTTTCTCGGGGTCATCAGATTATAACCTTTTTATGTTCTTTAACATCCAATGCCTACATTATTCCATACCCCTCTTTCCATTTTCATCATACCATGGTTTTAAAGCATTATCACTTTATCAATGTGTCAGAACTTATCTTTTATCCCTTTTCACCCAAAATTTTACAGATGGGGTCTCGAGAGGGAACCTAACCTTTAGGACCCTCAAGTTTGTCAAAATCCCCCTTTCACCTTTTTTTATCATACTTTTGTGAGAGACATTTCCCTTTACTTTTTATCCGACACTAAAATTTAAACCACCTTTCTCACAACATTACATTTATCATTTTATGTTCAAAACCATACCCTTCCATTATATGTTTTACCATATAAAATAATGTTCAACACTTGAGACAATTTTGACTAAAGTCCATAGTTTTGTCTTGTAATCACATGTAAACTCCAATGTTTATTTCATCTTCATTACATTATTATTAAACATTTTTGGGGCTATTTTTCCTTCATTTTTCATTTGGATATAAAATCCATTTTAACATGATTATTTAAGCCTGCCATATCAGCAACTAATATACTACATATTTTCACATATTCACGATAGGATTTCTTCCTATAAATACCTTTAATATGCCTTTGATCAACATAAATCATGGGATTTATAATTTCACATGTTTTCTTCTAATTATCAAAGTAAAATATCATTTTATAAAAGATCCACTTGGGGTTTGTCTTAAAGAAAATTCCATTTTTTTCAAGGCAAGTTACTTTGCAAATGTAACCTTTTTTAAAATCCATTTAGCAATGTCCTACATAATTTCATAGCTAGAAGAAATTTGAAAATATGGAAGGAAACCCCTACCCTAGGCTTAGAGGAGGAGAACTACCAATGGGTGACTTAAAAGCTCCTAAACTCCTATGCTCCAAGACTTCTAGCTTCAAAAACTCCTTGTTTCTTCAAAAGCTTCCAGAAAACCACTCTACAAAATTGCTCTACCACTTTCTTCTGTGAAGAGAGCTTTGAAAGATGGTAGAAATGTGGAGAAATAGGTTGCTTTACGGTGTAGGAGTGGTTATTCACACTCCAAATGGAGTGATAATGGCTTAAAAAGGGAGATGGGTGTATGAACTCTTGAGAGAGAAGTAGAAATCTAAAAAATAATGGTAGGGTTTGCTCTACCACTTCTCTCTCTTATAACCCATGCAAAGCCCCCTAAAAACATTTTAAAAACACTCTAAAATTCATCGAATTCGTTAAGCACCAGGAAGTTGACATGTTATCTAGATTTATGGCTGAAACGGTGATAGCACAACTGTCAATATCTGATCCCGACAGTGTCATTAAAATGAGGTTGGTCTCATTCAAGCAAGGTCGACTTTGGTTCGATCTTTCCCTTCGAACGAGGATTCAGTGTAATGTAAAAAGGGGTCGTTTGATGGTCGTGTTCGAATGAGACTCGAACTACCATAGGTTTATAAGAACCACCCAATTTCTAATCTTTTCAGTTTTTATCCCAACAACTTCATTAAATTACAAGAGATCCGCCAAACCAAATTGGATGAAGGGAAAAAAGCTCATTAAATAATAATCCTCTTTCATTAACTTCACATTACTACGAATTACATGGAATAGTATAAAATATGGTCGAGTATTACAAAAAAGTCCATCACAAAATAATCAGGTTGTCTTCGTTTCGAATGTTAGAAATGTACACTAGGTCTCATTGCAGTGCAAAAGATTTTACTCCCTACCCTCTATTGCTAGTAATTGGAGAGCGCACGCCTCACCCGAGGCTTTGAAATATGAAACTATATATGGGTGGGTTCCAAAAAATGTTACGCTTCGGCATGAACCGACCATGATTTCATCCGATTAAGAAAAGGATTTGATAATGCCTTGATGAAGGTTGTGAATATTTTTTCAGTGAAAGCTTGTAAAGAATTTTTTGTGGAGAATTATATGTAATTATTTTCTAATTTAGGTAGACTTGTGAAGGAAATGATGATGTAATTTTTTTTGGAGAAGTATATGTAATTCCTTACTAATTTAGGTGGATTCGTGAAGGAAATGATGATGCAATTTTTTTGGAAAATTATATGTACAAACACTTTAGTTGTGAAATGATGAAGTGATTTTGTTGGAGAAACAAAAAATTAGATATCTTATCTTTAATGGAACTTTTTCCTTACATTTATGTTATGTACATATTATGTTACTTGTGTTGTGTACATATATGATGATGTTTATGCACATATTATTTCTTATATTTATGATATGCATCTCCCAACGGCCATATCTTGTCGTTAAAATAAACAACCCATGGTGACTTGTAATCCCGCTCTTACAAACACCACACCAATAAGCAAATGTTATTAGTAACACCACAGTCCATATGGTTCATATGGCCACAAGTCACCATCTATCTGTCCAAAACTTTGATTGACGAAGCAAATGTTTGAGTACATATCCATCAAGAGTTGCTGGATAAAACTCTTATGGATGAAGCAAATATTTGAGGATTATGAAATTACTCAAGGCTCAATGATGATTTCTTGCGATAATACGAGTGCAATTCATATTTTTCGTAATCCTGTTCAACATTCCTATACGAAGCATATTAGGATTCGTGAGCACTTTATTTGATCCTATTAAGGAGAAGATTGTTTCCTTGAGCTTCGTGAGTATCGAACGTCAATTGGCTAATATTTTCACTAAACCTTTAGATGCACTTAGATTTGAGGATCTTGGGGAGTCTTTGGGTATTTGTTGCAGCGATTGAATTTGGGTATTGTTTGTAGTATTGGGTGATTTTTATGTTGCTATCATTTATCCCTGCTATTAGATTGTATTCTTTTGTGTATATTGTGAAATTTTCAAAAAGATTTTTTAGAAAATTTTCCAAAATTTTCAAAAAGATTTTGTTTTTTATTAAGATTTTCAAATTTTCAAAAAAAAAAATTGTATTTTATTTTACACTGTATATGGATGAACATTTAAGATGTTCGAATCAATTACATTCCATCATTTCATGTGACTAAATCATGGTAGTATGAGACTTGCCTTCGTTTTTTGTGTGCTTAATAATGCATGTTTATCATTGCGTAGTCCATTGTTGATTACTACCTTCATTCAAGACTCATTATATTGCCTTTATTGCACATATGCACAGACTTTTGAATACTCCACTTGCTTGTCATATGTCGAATATGATGTTTTCGTCTCAATCGTGATTAATAAAGGACCAAATGTATTAGGACTAATTGTGCGTGTAAAAACCATTGCCCAAAGTTTTTACCAAAAAATTGATTTATGTTTAAACAATGGAAAGGGGTTACTAAATAAGCGGTCTTCTTTTCCTTAAAATATACCATTAGCAAGAGCTTACAAGTTGATTTCGGCACATAAAAACATAATTGTCAAGGGTAACTTTTCTTTGTTTCATTGATGCTTCATTAATATGAGAAATTTGATTCCTTCAAAAAATTTGAGAATTAATGCTTAAAAAGTGAGATTTTAAGGATGTTATAAGTTGAAGATCAATGGGTTTGCGCAACAAAAATCCTTAAAAGATATTAAATAGCTTAGCATTAATGTTTTGAGAAGCATTGAAATTTGTGAAATTTTGTATGAGTTTAGTCAATTTCACGCCATTCACCTCTTTTACACCAAAGGTTGAATTGAGTTCTTTCTTTAGGATTGTCTATACTTATATGTATATGTTTATACTAAAAAATTTTAATTTTTTTAAAAATAGTTGATTGGTTTATTGATGTTTCATCTCTTATGTATAGTTATCTATACTTTGTGATGATAGTTTAAATTTGGATTCCTGTGATGCTAACCTTTCAAGGTTAGATTCTATCCCTTTGTCTATTATAGACAAAAAAAAGGGGAGAACACATTAAATGGGAGAATATATTGATGGGGAGTTTTTACTTTCTTTAAACTTTATGCATCAAGGTATTTCTTTTTCTTCATGTAAGTAGGTCTCCTTTTCGTTTTGATGATATTATGGACTAGACGATGAAGATTTTCAGTTGAAGACAATGTTACAAGTGTCCTTTTCTTTTCGGGTTTGGGAGGGACATTAGTTGAAATTGTCTGAGGGATTCTTTTTTTATTTTTTTGTTAACTGAAATAACCAAATAGGGAGATCTGTAAGAGAAAGTTTCATGATTGCTCATTATATTTTAGTTTGGAATATTCTGTTACACCTCTAGACCATCATGTATAATCTCAAGAGCTTTAGATAAAGACAAGTAGTGGCTAAATAAAATAATCAAAGATCTACAAAGTTGAGATCATCACTAAAATCATCGGAGAAGGTATATGGTTTTGATATACACTTTATTTGAGGGAATTTTAATAGTGTTTATTTTTATAAAAATGTTTCAGGACCGTTTTTAAATATTTTTTAAAAGAAAAAATAATATTTTATTTTTTAAGTTGTTCGAACGACTTTATTGGTTTCGTTTGAACGAGTTTAACAGTTTGTTTAAAATAACTTCAAACGAACATCAAATGACATTTTTATGTTAACAGAACAAATATCGTTTGAAGCTCATTCAAAGTGGGTTCGAACGAGTTTTATTTAAGTTTGAATGAGTTATGCATTGTCGTTCAAACGAAGTCTTATTTTCATTCGAACGAGCCTTCAAAATTTTTGTCGCTTAAAATTTTTTGTTTATTATGTAAAGGGGTCTTGTAATCACTTTTTAATGGTACTTTTGACAAAAAATTAGTTTCTCATACTATACTAAAAGGTTCTCGAACGAAAGTTTTACCCTAAACACTTTTGTTTTTCAAATGCAAACCCCTTGGATGATTTGTTAATGACTTTATCAAACCTATAAGAACACATACCCTATTCATATCCCCATGGAGTGATTCTACACTGCTGAAGATAGGGAAAAAGTTTTATGAGTCTGATTGGTGGACACCGAGGAAAGTGGAGCTTGTTGTGGGGCGTTATGGATCTGCATCGTTGTTTGTCAATAATAAGAAAGAAAGACATAACTGCGTTACTTAGTAGGGTTTAAGTTTTGTAAGCTTGTCCGTGCCATTCTATAATACCTAATTGTAACATTGTTGAAAAAAGTTTTGCCCGAAAGGGATTTTTTCTCATGTCTTGTCTTGTGATTTGTGGTTTGTTTGCTTCAATTTAGATTCAATATCTTGCATGTTTAGGTTCACCTAATTAATGAATATAATATTGGATTAAATTGAATTTTGCTTTTATATGGGATAATCTACGATTTTTACATATAATCGAACCACTCTAGATAAGGCGTTTTTCAGGCACTAGTGATGAAATAAGCTTGAAATTCGGGTTCTGGTAACAATATATATATATATATATAAGCTACTTAGGGTTAAGTCCCCAATTTTATTTAAATAGTTAAATGGCTTTAGTTTGCTATGCAATGGACAAATTTCACTATATTTACTTAGGATAATGACCCCGAATAAATGCTAATAATGATCGTAATTTAAAAGCCGAATTGGAACTTTTATTTTTTAAAAAATAAGGTATGAATTGGTACGAGGATTCCAAGTTATACGAATAAGGTTTATCACATAAACCCCAAATTAGGACTTTCAAATTTTTAAAAATAAGGTATGACTCGGGATGAGGACCACAAGTCATACCTATCATTTTTGGGATCGGGTGTAATACCCACGCCTAATATTTTATTCTTTTTTGTGAAATTTGTAACCTTGTGAAGTTATTGGGAAAATTTGAAAATTATAGAAAATCTGGGTGTTTCGAACAAACTCAAGGTCATTTGAATGAGATCCTCATCTCGTTCGAACGAGATTCAGTAGTTCAAACGAGAAGGCCACCTCATTCAAAGCATGATTCCAACAAGGATAGAACAAGACCCTTTTGGTATAACAAGTCACTCTCGTTAGGAGGTCGTTTGATGGGTTGTTCGAACGAGAAGCCAGCCTCATTCAAAGGAGAAGCCCTTCTCGTTCGAATAAACTTTTTGGACTTGGTCAAATTTGCTTGTCCTTATGTGTTGTCATGTTTTTATCCCTTGATTTATGACATGTAAGCTTCGTGTGTCTTAATCAATAAGATGGATTTTTAATGGGGTTTTACATGATTTTTGGAATGGATTGTTGGGTTATAAGAGGGAGAAATGTGGAGGTCCTATCCCTCATATTTTCAGCTTCTCTCGCTCTCTAAGGCGCCTACACCCATTTTCCCTCTCTTTAATCCTAGTTCCTCCATTGATAAACTTTTCCACCACTCCTATACCATAAGCTACACCATATTCACACCCATTATACCATTCTTAAACTTGTTTTAAGGAAGAAAGTGGTGGATCAAAGCTTGTAGAGAATATTTTTGGAATCATTTGGGGAGGCTTTAGAGTCTTGGAGCTTAGGAGTTTGAGAAGCTTCCAAGTCATCCCTTTTGTGTTTCTCCTCTTCCACTCCAAGGTGGGATTTTTCTCTTCCTTGTTTTCAAGGTTTTCTAGATTTGGAACTTATGTAGGATGAATGCTAGAAAGATTTTAATGTTTAAAATGTAGTTATTTAATAAATTATTGTGGTTTTGCAAAAATGTAGTTTTAACAAGACAAAACCCTAAAATGGGTCTTTTTATAAAATATGGCATTTTAACTTGAAAATGAAAGAAAGCATGTGAATTACATAAACCCATGATTTATATTTGTATAAGTGAATTTGAGGTATTTCTAGGCTTAAAATCCTCTTTCATGCATGTAGAATCATGTATTGAGGTAAATGTGACAACTTAGACTTGTTTAAACATGATGAAAGGAATAAATGTAGAAAAAGAACCCTAAAACGTGTTAAATATTATTGAGATAAATGATAATAATATTCGGGGTCTCATGCGATAATAGGACAGAGTTATGGACATTTGGTTAAAATGATTTAAATGAGTAGTTATATTTTAGGTGTCAAAACATAAAATGATAATATGATTTTTTTTATATAAAATCATGATATAGATGTTTTTAAAGAAACAGGATAAGTTCTAGTGCCGAATTGATATTAAAAATATTTTTTCACAAAAATTATGATAAAAAGGGTAAAATGGTGATTTTGGCAAAAGTGAGTGTCCTGGTGGTTAGATTACCTCTTAGACCTTATCGGTCTCATTTTTGGTGAAAACGGCGAATTAATGCCACATTGATAAAATGGACACATGACTTAAACCGTAGTATGAGAAAAACGGTAAAAATGTGGAATAATGCAGACATTAGATAAAATGATAACACGCATTTAATTGGACTCGGATGACACCGAAAAAATTGAGGAGGACCCGAGACCTGGGTGAAAAACCCAAAATCTCTGCCAGAGCATATGGTAGCATATCCAATAGTGTAGAGCTCGTTAAAGTATGCGGTTAATGGACAATTCCGAGAAAGATTGTGAGAAGGAATTAAATTGGATGTACTTGTAATTTAATAAAGCAACCTTATCAAATGTGATAAGTACGACTAAAGGATAAAAATATGAATAAACTATTCTCTAGAACCGGTAAAGACTGATAAAATGGTCAAGTGTGAGTGTGAGTGTGAGCTCATCCCTCGGGTGCATTGCATAGTAGTTGCATGAATACTAGCTAAATAGTTAAACGCTTTCTGAATTGATTAAAATACATGATGTATATATAGTATTTTGTAGAAAACATATAAATTAGTATTACCCACCCTACTAAGTGTTCGATCACTCTTGTTTTTTATGATAAAAACCCCCACCCCAGTTACATCAAGTAGGGATGCTGGAAAGGCCGATAATAAGGCCCGGGAGGGCAATCCATGTCGCTAGATGCTCTATAAATTATTTCGAACATTGTAAATTGGGTATTTTAAACCTTCGGTACTTTAAACTTTTATTCGGACCTATGACCATGATCTGTAATAATACATGGTGTATGTAGTTTATTTCCTATATATTTAGCATTGTGGACTAAACTGGATTTTATTGAATAAACCTTGTAAATTGACTAATTACTTAAAGTGGACACTTCTTTTTCCAAGATAAACTGGTAATTTAGTTTGTAGTTAGTGAAGCAAATTAAGGGATGTTCTTGAATAAAGTGAATGAATCAACCTAGGGGTGGAAGCACTACGGGTTTTTACCATACCGTATCGTTTTGGTCCAAAAAAAAATTGTTTTGGTTTCATATATTAAAGTACCAGAAACCAATCTTACCGAAACCGAAATTACCGCAAAAAAGTTAGTTGGTTTTGGAATTAATATTTAAAAAACCGATTTACCAAAATTACCGTACCGAAATTACCGAAACCAGAAAAAATCGTACCGAAATTACCGTACTGTACCTAATTTATCGAAATCAGAAAAAATCGTACCGAAATTACCGTACCGTACCGAATCTACCAAAATTACCGAACCAAATTTATCGAAACCAAAAAAAGTTGGTTTTGGTTTTAATATTTTAAAAAGTTGGCTGGTTTTGTTTTTGGTTTTTTGGGGCTTTTAGTGCTGTTTACCAAAACAAAAAAAAACGAAACTAGAAAACCTAAAACCATAATTTATCGAAATCAGAAAAAACCAGAAAAGACCAGAATTTACCGAAACCAGAAAAAATCGAAATACCAGTCGGTTTGGTTTTGGTATTGATTTTGGTATACCGGGTGGTAAAATGGTACGGTTTGGTTTTACCATCGAGAGTTTAGTTTTGGTATCTACTATTTACCTACCAAACCGTACCGCTTACACCCCTAAATCCACCCCCCCCCCCCCTTTTAACCCCTTGACTCGGTGCGGGTTGACCCAACGATGACCCAAATTCGGGTTGGGGCACTATATCGGCAGCTCGAAGTTGCAGACATGCCCAATGTATGAAAAAACAATTATAAGATCATATAAGATGGTTTGCCACTAAACCTTAGCAAGTCAATAATATATTATGTATAAATTAATTAATATCTTAAATAAGATGATTTGGTTCTCTTAGTTTAATGGTGTCAGTATTGGAATGATATGGTTTGTGAAGGTTTAAGTGAGAGATTACGTCAGAGGGTTTGTTTGAGTTTTTTAAATTAGAGGGGGGGGGGGGGAGAGAGGAGATAAATTAGACGAGAATTGAAAATTTTCAACTTTAAAAACGTGAGTGCCCCATAGTGATATAAAGATGCAAGAAATGATCTAGAATTCTAAGTGGAGTTTTAATAACTTATTTATTTTTGTGAATATTTTAGCGAGCGTAGGGAGTTCTACACACTCAGTCTAAATATGAAAATCCCGTATGTCCAACTCAGTCCAAATGTGAAATAGCCATATGTCTAAGTCTATAGTAACATTCCTTTATATCCTCACTTATCTCCTCTCTCTTCTTCTCGCTTCTTTCATGCACATAACTCTCTCATTTTCTTTCTCACATCTCTTCTCTTCTCCTCCCTCTCCTCCTCTGCAAAACACTATAGTGTTACAACAAATTTACAGTCGATATACACCGCAAGAGGTAATCTAATCAATGGCAGATCCAGGATTACATGCAGGGGTGGTCTAACATTAAGCAATAACCACTAATTAAAAATAAATAAAACTAAACAAAGAAAAAATAATTGAAAAACTAAATTTTGATAAATACTAGTATTTAAATTACACGATGTTTACAAAATATCTATCTTAATTTTGAACGACGGGTCTTCAAAGATTCAAATTCATCAATTATAAAATTTAGATCAATCTTTAAAGTAAGGTCACGTTCAAGGTAGAGAGTCATGCAATCGGAAACAAATTCCTCCCCTATTGAATTGCGAATTGTTGTTTTAACCTGTTTCATACTGGAAAATGCTCTCTTCGTACCCGCGGTGGAAATAAGAAGATTCGACACAAGACAAATCAATCTATCAACCATAGAGTAGGCCTCAGACTTTCTTATTACAAATAGTTCTGTACACAAATCACTAATAGTAGAAATATTCTAAGATTCGGGATCACTGGCCAAATCAAGTTGATAATGCATCAGTTGGCATCTCAAAATATGAATGCTTGTCCGGTAAAATCCTTAGGATAATTTTTTTGGTAAGTTTGCAAATATTCTCCACGTCAAACGATTTAAAAGCATCACTATGATCCAAACCCGAGCTAAGAGTAAGAAGTTCCATTTCCCCCTCATTTAATATATTTTCTAACTCCATTAACTGAAAATCTATCACAACAGTGATGTGATCTTGTTGTTGGCATTCAATACCCATACCCTCATTATAATGAGAGCTTAAATTAAGTATAACAATGTTATGATGCTGACAAAATTTTACCACATTCTCAAGGAAATTTCCCCAATCGTCATTTCTTAGTTTTCGAATGAGAACTTTTTTAGTAGAGACCAACTTTAAATCATTTAAAATGTCTTGAGTTTGACGTTATAAAGCCTGGCGAAGTGTATCAGTGATTTCCATGATTTTTTCCATTAAGTGCATGATGAATATGAATTCAAACTCTGCATAACTGTAAAAACACCATGAGACTGTCCATGTATTTGTGCACTTGCCCTACTCTTTTTAAGAGTTTTAATAACTATGCAAGATGCATCATACATGCCCATTAAGTTACGAAGATAATCATAATATGAGCTCCAACGAGTGGCTCCAGGTCGATGCATGGTACCAATCTTTTCCTGATTGTCATTCACCACTAGGCAACATACGTTCAGTTTCATCCCTTTGTGCATTTTCTAACTCACAAATATGTTTCGGATAAGAAGAAACAAAATTGACAATACAAGTTAAGTGAGAAAAGAACTTCCAAACATTACTCTCATTTTTGCGGCCGCAACTATTGCTAGTTGTAATTGATGGGCAAAGCTATATAATTAATACACATATGGGCAATCTTTAAGAAACAATGCCTGCAAACCTTTCCAATGACCTCACATATTACTAGAATTATCATATCCTTGACTTCGTAAGTTTTGAATATGTAGGTTATACGAAGCAACAATATCAGTGATCTCCTATTTAGGAGTGGATGATGATGACCTCAATGCCAATGATATTAAAAAAATGCTCTGTTAGCATGCCATTATGGGTGACATATCTCAAAATAAGAGGAATTTGCTCCTTTTTAGACTCGTATTGTTATTCATTAACAAGAGTACAAAATTCCCCCCACCCACTTCATTAAAAATCATCGTTCTTACTCTATGAACGAGAATATCAAGTATCTCCTTTTGAATGTGATGAGAAGTGTATTTTTAATTATGTGGGCTACTTTGGAGAATACTTAAAAGTACTTCATTATCTTCAGCTTTGAAATTCAATAATTCGAGAAAGTTTTCCTGATTTAATGAACTTAGGCTTTTATCATGACATCTGAAACCTAATGTTTGAAGTGCAAGAATTCGAACGGTTTGAATGATTGCCTTGAGACACATTCGATTCTTTATAATGTATTCCCTGGATTGTTGGTTCAACACTTTGTCAATACATTGGGACGATGTCTTTAAATTATTAAGGCACTCAACATCTTTACTATGTGGTGAAGATGGAAGCCTGATATGTTTTAAAGATACACAATTTGCACCATCATTAACTCTCTTCCAATTGTCAAATCCATTGGCGGTAAGTTCAGAACGAATCTTCTACTTAAAATTCTTTTAAAAAATAAAGCATGGGAAATTATACGCTTTATTCGTTGAAGGGAAATACTCTTGCCATGTCTGAACCGAGCATATTGAAATCTACGATACTGGTTTCCTTTCTTTGTTCTTGGATACACGGAGAGATTAGGTTGATATGGACCCAAATTCATATAAGCTCGTCTAATTGTATCTCGGTGAATAATAGATTACATTGCATATATTGGACTATGTAGCGCAGGATCTCATTTAACAGCCATTAGATAAAAAAAAATTGGTTCAATATTTTCTATTTTGAATTGAGGTTGCGACTCAAGAATTGTGTCAATATTAATTGTTTCAAATGTATATTCTTTTGATAAATATTCACCTTCTCTCTTTTTGAAGAATGAGAAAATAGTTTTTCCTCTCTTGGGTGGGGGTTGATTATGTGCCATTATATTTGTGGCCTATGATCCTATGAAACAATATTAAATAAATAAACAACCAAAAACATATGACATTGATTTAAAAGTAACTGAATTTGTACTCCAATATTCATTATTCTTTATCAGCACTCACAATAAAAACGGTATAACATTATTCACAATCTAATAATTCACAATAAATAATGGCAAACTCTATTTACAATATAATAGTATATTCAAATTGAAATAATACCTTACTTTGATCTTCAAAAGGAAAAATGCACCATAACTTGAAAATCCTCAAGTTTAAACCCTAAAAATATGGCAATTAAAATGAGTAAGATATTAGATTTAACATTCCAAAATATATAAAAAAAAGCACAACAACATTACAATCGTATTGATAATATTATTATTACAAACAATATAAAAGAAAGTATTTTTTATTAATCTAAGATTGTGATAATGATAAGAAAAAAGATTTTAAAAATTTACTTGGAATCCAGCAAGAAAAAAGAGCCGAAAACAGGTGCTTCTTATAGTTTTAATGTCTTTCTCTTCTTCTTGAGACATGAATTGGAAAAGAATAAAAAAAGTGAGTAGTTGGTTAATTTTTGGAAAAAAGGATGCATCATGAACGAGATTTTCGACAGGGGGATTCGACTAAGAGATTTCGATCATAATATTTTTGCCCAATCAGTAGCGGATCAAGCAGAGCCAACAGGGCCCTCAACAGTAGAAACAAAATATTCCCCATGGCTAAGAGAACAATGGGGACGACCAACAGTGCCAAGGCCATCAGGTCCAGCAATAGGGACAACCCCGACCGGGCCAAAGGCAGGGAGACTTTACTAGTCGTTGTTTTAATTATGGAGATACAAGCCATCGGAAGAGGGACTGCTCACATCCAGATAGAGGACCACAATTGGGTGCCTAGTAAGGGCAGCAAGCACAATTACCACCTGCAGCACCATCTCCCCCAACCCCACAATAGCAGGGAGAGTTACAGTATGAGCGTGTCTATAACGTCCGGGATGCAATCATACCACATGCACCGTAGGCGCTACCGGCAGTTGAGGGTACGTTTTCTATTCACGGGCATAACGGTAACATTTTATTTGAAATGGGAGCTTCACACTGGTTTATAGCTACCAGATTTACACGAACAATTGGCCTACTAGAGACAGTTAAAAGTACCGATATATGTGTAGACTCGTTGTTAGACAGTGGATCCCTTATATACTTTATTTATAGGGGAGTATATATATTTGTCAGAGATTATGTTTAGCGTCCGACTTTATGGTTTTAGATATGGTGGGGTAAGATGTCATTTTGGCTATATATTGGTTAGTAGGGTACCGAGCAATGGTGGATTGCTTCGGTAGTAGCACTCTGTTCTCTATCCCAGGACAAGAGATGTTCCTTGTAGTGATGCCTCTTCCGGAGGTAGGGTCAACCACGCACCTCAATTATATTAAAGAGGAGATCTCACAAAAGGTGGTTATTTTTATAGATTCGATTTCGGTAGTGAGGAAGTTCACAGATGTGTTCCAGAAGATATGCGAGTTACCACCGAGTCAAGAGATAGGGTTTGTTATTGACTTGGTGCCTGGGACTAGGATGATTTTACGAGCCCCGTATTGCATGGGCCCATTAGCGATGCATAAATTAAAGGATCGGATTGAACAGCTCTTGGGACAGGGCTTTATCAGGCGGAGTACATCACCATGGGGTGCGCCAGTATTATTTATGAAAAAAAATATGGGTCACTTCGTTTGTGTGTGGACTATAGGGAACTGAACAAAGTCACGATTCGAAATAAGTATTATCGACGACCTGTTCGACTAGTTAAGAGGAGCAGCATACGTTTCTAGGACCTGAGATCGGGTTATCATCAGTTACGTATTAGGGAGGAGGACGTTCCTATGATTGCATTACTGACGTGGTATGGAATGTATGAGTTCAGGGTGATGCCATTTGGGTTGACTAATGCGCCAGCGGTGTTCATGGATCTCATGAACAAGGTATTCAAGGATTTTTTAGACTAGTTTGTGATCGTATTCATAGATGATATTCTGGAGTATTCTCGGACGGAGGGCTATTATGCAAAGTATCGGTGTATGGTTTTGAAGATATTATGGGACCATCATATTTATGGCAAGTTTGAGAATTGCGGATTTTGACTGAGGGATGTACAGTTTTTTAGCCATATTATATTGGACAAAGGGATTTTCATGGATCCGAGTAAGGTATTGGCGGTGAATGAGTGTGGACATCCCACGACACCGATAGAGATTAGAAGCTTTGGAGGGTTGGTCGAGTATTATCGCCGCTTCATAAAGGGGTTCTCGAAGATTGAGGGTCCATTAACTAATCAGACACGTAAAGGGGTACCGTTAATTTGGGATGACTTTTGTCAGTTAGCTTTTGACTAGCTGAAGGACAAATTGACTTCAACATCCGTGCTCACACTGCCTAGGGGAGGAGTGGAGTATATATTTTCACAAATGCGTCCCTACAAGGACTTGGGTGTGTATTATAGCAGGAGGATATGGCTATAACTTATGCATCTTGCAAGCTTAAGCCCCATAAAAGGAATTACCCCATAGTGTTCATGGATCTCATGAAAAGGGTATTCAGGGATTTTTTAGACCAATTTGTGATCGTATTCATAGATAATATTCTGGTGTATTTTTAGACAGAGGGCGAGCATGTAGAGTATCTGCATATGGTTTTGAGACATTACGGGACTATCAACTTTATGCTAAGTTCAAGAAGTGCGGATTCTGGCTGAGGGATGTACAGTTTTTAGGCCATATTATATCGAACAAAGGGATTTTCATAGATCTGGGTAAGGTATTAGCGGTGAAGGAGTGGGGACAGACCATGACACCGATAGAGGTTAGAAGCTTTTTGGGGTTGGCCGAGTATTATCGTCGCCTCATAAAGGGTTTCTCGAAGATTGTGGGTTCGTCGACTAATATGAATCGTAAAGGGGTACCGTTAATTTGGGATGACTATTGTTAGTTAGTTTTTGACAAGTTGAAGGATAAATTGACTTCAATGCCCATGCTCACACTGTCTAAGGGAGGAGTGGAGTATAGTGTTTTCACAAATGCGTCCCTACAGGGACTTGGGTGTGTATTACAATAGGAGGATATGGCTATAGCTTATGCATATAGCAAGCTTAAGCCCCATTAAAGGAATTATCCCACACATGACCTAGAGTTAGCAGTGGTTGTGTTTGCCTTAAGGATTTGGAGGCACTATCTTTTGGGTGAGCGATTTAGTTTATTCACGGACCATAAGTCATTGCAATATCTATTTAAGGAGAAGGATATTAATATGAGGCAGTGGAGATGGTTAGAGTTTGTGAAGGATTACTAGCTTAATATTCAGTATCATCTTGGGAAGGCTAACATGGTGGAAAATGCGTTAAACCGACGGCCTACGAGGGGATAACGATGGTTTGGAAGGCAAAGTTATAGGAGCTTCGACATAATAACGAGATCACCAGAGCCTATATGGCATTATTGGCTATCACTCTTGAGATCATTACGTGGGTGGTGAAAACACGGGACGGGGATCAGTTTTGTCACAATAGGGTGTGCCAGTTATTGGCAGATGGGGCGGAGTCCTACTCGATCAGTTTCGAGGGAGGATTATGCTTTGACGGGAGAGTCGTTGTTTCGTATGATGAGGAGTTGAGGCATGCAGTGATGACTAAGTCTTACGGGTTGAGGTTTATGGTACATCTCGATGGGGATAAGATGTACCAAGATATGCATACATAGTACTGGTGGTCGGGGATGAAGCGGGACATCGCTAAATTTGACTCAATGTGTAATACATGCCAGCTAATGATGATAGACCACCAGAGACCGACATGGATATTGCAACCATTGGAGGTTTAGGTCTAAAAATGGGAGAGTATCATAATGGATTTTATAATTTGGTTACCGACGTCATAGAGGGCCCATGATTCCATATAGGTTCTCGTGGATCGCCTAACTAAAGTGGCTCACTTTAAACCAGTTCATACAAATTTTGAGACGATACAGTACGCCTAGCAATTTATTATCGAGATAGTGAGGTTCCATGGGGTATCGATTAATATCGTGTCCGATAAGAATAAGATTTTTGTGTTCCACTTTTGGTAGAGCTTTCAGGAGGCGATGGGCACTGATTTACAGCTTAGTATTACATATCATCTGTAGACAGATAGGCAGGCTGAGTGGGTTAATCAGATGTTAGAGGACAAGCTCAGGATGTGTTTACTCGACTTCAGGGGAGGCTGGGAGGAGTACCTTCCACTCGTGGAGTTCACTTATAACAACTCCTATAATTTTACCATCGACATGGTATTGTTTGAGGCACTTTGTGGACGACCTTGTCATTCGCCCACTTATTGGATAGAGGTGGGGGACAACAAGTTATTGGGACCCGAGATGATTCAGGATACCACTGCCAAGATTGAGCTTATTCAGGGACGCATACAGATAGCTTAGGATAGACATAAGATTTATGCTGATGTCGATAGGAGGCACATAGATCGGGAAATTGAGGACCGGGTCTTGGTATGGGTATCTCCTATGAAGGGAGTCCTGAGGTTCGAAACCAGTTGCTTATAAGTTGGGTCTTCCAAAGCACCTACAACGGATCCAATATGTGTTTCACGTGTCGTCTTTGAAAAGATATCAGAGGAGTGTGAGGGCTTATTAGCACGCTCAATTGGAGGAGATAAACTTGCAACTAGATATCTCATATGAAAAGAGACCGATTGTTATTCTTGATCATAGTGAGCGTAAATTATAGTCTAAGGTGGTGCCCCTTGTTCGGATTCAGTGGGGACACCAGGCGAGCCGACGTGGGAGCGGGAAGATGATATGCGAGAGTGGTATTTAGAGTTTTTTTACTGTAGGTACGTTATATTTTGAGGACAAAATTCCTTTATAAAGGGGAGTATGTAATACCGGGTAATTTTTAATAATTTATTTTAGCATTTTTTAATTACGTATGTCATGACCCGACCCAAAATTAGTAGGGAACGAGTGTTTTGACATGCCACCAAGACGTTCAATATTTCTTAAAATAAATGCAACGGAAATACATTCACATGGTCATGAATCGTAAACTACTGAAAATAAAGGAATTACGTCATCGGAGCTTTTAAAAGGAAACTTCGTATATATATATATATATATATATATTAAAAGTATCAACAAGTTACAACGTGATACAAACTTTAAAACCTATTACTATAGAGCTAAACATGCTTTATCTGATAAAAAAACATTACACTTATATTGACAAAAAGAGCTCCAAAAGATAAATCTTCAACACGGTCCTTATACCTTCCATCTGCGAGCCTAATTAATTCCTGAAAATTTGTTATTTATACAACGTCAGCTGAAAGCCGAATGAGGTTCAATCTCCAGACATTCCAAGATTTTTAATAAAATAGATAGCTATCCAGGCAAGAATATAAGGCATATACATGTAGTATTATATTTATATGTGAATGACAATATATAGAAATGAATAGCTCATAATAGAACGGATGCGACAAATCAAATGCAATATCTTTTTCTTTCAATCATATCATTTTAATGGCCAACTACACTATAATATTGTATTCTTTTGCCATATTGTTCCCTGGTAGTTGAGGGTCAATCAAACTTGTTCGTCACAACGACTTATTTAAGGCACACCACTGATAACCCAGATAGGAAGGTTTGTCAGTAAAGAGGTCCCTTAGGCCGAATACTATTTCCAATATTCAATACTCATTTTAATCGGTATGTTTATATGGACAAATATAAACATATCACAATGAATGAATCATCGGTATCAGATGAATGTGAGAATAAAATCAGTTCAAAAAATATATATAGTTTGCATAATATCATATAATTAAGATGCATAAGGAATGTCATAGAGTACTCACCTAAAACAGAAGTTCGAAGTTACTGATATCGAGTCTTGGATCACTTTGTTAAAATGAAACTTCTTCATAAACTTTTCCACGATTGTTCTAACTATTTCTCAAGGAATTGGTGTAAGTTCAAATGATACTAAAGGACATATTTATAGTTTTCCAAAGATATCACGGCGTTGACACGTGACTACCTGACTAAGATTTTACAACGACGAGTCAGTGTTGAAGTGTCGCGTGACGAAAGGGTCTGGCTGTCTTATTTCACATAACTGCGACACGCGTTTTAGCTTTCTCTCTGATTATGCATAAATTCTTTCGAATTTATCCCCTTAATTTACTAGTTTTTAGTACCTCGAATGATGTAAAACGTATCGATTTATCTCATTTATATGCCACTAACCATTCCCACATAGTGCTTCGAGTTTTGTGATGATAGCCTTATTTTTTATAGGTTTTTCATGCAAAGTGAAGAGAAGAGGAATCCAAAGCCGAGAAACTAATAAAGGAAGGAAAGTCAGAGGGAAAAATGCTCAATTTACATCGAGAGTTCGGACGAGGGACCAATATGAAAAATGAAGACTTCGCATCCACAAGCGCGTAGGAAGAAACGACATCCCAATCCGAGCATCGAGTCAGAAGATATGAAGCCTAGAAGATGAGAAAATGAAGAAAAGAAGACTGGAACAATTACAGATCCGAACCGGACCGGGGTTAGTAAAAAACGAATCGGTCCGGGAAGAAAAACAATATGTCTCAATTTGGTAACCGAATCGATTCGAATATTACCAAAAATGAATGGATCCGAAAAGCGAGAACACACTGGACCATTTTGAGCACCGGACCGATCCGGTTACTGCCAGACCGAATAGAACAAACCCGACGGATCGGTCCGGTTGAGATTTTCCCAAATTTTTCATTCCTTATTCAGAGTTTTACTTGGTTCAAACTCTTATAAAAATTTGAAGTGTGTTTATTTTAGTTTATTGTCAGACATTAGGGGGTTAAAATATTATTAGTTTTGAGAGGGCTCTTGTAAAGAAGAACCCTAGTTTTGAAGTTTTGAAGTTTTGCAATTAATTCAAGATTCAATGTTTATTTTCCAGATTTCTTCATTGCAAGTAACATTTAATTAATGCTTTCAATTTATTTAGTAGTTAGTTGGAGTAATTCGTGATTCTTAGTCTTCAATTCTTAATTCCAAAATTTTCTTCTCAAATTTTCCAAACTAGTTATGGATTCCTGCATTATAGATGTTACTTTTAATTCAATACCGCTTTGTTTTTACCTTTGGTTATATATAGTGCGGACTCATATCCTCATATATATAGTGCTTAGGATTAATAAAGTTCGAGTTCAATTAAATTTCTAATTCAAAATCTATCATTCTGGGATTGTAACCCGACCTATCTTTCCTTATTCATAGTTAATTCATTCAATAGATTTATTTATTTGCAGTTAGTTTACTTAGTAGTTAATTTGCATTCACTTATAGTTAATAGCTTTTCCACTCTCCCTAATCACCTTTTCTATTTCTTTTCGAGAGTCAAAATATTAGGTTAGTCACCTATTTTGCGTCGTTACGATTCATCGTCCTAGTTCCTCGTGGAGATGATCCTTACTTACTGGGTTTATTACTAACGCAACAGGCTTGCACTTGAGCCTATATCATCACGCACACTCGATACACATTTGTGGCCGCGTCAAGTTTTTAGCGCCGTTGTCGGGGAGTTAGGTAGACTTTAGGTTAGTTGATTCAATCCCAAATTTGATTCCAAAATTAAAAATTAAAAATCCAGAAAGAAATTATCTCTCAAAATCCCTTTCATGCAAAATCAAGAACAAACTCCTCAGAATACGCCAATAAGAATTCACAAAAATCCCATCGTCAAGTATAATTTTGAAAGCCCCATACCCCCCGCGTTCCACAATTCTGGGCTCCACCTCCTACCCCTCCAAATTCCATCACTAGTCACACGTCTAGAACACTGAGTGAGGATTCTGAGTCCATTGAAGAGAGAGCCATGTCGGATATTGCTAGTTTCGGTACGGGTGAGGGAGACCTACCGTATCGTCCCATAAAGGAACTCCTATTTCCTGAGCGAAGTGTCACCCCTGGTTGAATTTTACTCCCATTTAATGTCTGTCAGTTCCACTTCTATAATGGGATGATACAAATTCTTCCAACTTTTCACGGTATGGATTCGGAATAACCATATCTCCATATTCGAGAGTTCGAAGAGGTGTGCGAAACCTTCAGTGATTAAGCTTGCACGTAAGATGTTGTTCGCCTAAAGATTTTTCCTTTTTCCTTAAAGGATAAGGCCAAGACCTGGATTTGGTCTTTACCTTCGAACTCGATCAAATCATGGAAGGATATGCAATCCAAATTTCTTTCAAAATTCTTTCCACCACATAAAACCAACTCTATCAAGGCTCAAATTTAATCCTTTCTACAATGAGATAATGAGACATTTGATAAGTGTTGGGAACTATTCCAAGAGTTGGTTAACGCCTGCCCCCATCATGGATTTGAGAAACATCACCTTATCTCTTTCTTCCATCACGGGCTTACAATAACGTCTAAATAACTGTTTAAATAATGTGTGAAACACCATTTTGGGAATTAGATGCAAGTGACGCTGAGACTCGTCTTAAGTATGTCACCGGGACTACTCAAGAATGGGACACCTCGGATCCTAATGCCCAAAACTGACCTCGATAAGTGTCTAATACTCCTGTTGCGTCCGTTCTATACCAATTGAATCAAGATACCTCGGTAGCAGTCAACTTGATTAATTTGAGAAAAGCATGAGAGACTCACTAGAGATACGATTGAAAGAGGCTATCGGATCCTCCCGTGCTATGAAAGAAAATGAGTGCGCTATTTATGAGGCGGGACATTCAACTAAGGCATGTCCGACGATACTCGCCTACAAAGCCATGCATATCGAGCAAGTGGAAGCAATAGGAGGGTTTAAGGGGAATTTTAACGCACCTCACGGGAATGCATACAACCCTTAACAGAGGAACCATCCTGGTTTCAACTATGGGTAACGACATGCTGTGATGAATCCTACTTCACATGTTGTCCTGCCTCTGCTCCCTCCTCAATTTCAGCAAGCGCCACCGATGCAGCCCCATATACAAGCACCACCTCCAGTACCATACATTACCCCACCGCGGAGGTCTTTTGAGGACAATTTAAATCAGTTTATCCAATATCAAATGCAACCAATGATAAATACGATCGTATGTTCACTAAAATATAGACAAGCGTATCTACGTTGCAATCCTCGTTAAATGTCCAAGAGAAGGGCAAATTTTTGACACAAGGGCAAAGACCTCATCAAGGTCAAGCTAATGTTAGCTCTACATTTTCTGAACAACAAGAGCAATGCCAAGCTGTCACCACTCTACATAGTGGGAGGGTCGTTGATTTATCACATCCCCCACATGAGAAGCCAAAAGACAAGGAGGTTTCGCACGGCATGAAAGAGGCGTAAGATGCCCCCTTAAAGGAGAGTGAAAAAGAAGACATTAGCGAGCCCGAAGTTGTTGTGAAGTCTCCTTTCGCTGCTTCGTTCCCTCAATGGTTGGCCCCACCTCAAAAGGGAGCCTCCCATGCAGATGTGCTAGATATTCTTAAGCAAGTGAAGCTGAATTTGCCATTCCTTGATGAAGAATCCTATATCTTTGACTCACTTGAGTCTACATTATATAGGAGCCCATCCAGTTTAGAAATAAAGACAAAATTGTGTCTATCCTAGTTGAACCAAAAAGCCTCAGAACTTTCATAGCTTCATTGATATTCCTCTATAAGTTTATGAAGGTATATCACATACACCACACACTAAGACTGCATTCATATATTGATTTAGTCATGATATAATCATGTGTGAGTTATATCCCCTTAAAATATTTTTTTAATCATTTTTGGGATATATTTAAAATTTTCTAAGAATTTTAAAGGATTTTTTGAAAATTAAAATCTATTCTTAATAAAGTTTTATGGTTGTTTTGTAATTATATTTTCTCCTTAAAACAGCTCTGGGTAGAAACCGAAACCGGCACAAACTTATGTGGTCTCAATTTGTATTTTGAAAAACACTAAAAACACGCTTTTTAAATAAATCTTAACCATCCACGTGTTGATGTTATATCGAGCCAATTTGTGTTTCTTCACAGACTCAGAACCCTTGATTTAATCTGGTTCATTCATTTGTGTTAATCAACGGTTGCATGTTATTCCTTTCCGATCCATGTGAAATCATATTCATATATAAGGATTGGAATTCTTTACATCAGTTTAGTGTTTTTTCATCTTTTATGGTTTCCTCATAATTTTTTAGAGATAGATAGATAGATAGATAGATAGATAGATAGATAGATAGATAGATAGATAGATAGATAGATAGATAAATAGATAGATAGATAGATAGATAGATAGATAGATAGATAGATAGATAGATAGATAGATAGATAGATAGATAGAGAGAGAGAGAGAGAGAGAGAGTCATTTCGAGCGAAGAAACCTTTTGTTTCTTTCATACAAACCCTAACCTGATTTTCGATCAAACTCCACATCTTTAACCCTAACTAAAACCTGAACGTTTTGAGAGTTGTTATTGAGTTGGTTAAATCCTGTTCGTGGTTTGATCCACTGTTGTTTGAAATCTTCATTCCAACTTAGTCATACTGGTTTGATCTCTATTTCTTCTTATAGAAACTATAAATCTAACTATTTTATGTCATATATCACTTAGATCTGCATTATTTTGTTTCTCATCTTGAGAAATCATATTTGTTGATTATTTCAATTTGTAAATGTTTTTGAAAACTTCAGAATCAACAAATCTTATTTATGTTTCTAGTTCTTACAAAATAGGACTTCTCGTCTAGTTCAAATCGCAATCGGTGGTTTACTATTTCAAAAATCTTTTTCAAAACCTCTGAAATTGTTTAAGACCTTGACCGTCTTCTGAGCAAGGTAACCTTGGATTTAGGGATATATTGAAAGATCAAGAAGTCTTTTGTTCTTTTAAGAAGAGAGAAACGGAAACCCTAACTTCATTTAGATTGAATTTGTAATTTGATAAGATCTTTTTGTACAAATAAGTGTGAGTGTGTACATGCATGTATTATAACACTGTCACAAAACACTTATCACACTACTACACAAGAAGTGTTGGATTTAAGATCTTGAACTTCAAGAGTCGACGTAAAGTTGAAAAAAAATCAGAGAAGCTAAGAAGTTGGGAAAGCCACATCATCATCAAAATTGCAAAGAAGTTGGAATCAAGCCAGTGGAGTTGGTATATATTCTAAACTTGTATAGGTCTGACTTACTTGCTTGTGTGTTAAATATCTTGTAACTTGAATATTTTTTTAGTGGATTTTTTTGGTTTGTGACTTAGAAGTCACCGTGGATGTTTCCTCAGTTGGGTGAGGTTTTACCACGTTAAAAATTATGTGCACTTAATCTTTCTACATCGTCTCATCCTCTTCTAGTTGGTGTGCTGAGTTAAACTATTTTAGTTTTAGTTTTCAAAACTAGTTACATAATCTTGAAGATATTTCGTACATAATTTGATTACACACATCTTGTGTTAAACTGTTTGATTTAAAGAAAAGAGTTTCCCCTAAAAACATTTCGGAGATACTTAGATAGTTTAATCCTGTATTAAACAACTTAAGTGGTATTTTTCACTTGATGCTATTCAGTAAATTACCGCCTATGCCAAGGTCATTAAAGATCTTTTGACTGTGAGAAGATGGCTAAAGGTGAAGAAGAATGTCTTCATAGCACAGAATGTGAGCTCCGTTCTACTTAACGACCTTCCACCAAAATTTAAAGATCCGGGTGCACCCACGATCTCATGTGTAATTGGAGAACAACAAATTAAGAGAGCCTTATTGGACTTAGGTGCTAGTGTTAATATACTTTCCTACTCCATTTATAGGCAACTTAATTTGGTTGACCTTAAGCCCACACGAATCGCTCTCCAATTAGCGGATCACACGGTGAAGGTGCCTCGAGGGATTATTGAGGACGTGATAGTCCAAGTGAACACTTTCTACATCCTGGTAGGTCTTGTTATTTGGGAAACGAAGCCCTCTATCCATTCTAACAACCATGTTCCCATCATTTTAGGCCTCCCATTCTTATCTATGGCTAATGCCTTAATCAATACACAAAATGGGCAAATGTAGATCACTTTGGGGAACATGACCCTCGAGACAAACATCTTCAATGTTTCTAACCATATGGGTGACGAAGATGAAGTCCATACGGTTTACCTCATAGAGGAGGTAGTAAAAGAGCACATTGAGAGAACCATGAGTGGGGACGCGTTAGAAGCATCCCTAGTGAGAGGTGAGGAAAGTAAGATCCCATACACCGAGTATGAGCGAGAGGTCGAGGAGATGAAGGCCATATTTGACGAGTGAGCGTCGTTAGAGAAGTTGAGAGATGTCCATTGGGTTTCTAGATTCGAGGAATTACCCCCGAGGGAGTCATGCTCGATTCACTTCGAAGAGAAATTTCCTACCCTCGAGTTGAAGAAACTACCCTCAAATGTGAAATATGTTTTTTAGGAGAGGATGGGACATTTCCTATTGTTGTCTCCTCTAGCCTATATAAAGAGCAAGAGGGTAAGTTTCTAGAAATTTTGATGAAGCACAGAGGTGCTTTTGGTTAGTCAATAGCGAATTTGAAGGGTATAAGTCCCCTGATTTGTACCCATAAAATCCACCTCGAGGAGGACGTGAAGACATTGAAGGAAATGCAAAAGCGATTGAACCCAACCATAAAAGAAATTGTTAGAGCGTAAATCCTAAAGCTATTAAATGCCGTGATTATCTACCCTATCTCGGATAGCAAATGGGTGAGCCTAATTCAAGTCGTCCCGAAGAAGTCGGGAATGACAGTGGTAGAAAATGATAAGGGTGAATTAATTCCTCAATGCACCACCCCCGGTGGCGTGTTTGCACTAATTATCGAAAACTCAATACCGGGATGAGGAAATATCACTTCCCCTTGCCTTTCATCGACCAAATGCTTGAACGCTTAGCTGACCACCCATACTATTTCTTTCTTGATGGTTATTCCGATTATAACCAAATTGGGGTAGATATACTTGATCAAGAGAATACGACTTTTACATGTCTATTTGGTACGTTTGCCTACAAACGTATGCCTTTTGGATTGTGTAATGCGCCCGCAAAATTTCAAATATGCATATTAAGTCTCTTTAGCGACATGGTAAAAAGAGGACTTGAGGTTTTTATGGATGATTTCAGCGTTTTTAGCCCCTCTTTTGACCAATGTTTAGCGAATCTTGAAAAAGTTTTATCCTAATGTGTGTAGAATAACCTAGCCCTCAATTGGAAAAAAATCCACTTCAAGGTTACCACGGGCATAGTTCTAGGTCACATAGTTTTATTTAAGGGAATATATATTTACCGAGCTAAAATAGATATCATAGTTGAGTTTTCCCCGCCTAAATAACTAAAGGATGTACGCTCCTTATTGGGCCGTGCGGGTTTTTATCGACGATTTATCAAGGATTTTAGCACCATCTCTAGACCCTTGAGTAACCTCCTTATGAAGGATGCCCCCTTTGAATGGAATGACGCATGCCAATAAGATTTTGATAAACTCAAAAGCATGCTGATTTTCGCTCCCATCATGCAAGCTCCGAATTGGTCCTTACCATTCGAGCTTATGTGTGACGCCAGTGGTTATGCGATCGGGACTGTTTTGGGACAAAGAGAAGATAAGAAAGTTGATGTCATCTATTACTCTAGCAGGATATTGACTGAACCACAACTTAACTACTCCACCATAAAAAAAGAGTTGCTAGCGGTTGTTTTTACATTGGACAAACTCCACTCATATCTAGTTGGGTCGTCTATCACATGTTTTACTGACCACATGACCCTGAAATACCTCCTTATTAAGAAAGATTCCAAGACGCACCTCATAAGGTGTATTCTACTCCTGCAAGAGTTTAAAATCTCTATAAAAGACAAGAAAGGGGTAGAAAATGTCGTTACCGACCACTTATCGTGGCTCTCATCCAACGTGCCTAGTTATCTAATTCCCATAGACGAGTATTTCCCGGATGAGCAGCTTTTCGCCGCTTCTTCTTTACCTTGGTTTGTGGACATCGTGAATTATCTTGTCACGGGAGTCATCCCTCCTGGATGGACACAGCAAGAGAAGAAGAAATTCCTCACTTAGTTATGTATGTTCTTCTATGAGGACCCATTCTTATTCAAATATTATACGGACCAGCTCATCCGACGTTGCATACCGGATGAAGAAATCCAAGAGATGATCCGATTTTATCATACGAAAGCATGTGGAAGTCACTTATTTAAGAATAAGATGGCTAAAATTCTGCAAAGCGGACTATATTGGCCAATAATATTCCAGAATGTGAACACCTATTACAAATCTTGCAATAGATGCGAACGAATGGGAGCTATTACCCGCCGTGACATGATGCCTCTAACCCCTATACTAGTCATTGAGCTATTCGATTGCTTGGGTATTGACTTCATGGGACCATTCCCTCCCTCTTTCGGATTCCTATACATCCTCATCGCGGTGGACTATGTCTCCAAATGGGTGGAGGAAATAGCTACCCACACGAATGACAACAAAGTGGTGATTAATTTCCTACAGGAACACATACTTTCTCGCTTCGGAGCTCCAAAGGCGATTATAAGTGATAACGACACACTCTTTTGCAATAAGCTATTTAAAAAGTTAATGAGAAAATATGGGGTCATTCAGAAGGTTAGGACGACGTATCACCCTCAAACAAGTGGGCAAGCTGAGTTAGAAAATTGTGAGATCAAAACAATCCTCGAAAAGACTGTCGATCCTACCCGAAAAGATTGGTCTCTTAGATTAAATGATGCGCTATGGGCCTACCGCACCGCCTACAAGAACCCCATCGAGATGTCCTCGTTTCGCTTTGTTTATGGAAATCCTTGCCATCTCCCTATAGAGCTAGAGCACAAAGCATATTGGGGCATCAAGAGGTTGAATTACAATCTTGACAAAGCCGGCGAAACTCGCAAGCTTCTGATAAACAAGTTGGAAGAGTTGCACAATGATGTGTATGAGAATTCTAAAATTCTTAAGGAACAGATAAAACTCTTACATGACAAGATAATCCGACAAAAAGAGTTTCTACCGGGATAGAAAGTGCTTTTCTATAACTCTTGACTACACTTGTTTCCCAGCAAGTTACGTTCAAGTTGGATAGACCCATTTGTTGTTCAAGAAGTGTTCCATCGTGGTGCTGTGGAGTTAGAAGATTCGAAAGGGGGAATGACTTTCAAAGTGAATGGACAATGCCTCAAGTCGTACTATGAGGCATGCGTCGAAGAAGTCAACACTATTTAGTTATCGAAACCCATCTGTGGGGATTGATTGCACTGTACGAGAAGGTCGTCGCACCCCCGACGCGTATCGGGTGACTCTTGTATACATTATATGTGTGTCGGTTAGGGTTAGTTAGATTCGATTAGGTAGTTCGAGTTTGTCGATCTAGGACACATAGGATAGGTTCGAGCGAACATGCGTAGAGAGCAAGCCTAGGGTTTCGGAGCAAGAATTGAGTGAAATGGGTTGATTACATGTCAGTATAGTGGTGAGAATAACCAATGATTTAGAGAGAGGAGTAAATGATGTAACAGGAGACCCTGCTGAAAATACAGAACCGAACCAGTCCTCCCCTAGGCAACCGGACCGGTTCATTTTCGTGGAAATTAAAATAAAAAAGGCCCGGATCGGTTCGGCGGCTGCTAAATTCTCCAATTGCTAGGTTCAACCCCTAAACCCCCCGATACCCATTCTTTCCTCCTTTGACGATTTTCCCTTCCCCCCGTCCCCCTTTCCCTCCCAAACCCATGACCTCTTCCCTCCATCCTAAACCTTCCCTCACCCATTCCCACCCCTATTTCCACCACCACTTCTACTCTCTTACCCTCTCTCTCCAAGTCTTCTCATATTCCCATTCCTCCCCTCACCATGGCCAACTAACCACCACCCCAAAAATACAACTCAACCCAAGTTGTTGATTTTAAAAACTTGCAGTTCCCGTACCGCTCTATTGAAGAACGAGAGTGGTGCCAATTTTTTTTAGACCATCTAGGATGTTACACGTGGAGTGCCAAGTGCGCTGGACCGAGCTCCCTGCTTCTATAACCAACCTTTTTCATCTCCCGATGTTGGTGTCGATTCCTCAGTGAGCCACACGACGAGGTGTGGGCAGTGAAAGTTCGAGTGTTCTATGGCTCTTCAGTCTGAACCGATGACTTCACCTCCGAAGCCTATATCAACGACACCCGTGTTCCATTATCCTTGGATCATCTCATCCGCAAGTTGGCAAAAAAATATGTGCCCAGCCCAGCCGATTTCACTTACCCCAACCCCCTCGACCCTCTCTCAAAGGCCACTTGCATGCCCCGAATGACACCCGACGAGGTGTGGACCACCGAAACACTTTCGGTGGGCAGCTGAATGACAAAGCCAGAATTACCTTCCAAATCGTGTGCGCCAACATACTCCAAACATCCAACGATTTACCCATGCGCCCACGACAAGCGACCCTAGTGTATCACCTCCTTGATCCTGTCACCGTGATCCATTCGACCCGCATCATTTACAAAGACATATTCTTTTCGGCCTTGGATAAAAATGGCACTACCCTGCTCCCCTACGCTCGGCTAATCACATCCATCCTCGTCAATGCCGGAATTAAAAATCCAATCGGGTTTCCTCGCCTTCCAACCCCTCTTAGGCAGGGCACCCGTACCAAGAGCGAGCGTCAACGAGAGATTATACCCGCCCAGCAGGCACAAGTGGCGGAAGAGGAAAGTTCGGATAATGATGATACCGAGTCAGAGGATTCGGAAGATGATAATGATGAGGGAGAAGCCGTCGGGGCCGACGACGTTAGCATGGCCGAGGGCGATGAGCCGAAGCATAGAGACGAGGAGGATTTCGACTTTGAGCCTCCGGGTGGCAACTTTGATATGAGACTCACCGCGTTGGAATCCCGATTTGACGGTTCATCACAAATTTTTAGCGCGATAAAAGTATGATGCACCGCCTCCAAGAGGACATGTATCGGATGACCATGGGTGTGCCTCCCCCGACAAATTTTTATGATCCAAATGACCCTGGATCTGCTCACCCTCCCCCGCAATAGGTTGTTGATTCATTCCACAGATTTTGTATGCCTTATATATAATGGAAAGTGGATTGCCTAACTTATGTGTTCTATGTTTGTGTTTATATCTAGCATTTTGAACTTTGTTTCATTCTTATTGTTTCTCTCCTTTATTTAGTTTTTAGTCCTTTTTGCATCGGGACTTTGCAAAAATCTAAGTTAGGGGGGCAAGCATGCTCTTTCACATTTCACCAGGTTCTAAATGCCCCAAATTTCCAAATAAATTAAAAAAATTCCAAAAATACAAAAATATTTTTCTTCAAAGTAAGTAAAAATTGGAATTTAAAATTTTCAAAAATATCACCAAAATTTTGTTTAAAGTCTCAAATTTGTAAATTTCAAATTGACCAAAGATGAAAATTGAGCGAAATAAAATGTATCCTTTTGTAAACCAAGTCGAGCCAAATAAAATGTATCCTTTTGTTTGATAACTCGAAAAACCCATATGGCCCGGAATTGGGAAAAACAAAAAATCCAACAATTAAGTCCAATTTGTGTGAAAATGAAAAGGGGCATGAAAAGAAAAATGCTCATGAAAAATAGCGAGAAAAGAAAAATGGGAAAATACAAAAAGAAGAGAAAAATGAGCAAAATACCGGAAAAGAATTCACTAATGGACACCATAGAAGATTTTCCCAATTCCAAATTACTCGACCATTCCCATTTTACCCAAATACACCTTAAACCCAAGAAAGTCCTAACCGAGTTCGGATTGCGAAGTTGATTACCGCATGGAGTGCTAAAACACGAAAATATAATAGAGAGGTCACTTGGTGTGAATAAGAGGCAATATCCCCGTTTCCTAACGATCGTAACTCGATGAAGCGATCTTTTCACCCATACATTTTCGTCTTTTAATTTTGTATGCATGAATGCGTGTTCCAATATAATTACTCCTTATATCACGTATACCGAGCGAAATAGCCACATTCCGAGTGATTCGTTTGCGAAAGTATCCCATGAGCACTTGAATCAAAACAAATTTTTGGAAAAGTAAAGTAATGATCAATCGGTGGAAATTTGCGATTAAATTTCTGGCTTCGCACACACACACGGAAAATAGAGATTTAAGCATATAAATATATGGTGATTATTTTTTGAAAAGTTTGAATTATACAATTTTTAGGTATTTTGAATTTTCATTGAGTCGAAAAATGAATTTTGTGGGTATATTCACTGCAAACCCTCACGAGACACAACTCGTCCTACTAGGGTAACCTAGGGGTTTAAAGGCTTGTTGCATACGATAAATGCAATCGCTTGCCCGCGAAAGTGGTATTCTATCTTAATAAAATGATTTTTCAGAGTTGATCCTTAACTGGATTCCTTTACATTGCTCGAGACGCGCAAAGTTCTAAGTTAGGGAGATTTGATTAGGCATAAATTCTTCTGAATTTATCCCCTTAATTTAGTAGCTTTTAGCACCTCGAATAATGTAAAACGTATTGATTTATCTTATTTATATGCTATTGACTATTCTCACGTAGTGCCTCAAGTTTTGTGTATTTCTCATATTTTTACAGTTTTTTTATGCAAATTGAAGAGAAGAGGAATACGAAGCCGAGAAACCAACAAATCAAGGAAAGTCATAGGGTAAAATGGTCAATTTACATCGAGAGTTCGGGCGAGGGATCAACATGAAAAATAAAGACTTCGCGTCCACAAGCGCGTAGGAAGAAACGACATCCCAATCCGAGCATCGAGTCAGAAGATATGAAGCCTTGAAGATGAGAAAATCAAGAAAAGAATACTGAAACAAATACAAATTCGAACCGAACCGGGGTTAGTAAAAAATAAACCGATCCGGGAAGCAAAAACAATTTGTTTCAATTTGGGAACCAGATCGATCCGGATATTGCAAAAAATGAACCGATCCGAAAAGCGAGAACACACTGGACCATTTTGAGCACCTGACCGATCCGTTTAGAGAAAATAACGAATCGATCCGGTTACTGCCAGATCGAACCGAAGAAACCCGTCGGACCGGTCCGGTTGAGATTTTTCCAGATTTTTCGTTCCTTATTCAGAGTTTTACTTGGTTCACACTCTTGTAAAAATTCGAAGTGTATTTATTTTAGTTTATTTCCAGACATTAGGGGGTTCAAATATTATTAGTTTTTAGAGGGCTCTTGTAAAGAAGAACCCTAGTTTTGAAGTTTTGTAATTAATTCAAGATTCAAAGTTTATTTTCCAGATTTCTTCATTGCAAGTAACACTTAATTTCTTCTTTCAATTTCTTTAGTAGTTAGTTGGAGTAATTCATAATTCTTAGTCTTCAATTCTTAATTCCAAAATTTTCTTCTCAAATTTCCCAAACTAGTCATGGATTCCTGCATTATAGAAATTGTGTATTTATTTAATTTAATCATGCCTGGCTAAGTTTTTAAGGGTTGGGGTACATGAACCCAACCCGATGTAATTTATCCATGTAGAAAATAGGGTTTGAATTGAGTTTAAAGTGAATCGTGTTGTGCAGTACGCATAACCATCGTAGATATTTTAACCTCGTTTGTCGTAGGTAACCGGGGTGTTTAAGAGTGCGATGCGCGTGTAGCTATTCAGCACCGCTTTGTTTTACCTTTGACTATGTATAGTGCGGACTCGTATCCTCATATATATAATGCTTAGGATTAATAAAGTCCGGGTTCAATTAAATTTCTAATTCAAAATCTATCATTCTATACGGTAAATATACTAGGGTTTGGGGGATTGTAACGCAACCTATCTTTCCTTATTCATAGTTAATTCATTCAGTAGATTTATTTCTTTGCACTTAGTTTAGTTAGTAGTTAATTTGCATTCACTTAGAGTTAGCAGCTTTTCCATTCTCCCTAATCACCTTTATAATTATTTTCAATAGTCAATTTTCAGGTTAGTCACTTATTCTACGTCATTACGATTCATCTTCCTAGTTCCCTGTGGAGATGATCCCTACTTACTGGATTTATTACTAACGCGACAGGCTTGCACTGGAGACTATATCATCACGTACACTAGATACACATTTGTGGTCGCGCCACTCTCTAAAGATGACACGTGTGTAAGCTTTATCTGTATGGGTGACATGTGAAAGGTATTAAGGGTTTAAAGTCATTTTACACGTGAAGGGTATTTTGGAAATTTCACAATATATATTTTTAATTTTTCTTAGAGGTCCCTAAAAAAAATTTATGTAACACCCCGCTTAATTAAATACCGGGTGATCAGTCCTTTACTAAATTAAAATAAGGGTGAACGGTTGGTTCATTCTCAACATCACTGCCGTAAAATATTATTTCCAATTTGAACACCCTAAATAATTAAGCTAAGTGTCAAAACAATTTAAAGTCTTATTTTCATTTTATTAAATTCTAATATAAAAACCTTTATTAATAACAAACAGTTTAAGAATCACATAAATACTAACGATGGCAATTAACACACAAAAATTAAATCATCCATATAATCCAAACCAAGTTTAAGAACCATAATTGAAATCATCTTGATAATAGTTAACTCCCAAAGAGAACTGAATACTGGAAATATAAATGAATAAAAATCTCTGACAACATCCAAACGAAATAGGAAATCAGGCGACACATGCCCTAACTAAGCAGATCTAAAGTAAGAACATAATCAATGACGAGGTCGTCTAAAGCAGAGGCCTGCAACTTCCACATAAGTTGTAGTACGCCTAATCCAAAGAAACTATGCATGACGCCCCTGTGGTTGGGAACCTGTAATACATACATATATATATATATATATATATATATATATATATATATATATATATATATATATATATATATATATATACACACACACACACACACAAGAGATAAAGAAATGACAGAAAACGGGTCAGATCCCGAGTGTAAAACAATTTTAAAAATAGTTTAGCAAGTATTTAAAATGCTTACTGACTAATACAACCACCATGTTAGTATGCGACACTCTCTTGAGAATTCTCACCTCTCATATAGTGTGCACCCCTACCGTACTACTGCTCACATAAGTCTATCTAACTTATTTTTCAATAAAGTACTATCCTGAGAAGTACTAAGGCCATAATATTTAGTTAAGAAAATTCATCCTCTTCCATATTCTTTCGTTGCTTATAACCACTCAGTACCGTTACAGAATTTACGAACACTTGATATGAAGCTGAAGCATTTATTCATTACTTGACTACTTATACACACAGTATATATATATATATATATCAACCACTCATGTACTATATATATACTATCGGCACCCCACATAAATCTATGGTGCTGGCATACTCTGCTATCAAGTCCCCGTATCACTCGTACTAAGGGAAATACTAGTTCGGAATCACTCTCGAACTGTATTAACACAATACACATAAAATGGAGGCGAAGCATAGTTCCAAGTCACTAAGAGGTCAACACATATCCCTCGCGTCTCTTAGGATCGCCTGACTATCATTCTCAGATAGCGTGTACCAAGGAATCCTATGTTCTAGGGTACTAGTCAATATCCCCTGTAAAGGTCCAATCGAGATAAGACTGTTGTGGCGCGATAACCTCCGTGATAGCAAGTAACTCGGGTATGATTATTCACAAACATAATACTTAATACATGTACACAGTCACGCGGTCATATATATAGATATTCAAATTTACTAAATTAGGTGCGCCCACGACCCATAATTATAATTATCCGTTCTTAGAAAAAATTACTCGATTATCTTGCACAATGGATTCGTCTCTTTTATTCTCATTTATAATTTATTTCAGACTTACTTCCCATCTCTCGAAGTATTCTATCTCACTAAGTATAATTTTAGTAGGTATAGTCTCACTTACCTTCTAGTCTAAATCTTTCACGAGTCTCAATCTTTTAGTAAACGTACGCACAATTTCCAATGTATAAATAACTCCCTGTTAACTCACAATTTCATCCCATGTTAATTTCACTCAACGGAGTCTACTTAGACCCTATTGGTCCTCTTCATAACCCATTATACTATTTAAAAGATATTCAAGGGTTTCCACGTATTTTATCCGAATTAAACAAAAAGGGAAAAATATACAGTTTTCCAGGAGGGATCGATCGATCGAGGAATGGGGTCGATTGATCGATCAAGCAGTTATGCCTAATTCTGCCATTGTTAACCTACGGGTTCTCCTCTTCAACCTCACACAAAACTTCATTAACGATTACCAAACTCCCAAACAACATTACTACTGGTTACATATACCTATATACATGATTTCCTACGTGAAACATGTCCAAATTCATCAAAGGTATTGAATTAATGGGGTAAATCATTATAATTATCAAAAACCCTAATTTTCATAGAACTTCCATTGTTCTAATTCTTTTTCCAGATTTATCACTTCTAGATCAATCCAATTTCATGGGTAATCCTCTACATATGATTGAGATTTCCAGAATATATTTATTTCTTCTAAAATATACGATTCTTCAATTAAAGCATTTGATTTTCATTCCCAGACTAACATGGAAGGAATACCGACTAGAAATCAGCAAGATAGATAGTTGCCTGGAATTCAAGGGTTCGATTTGTGAATGAAAAAGGTATGGTTGCATTCATCTTTGTGCGATCTACGTTTTGGTGGTGGTGGCGGTGCAAACGGATGAGTTCTAGGCCTTGGATTGCTTGGAAACTCTTCACCTTCTTCTTTAATTTCTTCACCTTCTTCTCTAATCTCTTCACCTTCTTCTCTAATGGTTGGCTTAGGTTTTGTGTTTGTTAACCCTAAGAGACAACTCCAAATGGCTAATTTATACTAAGAAAATTCGTGGGTTTAATTACCCAAAACTACAAAATGTCTAAAATACCCTCCCGGGATGTCAATTAGGCCTAAAAACCACCCGAGACCCAAACTAAACCCCCGGGTACACTTTTCTGACTATCTCGACCCTTCCGGACACGTTGGCACACTCAAAATGATCATGCGGGCTACTTATAATATATTCCCTTTTATAATAATAATTTAATCCTAACACGACACAGGCGCGTCCCGACTTAAATTTCCATAATTGCCATTTTATTCACTCGCGACAATTTTAATAAAATCAATATTATATATTACTTTACTCATCTAGTAATATTCAACAAATTCTCAATAATTACTAACTCACGCCACGCTAGTAAATATTAAAAATAAATTTTTGGATTAATATTAAATTAATTGTAACACCCCGTCCGCCCGGGGAGAGCGAACGGAGCGCCACTCATCGATAAAATTAAACTAATCCACAATCACAAGGTATAGAGCATCTAAATCCCACAACAACAAGAGAGAAAACCACTAATCTCATATCTCTTCAAATAAATACAACAAATCTCTCGAATTAAATACAACATCTAACTCGAAATAAAATAAATCTCGATGCTCTATACATCAAAATAATACAAATCTTTCCCAAACAATCCTCGCTAAAATCAATCTCCATAGCGCCCTAAAATTCGCGCTAACCTACCACTAAAAGAAAATATGGGGAAGTACACAATACTACAAGAAAGATGCTCAACAAATATATGTTAACGATGAATAAAACGTAACAACACGAGTACGAATATTCAAATCAAAATGCAAATCTCAAAGCATTTATCAATATAATTTCTCAACAACACTTTAACCTCACCACATCTGTATATGCTTTATCAAGCCATAACCCGGGAAATAGGAATTTTGGCAGGTACTCAACATCCGTGCCATATTAAAATCTCATGACAACGTGCTCATCAACAATATAATGATACCACATGAATCAAAATAATTTCAATAATTATTTTCCAGATTTCAATGAATTTATCAATTCAAATATGAGTTCAATTAAACAAGAATTCAAAGAGAATGACACTCGCGAGATTTAAGGAGCATATTGTGTAAAACCCCATACCTCAAACCATGATGAGAAACCAACGATCACATCCTCAAGATCAACACAAAAGATCTACAAAAGCTCCTCCAAGAACCTCCAACAAAATAACCCCAAGAACACCTCTAATCTAAGGTTGGAACTCACAAATCTCAAGGGCCAATGTGTATATAAAAAGAAGAGGAATATAAAATATATTTGCTGCCAAAATTTGTGCCAAAAGTAGGTTAAAAGGGTTGCCCATAACTTCCTTTTATAATGCAAAGAAATGAAGAGTCGGAAGCCAAAACGACTCCATGAGTTAAAAACATTTAAAAATCATTTTAAAATCCGTTTTAACTCTGTTTTCGAAACCGTTTGAAATTCTCGCCTTTAAAAATAATAACCAACATATTTGAGCAATAAAAATAATTTTATCAAAAAACTTTATTTTTCCTCTTTATTTTGAAAATATCCTAAAAATTACGCGGATTATTACATTAATATCTCAATTAAAATAAATCCCCAATTTTAAAAGCCATAAAAATACGAGGTATTACATACTTCCCCCCGAAATTCAGAAAATAAGGTATGCCTGATAAAAAATAGATCTGGATACTTTATCAATACTCAAAACGGACTTTCGGGTAAGGCGAATTTCTACAGTCTTCCCCGCCTCACAATAAGATTATTTATCACTTGCAATACTATGAGTTATAGAGTCACACTTTAATAACGGCACTTCACATTGTGCTCCAATCCGTTGTTATTCGCATAAGACAAGCCTACACATCATTGGCCCCCATTATTTCAATATTATTGGGAGGCCTCACCTCACTACGTAACAATTACTCGTATTTATCTAAACACAAAACTCCCTTTTTTAGACAAACCATGCGAACATTTGACCACTCTTGTCAATTATTTGAATCTCGATTCTCGGCGACGTAACTCTTACGACATTCAAAAGTCACCTAAAACAACCATGGTAATTCCACCACAGTCATCAGACTCTAACTTGGTTGATCAAAAATCCTGATTATCCACTCACCTCCAAACAGCTAGAGGGAATATAGTTACGATTTTTCCACATAAAATTTCAATAAGCAGTTTGTCCACAATAAACAGGTACGAGTGGTTCCACGGAACTCTATTGTACTAAACGTCACTTGTTATACACATCCGTTGTGGAAATGAAATGATCACCATGAATTCAAAATTACTTTCACGTGGTTCCACTAATATTTAATCACCTCGCCTGCTCCCGAGCTAAGGGTGATACAACCTACTCAAAACAAAACTTTATCCCCACTGCTTCCTGAAACTCTGGTTTGAAGATGATCCCATTCTATTTCAGAATAATACTGGGAAGAACCTCTTACCGGCGCGATTCTTACTTTCAAAGAAAGGTTGGGGCACACTGTCTAATAATTTTATACCACCCAAAAGAATAATAATCACTTTGTTTTAGGTCAACTTGTTCCACACATTCTAAGGAACTTGTGACCTTACCTTGAAGTTAGCACCTCATCCAATAACTTTCCCCAAATTGCTCTCTTATATTTTAGGAATCGTAGGTTTGCTACAAAATTCTCTGGTTGATCCTCTCGTTCCAATTGATTCTATCTATGAGTGGTGCCCGCTGAGACTACTCGCTATGTCCCACTCATCATCGACATCTAATTGCAATGTCTCACATTAAGTGACACTTAATACTCCCCTTTTTTTCTTAGCTTATATCGAAAGTTCCGACCCGTGCACTTTTTCTCCACGATGTGCACTGGTGAACCTGTATACCTTACTAACATCATCATTCAACCTACGCGCAAGTCACTTTCAACCCTTGACTAGGTAAAACTCCGCCGCAAGTGTTTTCCATAATAGTTAAATTTTATCCTTCTCAAGGAATACCCTTAAATGGCTTCCCATAGCCTTCTAACTAAATTTTTGTTTGCTACTTTAATCGTACATGTATATATGGATTATCGTCGCACCACACTTAATCCACGCTACCAGTTCCACTTTGTTACGTCGTTCGCACAAACATATATTCAACGCGTCTATCCCCATGTCTTTTCAACTCAAACGATTCAAGCAACAGCTAACCAGGATGTCCACACACCCTATAAATCGTGCATACTGGTGTAAGCATCACCTACGCTTCAGACATAACACCCACTTCTTTATTTCCCTTATACTCATAATGTGTTTTACAACACTTGGGTACTCTCAAACCTCCTTATCATCATTCCACCCTTCGATTGGGTGATAAAACAAAACTTCCAATGTTTCCTTACCACACAACTGGCTCCACTGGCCTTAAATCGTCACTTAACTTTCACTTACAATCAATATTACCGGCTCCTATGACAACCGAGTTACTAGACTCATCGACTAATGACCAAACATCTCTCTAGTTCTAACCTTACGCTAAGTTTCATGAGTGGGATGTCTCGCAAAGTGAAATCTAAAAAAGGAACCCCCCCGATACACTACAACCTAGCAATGTCGATTATCAAAATTCGTTGGGTCCTCCGTCCATAACCTATACTCTTTTATTCCGTCTCTGAACAGAAAAACTACATCTCCTCCCGTAATGGTACTGAAATAAAGGACTTTTTACTAATTTCACTATTGCTCAGTATTGGTGGTAATCACCTTCCATAAACCTCGTACGTATACAATCGGGACTCTCGAGATCCCTTTCCCAAACATATGAATATAAATCTTAACTTGCACATTCTAAAAGGATAAATATAACAATGCGCTCCTCCTAACACTAAGTCTTGAGCTCTACACATAATAATGAGTGAAATCTTTCCACCTAATGGTAAACCTAATACACACTGAATCATAATAACAAATTCCCTAAACACCCTGGGATTGAACATTTTTGTACCACTATACCCTTCGAAGTCTCTATAACATAAAATATGAGGGCGAGCCCGACCCTCTCGCAGGTGAGGTTTTTGCCAGAACAAAACATGCTGCACTAGGGCAGCAACCCTGATAGCCTTGTAATCATTGCCCACTATCTTTTTAACCATTTATTAAAAACCATAATCAGTATAATAATATACTCTCATATCACATCACTAAAATGAGTAATCTCAATAAAGTATATAACACAAATAATGCACCCATTTGTCCTCCGCGGAGAACACTAAAAACAGTCCCACTGTACTAGGGAAAACATACACATAATGATAACACTATAAATATACGCACTAAATTCTTCTCACATGCGAATCTAGTAATAAACAAAAATGCAGTGACTCGCTCGCATTACACAAAACACGCCTCATTCTTCGAGGATAAAACTCATACTTCTACTTTGCCAATCGCCTTGGCTACTTAATGATCTTTCGGACATAATGCGTCTGTCTGAACCAAATCAAAAATTACATTAACCATTTCCCTTGCAAGCACCATACCCTTATCCTTTTTCTCGCTTCGAAAAATTTTAACTCGTGTGGTGTTACTCTCCACAAAATACCTCGACACATAACCCACTTATCACCTTTCATACTGACCCTATTAGAGTTGTCCTTCTCTCGAACTTAAATAGTCTTGATCCTGATGGCTACCCCCGTCGTTCCCTTAGCTTTGTTGGCCCTAAGGAACGTGCTACTGGCTTCAATAACACCTACTGAATTCACCATCGCTTGGTAAGAATTTAGCTATCCGAATTATTTAAATGAGCCCTCTGATGGGTCTCCCCCTTGCAGCTTGTTGCCAACTGCATTTCATCTAGTCTCATTCACCAACTAAATCTTTTGATTTCTTTAGCTCCCTTCACATAAGAGCGTTAACATATATACGGACAATACGTGACATTGTCCCCATATGGATCGACTATCCAACAGAATTCTCTTTAAGTGTTGTCAACTTTCCTCGCGAGTGGATCTCTCATTTGAAATCTTCTCTACCATTGGTATCCACTTCCTCTGATACAAGAGTTACTAAAAGTTTCAATTCATTTACAAATGGACCCCTGTCCGGCCCTTCCGTGATGGGCTTAAAACAACGTTTACATCTTATTCTGAACAACTGATGAAGGAACGTGCGGTTAAATTGCACCAAAGGTCCTTTCATTTACGCAATATTTCACCATTAAATGTGGTGGTTGACTCCCATTATTCTAAATTTGCTCCGATGAGTCAAGAAAAATTTTACCTCAAATTTTCATTTCTAGTTAACCATACTCCGCCATATGCCCAAGCCTTTAAATATATTACCTTCATTGGGTAACACGCACAATTCGTGCATTTCTAGAACTTCTACTGATGACTCTCCTCAATTTTCCATTTGATCCCCTCCCAAGCGTACTACGTTGGCTGAGTCTAATTTTGACTCTGCACTTGGAAAGCATAGGCTATGTCCTAGCCGTCTTTACAGTCCTGGCCATTCGTGCTATAATAGGGGTAACCTCGACTACGATCATCATCCTCGAATATACTTTCCGACCTCACTAAGTCCTGCTTCCCGCTACTCGCCCAACGACCCTCATCTGCCATAATTCCTGTTCGAACACGTCCGAACGCAAATAAGATTCACTGATATATACGTGATAGCAGGAGAACGATCTCACCAAAAAAATCAACAATCCTAAACATAGGGCTCTATATCAAAGAAAGCTACAGTGGAAGCATAATAAGCGACACAGATCCTAAAGGACACTAAAACCTGATGCTCTGATACCACCTGTAACACCCCGCCTAATTAAATACCGGGTGATCAGTCCTTTATTAAATTAAAATCAAGGTGAACAGTTGGTTCATTCTCAGCATCACTGTCGTAAAATATTATTTCCAATTTGAACACCCTAAATAATTAAGCTAAGTGTCAAAACAATTTAAAGTTTTATTTTCATTTTATTAAATTCCAATATAAAAACCTTTATTAATAACCAACAGTTTAAGAATCATATAAATACTAAGGATGGAAATTAACACACAAGAATTAAACCATCCATATAATCCAAACCAAGTTTAAGAACCATGATTGAAATCATCCTGACAATAGTTAACCCCCAAAGAGAACTTAATACTGGAAATATAAATGAACACAAATTTCGGACAACATCCAAATGAAATAGGAAATCGGGAGACTCCTGCCCTAACTAAGCAGATTTAAAGTAAGAACAGAATCAATGACGAGGTCGTCTAAAGCAGAGGCCTGCAACTTCCACATAAGCTACAGCACATCCAATCCAAAGAACCTATGCATGACGCCCCTGTGACTGGGCACCTGTAATATACATATATATATATATATATAAGAGAAAGAAATGACAGAAAACGGGTCAGAGCCCGAGTGTAAAATAGTTTTAAAAATAGTTTAGCAAGTATTTAAAATGTTTACTGGCTAATATAACCACCATGTTAGTATGTAACACTCTCTTTAGAATTCTCACCTCTCATATAGTGTGCACGCCTACCGTACTAATGATCACATAAGTCTATCTAACTTATTTTTCCTTAAAGTTCTATCTTGAGAAGTACTAAACCACAATATTTAGTTTAGAAAATTCATCCTCTTCCATATTCTTACGTTGCTTAAAACCACTCAGTACCGTTACAAAATTCACGAACACATTATATGAAGTTGAAGCATTTATTCATTACTTGACTACTTATACACACAGTATAAAGTTTCCATATATAAGCATATATATATCAATCACTCATGTACTATATATATATTATCGGCACCCCACATAAATCTGTGGTGCTGGCATACTCTGCTATCAAGTCCCCGTATCACTCGTACTAAGGTAAATACTAGTTCGGAATCACTCTCGAACTGTATTAACATAATACACATAAAATGGAGGCGAAGCATAGTTCTAAGTCATTAAGAGGTCAGAACATACCCCTCACGTCTCTTAGGACCGTCTGACTATCATTCTCATATAGCCTGTACCAAGGAATCCTATGTTCTAGGGTACTAGTCAATATCCCCCATAAAGGTCCAATCGAGATAAGACTGTCCCGGCGCGGCAACCTCCGTGATAACAAGTAGCGCGGGTAAGATTATTCACAAACATATTACTTAATATATGTACACAGTCACACGGTCATATATATAGATATTCACATTTTCTAAATTAGGTGTGCCCACGACCCATAATTATAATTATCCGTTCTTAGCACAAGTTACTCGATTATCTCGCACAACGAATTCATCTCTTTTATTCTCATTTATAATTTATTTGAGACTTACTTCTCATCTCTCGAAGTATTCTATCTCACTAAGTATAATTTCAGTAGGTATACTCTCACTTACCTTCTAGTCAAAATCTTTCACGAGTCTCAATCTTTTAGTAAACGTACACACAATTTCAAATGTATAAATAACTCTCCGTTAACTCACAATTTCATCCCATATTAATTTCACTCAACGGAGTCTACTTAGACCCTACCGGTCCTCTTCATCATCCATTATACTATTTAAAAGATATTCAAGGGTTTCCACGTATTTTATCCGAATTAAACAAAAAGGGGAAAAACATGCAGTTTTCCAGGAGGGATCGATCGATCGAGGAATGGGGTCGATCGATCGATCGTCGATCGATCGATGTTCTTGGTCGATCGATCGATCAAGCAGTTATGCCTAATTCTGCCATTGTTAACCTACGGGTTCAATTCTTCAACCTCACCCAAAACTTCATTAACGATTCTCAAACTCCCAAACAACGTTACTACTAGTTACATATACATATATACATGATTTTCTACGTGAAACATGTCCAAATTCATCAAAGGTATTGAATTAATGGGGCAAATCATTATAATTATCAAGAACCCTAATTTTCATAAAACTTCCATTGTTCTAATTCTTTTTCCAGATTTCTCACTTCTAAATCAATCCAATTTCATGGCTAATCCTCTACATATGATTGAGATTTCAATAATATATTTATTTCTTCTAAAACATATGATTCTTCAATTAAAGCATATGATTTTCATTCCTAGACTAACATGGAAGGAATACTAACTAGAAATCAACAAGATAGATAGTTGCCTGGGATTCAAGGGTCTGATTTGCGGATGAAAAAGGTATGGTTGCGTTCCACTTTGTGCGATCTACGTTTTGGTGGTGGTGGCGGTGCAAACGGATGAGTTCTAGGCCTTGGATTGCTTGGAAACTCTTCACATTCTTCTTTAATCTTTTCACCTTTTTCTCTAATCTCTTCACCTTCTTCTCTAATGGTTGGCTTAGGTTTTGTGTTTGTCCTAAGAGATAACTCCAAATGTATAATATATACTAAGAAAATTCGTGGGTTTAATTACCCAAAAATACAAAATGTCTAAAATACTCTCCCGGGATGTCAATTAGGCCTAAAAATGCCCCGAGACCCAAACTAAACTCCCAGGTACACTTTTCTGACTCTCTCGACCCTTCCGAACATGGTGGCACGCTTAAAACGACCATACGGGTGACTTATAATATATTTACTTTTATAATAATAATTTAGTCCTGACACGACACATGCGCGTCCCGACTTAAATTTCCATAATTGCCATTTTATTCACTCGTGACAATTTTAATAAAATCAATCTTATATATTACTTTACTCATATAGTAATATTCAATAAATTTTCAATAATTACTAACTCACATCACGCTAGTAAATATTAAAAATAAATTCCCGGATTAATATTAAATTAATATCTCAATTATATTTAATAAATCCCCAATTTTAAAAGTCATAAAAATACGGGATATTACATTTTATTTACATTTTGGTCCCTACTTTCTTATTAAAACCAAGTCCTTAATTTCATAAAATTACATTTTTTACCTCGAAACTTATCATATAGCTTAGGATATGCCATAAGACTTGGATTTGACCCCATTTACAGTTAATTTTTCATTTTAAAAATGTTTTTTTTCATATTACGAATCCAAAATATCACATATGTAACAATATAACATTATTAGATAGCAAGTAAGAAGCAATTGTAAAAATAACGATATATGAGCATATAAAAGTTGGGTCATTACAACATGTGTGATGTAATTAAAATTAAATGGAAAATAATGTGAAATTAGTAAATATTAATTTGTTAGAATAATATTAATACGTATGCGATAAATTTACTAAGTGTGATTATAGTAAATAAAATTTTGTTATTTGTCAGTACATCGTAGTGGGTAATAACGATGGGAATTTGATGGTATCTTAACCAGGATTTATGAGTAGACTATTTTAAAGGTTGAGATAGGTAATTAATGTATCGTGACTTGGATGGTGATTTAGAGTGAACGGTTAATCCCGAGTAGGTCAAAATAGTCAAAATTAAGTACCTGGGGGTAGTAATTGGGTTCTTTTTTTTTAGACTAGTTCGAACTCACGTAGGGGTATTTGGGTCATTTTAAATTAGCTAGAAAACCTAATTTTGGGATCTATCATGTATAACAAGAGGGTTAGTGTGGTGAGGCAACCAATTCATTATACTAAAACCCTAAAGAGTAGGAAGAGAGGAAATGAAGAGAAATAAAGAGGGAGCTCTAAAGGAGGCCAAATTGGGAGGAGATTCGAGGGCTCCTAGCGTTAATCCAGACAAACAGTTTAAGGTAAGTAATTAACTTGACTAATCATATTTGTAGTAGTTTCAATTCATATCATGGTAGGTGCTACGAAAATTGGTTTTTGGGTGAGGGTTTGCATATAAATGGGGTTTTGGGTGAAATAAATTCCATAAATAGCCGTGTAAATTGATGCATGATGTTATTGTATGAATCCCATATGATAAAGATAATATCTTGATAAATATATATAGGTTTGATCATAGTTAATTGGGTTTTTGATTTTAAACTATATTAAATTGAGGTTTTCATCATTGAAACTCATAGGCATGGATTTATTTAAAGATTGATGATTAGATCATGGAATTTATATGATTGTTAGATGTTAAAATCATTTAAAAGAATTCCCCTTTATGTTAAATATTGATTGGGTAGTGTAGAAAAATGATTTAGAGGGTGACTGGGATTCAAATTGGGGTAAAACATATGTTGGATTTTGCAGAATCAAAACTACGTCATTTTGGGTCTAACTGGCAAAGCGAACCGGTTTGGTTCTCCCAAACAACACAGTGAGGGTTATTTTTAAAGTTTTGGTTAAATCGAAAAATTTTGGGTTGGTTTAGATGACCTATAAAATAACATAGGCCTCTAAATGTCACCTTAGAAGCGTATAAACTACCTTGGGATGATAGGGTATATTCGGAATTAACTTAGCGTATATAGGGATAAAATTTCCAATTGAGTTAATTTGTATGTAATTGACTTATTTCCAGAACAAAACTTGTTTGGATCATAAATAGAATTTGTACTTGTCACGATTCCCACAGAGTTTGTGACGTATTTGTTTTGAAGACGCAACTATCAAGCTTCAAAGATATATCCTGCCTTGTTTATTGGTACAGATTTCACGTCTTCATATCATATTGCATTCCAAGATACTCTCAAATATGAATGCATGATATTTATGGGACTCAAAAAATATTTTAAGGATGTTATTTTGTTTATAAATGATTTTAAAATGTCAAAAATGATTTTAAAAGGTTTTATCTTCGTTTATTATAAGATAAGTGTTGTTTAAAGTACTGTGAACTATCTCCTTGTGTTTAGAGACTTGAAACGACATAAACAGTCGTTCAAATGACATCTCATTATCATTCAAACGGCAAGACCAAGTCGTTCAAATGACATAGGGATATCGTTCTACGAGCTGTCGACTTAACTCTTTTATTTAATGCATTTTTCTCTAAGAATTTCAAGTTGTGTAGAACCAAAATACATAATAAACCATTGCATTTTTCTGCACTTGTGTTATAAGTATTTCAAAGATGAAATCGTCCTTGTAGTTTTCAAGATCCGAGCTTTCATACACTTATGATATAGAGATTTTGTTTGCACCATTTGGAGTTTGTTCATCACTTTGAACATTTAGCTCATTGGAGTTTTACGGTGAAGAAACAGTGAAAGTCGTGTCCCGAATCTTAGACGGTTGCCAAGGCTGCATCGGTGGACACCGAGGCACTCATGGATACGTGTTGTGGACAAGTATCGTATAAGAATTTTTACATGGGCATTGTGGAGGAACTATTAAAGAGAAGAACATCAAGACTTGTGGGGATCGAGTCATTGTGTAAGTCTGTCTGTCTTTCTTTGGAAAACCGTATCGTAGTGATTGTCTAGCTTGGGTCGTTCGAGGTTTTTTTCCTCAGTGGTTTCCTCATACATCGGACGTTACTTTTGTGAACTTATTTATTTCACTTCCTTTAATCATCTAGATGCATGTTTAGTATTAAACAAGATAAAATTGGACTTAAGTAAAATTGGTTCACAAACTTAGTAAGTGTTAAAATTGGAAAAAGGGTTTTTTAAAAGAAAAATTGTTTTGTCACCTTAAATCACACTTTGCAAAAGGGGCTTACAAATTGGTATCAGAGCTAGAAATATTTTTTTTATTGTGTGTTGATCCTTTATTCTTTTAAGGATGAATTTCAGAAGTTTTGATAGTTTTATAACTCCTATTTTTCTATGGCACATATTATGCTTATTGGAAGTTGCGAATGAGAAGTTATTTAAAATCTATTGATGAGCGTGTGTCGTTAGTGATCGAAAAAGGGTGGTCACTATAAGTCATGAGAGAGGGAGATGCCACTAGTTTAAAACCTGTTGGGTTATGAACCGAAGCCGAACATAGACTTACACTTTGTAATTCTAAAGGTGTTCATGTTATTTCCTCACATGTCACACCGAAAGAGTATAATCGAATCATGATGTCTGAAACCTCAAAAGAGGCTTGCGATATTCTTGCACTTACTCATAAGGGCAGTAACATGGTTAGGGCGTCTAAACTTCAAAACATCACTACCTGATTTGAGATGATTACGATATCATAGAGTGAGTCATTTGATGAGTTTTACGTTAAATTATCCAATATTGTCAACTTGTCGTTTAACTTGGGAGAGAAAATACTCGACAACCGAGTCATAAATAAAATCTTGAGGTTGTTTCCTAATAGATTTGATCCCAAAGTGACCATTTTAAACTCATTGGGTATGCTTGAATCAATAAAACTAGAAAAGCTTGTTGGTGACTTACAAACTTATGAGCTTGACATGTTCACCTCTAAGTACGTGCCAAAGAAATAAAAGGGCATTGCTTTAAAAGCTTGGAAGGAGGATATAAATATTTCGGATGATGATTCTGACTCCAATTTTGAGGATGTATCCTTGTTGCAAAAAAGTTCAAAAACGTCCAAAAGCAATCAAAAGATGCCAAAAGTCTTGAGAAATTCAAGAACAATAAGGCGGATCAAAACCTAAGAATAAAAGTGAAACTGTTACGAGGGATGAGTCAGATAGGTTTTTTGGTTGTGAGGGTTATGGTCATAAGGTAGCGGAGTGCCCCACTAAGGAGTTCAAGAACTCGATGTCATATAATTTCACCTTAAGTGATAGTGAACCGAAAGAGTGAGAGAGTTCCCCATTGAGCGCAACTTTGTAGCGTTCATGGCACGTCATGTGAGTAATGACGATAAATCATTTCATGAATATTCTATTGTGAATGACACTTCATTAGGCCATTGAGAGTGAATCCTGAGTGACTGGGGGTGAAGCTAGTGAAGAAGAGGAGATAGATGTGAGAGAGTTACAAGTTGCCTTTAATGATTTGTATACGAAAGCGGTAAAGGTGAAAAAGGCAAACTTGAAGTTACAAGATAAGTTAAATGAGCGTGCTATGGAAAATAACGATGCATTAATTGCGGATCTCAGGGCACGGGAGAATACTCTTTGAGAGAAACTATAATTCGTTGAGGGTGAGAGAGATAGTCTTAGTGGTTTGATGGAGGCTTCTAAGAAAGAGATTATAGAGTTTGAGGATTTACTTGAGTCTAGAATTAGTGAGCTTGAGGAGAGATTGAGAGACTTGAGTAATGTGAAGTTTAATTTGGAGGCAAGGTCTAAAAAGTCGGATAGGATTTTAGGCACCGTCCAAATAAAGGATGATAGGTGTGGTATAAGTTTCAATGATCATGTTGCCCATTCCCAAAGCCAATACCAATCGTGTGAGAGAGATGGCTAGGAACGTTATGAGAGGTCCACATTTAGGTCACATTCCAAACCGTGTTTACGCTTACACTCATTGTGGTAGGAAGGGTCCCCTTCAACGTTATTGCCATGACCTTAAAAATATTCCTATGAAGTTTAGGAATAAAGTCATTTCGATTCCCCAAACCCCCATACGTCGTTACGTACACACCTACTTGGGTTAGGAAATCGGACTTAGAGGCTTTATGAATTAAACTCTATGGTTCTTGTTTGGTTGAACTTGATTCTTTTCATGCTAAATATAAGGGATTATTGTGTTGCCATGTTTGTCATTCGCTAGTCTTTGCTTCGTGATATATATCTTGCTGACATATGTATCTCTTTGTATTATATTTTTCATTTGTTTGAGTCTTATTTGAAAAATACATAAAGATTTTATTTTGATAAAATTTTTGAAAATACAAAAAGATTTTCTTTTTTTTAGTCAAATATATGTTTTGAAAAACACAAAATGATTTTTGATGTATTTTTGTGTCATGAATTTTCATGTTTGATATGGAATATTGGTGTGATTGGCCCCCGTCATTTCATTATCCATGTGACTAAGACATTTGGTTATGATTGTTGATGTGTTGAATGATCTTAATCATTGACTAAATGGGGTTATTTCGAAGTTGATTTGCATTTGGATTCGAATTTTTATATATGCCATTATTGCACACACGTATGAGTTTATATGAATGTTTGACTTCTCATGCATAATTGAATTTGGTGAGACGTTTCCTCTCGATTTTGTCATCTATGTGTAATAAGACTCGAGAGGAGGTGTGCATGTAAGAACCGTTTACCATGAGGATTTATATTGCTTATATTAAAAAAATGATGAATGTTCACGAAAAAGGGTTGCGAGAGAACAATAATCGTCGTGAAAGCCACCATTTAAAAGAGCCCAAGAAAAAGTAAGGCAATAAAAAGAAACATATGCTTAAAATGGGGCCAATAGGATTTTTGTAAGGTGAGAAAAAGGGAAACCTCAAAAGAGCTAAAACAATAAAAATATGAATATATGAGAGTGTTTAGATGGAAAAATAACAACGGGCTTGTACCACGAATCCTAATGTTGAGAAATCATGTCATGACACTTTTGTTTGTCGAATCGTCATAATTCTGGCATTGTGTGCACGTTGTTTATTTAATTCATTAATCTCAATATATTGATTGTCGCATATGCCTAAAACTTAGTTTGATGAGCTTCTTGATCGTTTCGATGTGTTCATGTTGTGATTCATTTGTTGTAGTTCATGGCCACTCATTTCGTATCCATACTTGAGCACATTGATATTATGTTAGCATGAAACTCACATTGTTTTTACTTGTTTTATTTTTCTGTTTTGAGTTTGTTTTGATACTATTTTGTATTTTCAGTATCCGTTTTCATAAAATTTCTTCACTAGGCAAAACTTTGCCATTTTTAGAGCTGGAATATGAAATTTTTTGAAGTCGTGCGAATGACATGTTCAAGTCATTCGAAGGCTGGTTCAAACGACACGAGTTTCGCGGCGTTAATTATGTCAGGTAAGGTCGTTAGATAAATGTTTCGAACGACACCTTACTGTTTTAGGTCATTTTTAACCGCTTTTAAACGATATGCTTATGTCGTTCAAACAACATGGCATAGTCATTCGAACGACCCATGGAGGATTTTTTAACCTTTGTTATGTTTCAGCACCTGCTTTGTATATATGATGATTTCATTTTAGTTTGGTACTTCTGGGTTGGTTTGGACAATTTACATGCAATCGATATTGCTTATTCATGCTTGATTTTTATACCGCATTGATTTGTTTAGTCACTTCTTTGCTTAGATTGATGATTCATTCTATGTGACTATTTTCTAGTTACGATTTGGTACATCATTTGATTTTTTTAGTTGTCTGTATATCCATGTTTATCTAAATATGCTTCATTGATTATTTTTATTCTAAATATCTGATTGTCTTGCTTATCTTTTTCACTTATTGTCAATTCGAGACAAAAAGGGGCAGAAATGTATGTGATATATGTGGATTTTGTTTGTTAAGCACACATGTTCTTTTTGCTTTGCAAATTGGTATCATGTTTTTTATCATATGTATGTTTATATTTTGGTATCATGCTGTCTTGTATAAAGTGGTATCTTGATTTACTCATGTTTAACAAATGGTTTGTTTTACATATTGGTATTTTTTATATCATTTGTTCCTCCATACTTCACTAGATATTTGTCTGTTTCATGTGTGTAGGTATTCGTCAGCGATTAGAGATTTCAAGACTACATCACATTCAGACAGCTCATGTTTGTCGGACCTGCATATACTAGTCCTTGTCCTATAATTTTTTATTTTGGGTTTTATGGGATGGGATTTTAGTGTCATACGGCTTGACGGCCCGGCTTAGACATTTCACTATTTGGGTTTTGTTCCGGAATAGTCAAATGGGAGATTTGGAACAAAAAAATTTATAATTAAGTTAATTTGTATGTAATTGACTTATTTTCGGAACAAAAGTCATAGATATATTTTGTACTTGTCACGATTGCCACAGAGTTTATGACGTGTTTATTTTGAAGACATTGCGGTCAAGCTTCAAAGATATATAATGATGTGTTTATTGGTGCACGTTTCACGTCTTCATATTATATTATATTTCGAGATACTCTCAGGTGTGAACGCATAATGTTTATGGGACTCGAAAAATATTTTAAGGATGTTATTTTGTCTATAAATTATTTTGAAATGTCAAAAATGATTTTAAAAGGTTTTGTCTTCGTTTATTTTGAGATAAGTATTGTTTAGAGTCGTGTGAATTCTCTCCTTGTTCTTAGAGACTTCAAATGACATAAACAATTGTTTAAATGACATTTCGATGTCGTTCAAACGACATGGACAAGTCGTTCAAACGATAAGGCCAAGTCGTTTAAACGATATAGGGATATCATTCTAACGAGCTGCCGATTTAACTTTTTTATTTAAGACATTTTTTTTCTCATAATTTTGAGTTGTGCAGAACCAAAATACAAAATAAACAGTTTCGTTTTCTGCACTTATTTTATAAGGATTTTAAAATAAAATCATCCTTATAGTTTTCAAGATCCGAGCTTTCATACACTTATGATATAGAGATCTTATTTGCACCATCTGGAGTTTGTTCATCACTTTAATCAATTTAGTTCGTTAGAGTTTTACGGTGAAGAAATGGTGAAGGTCGTGTCACGAATCGTAGACGGTTGCCAAAGCTGCATCGGTGGACACCGATGCACTCGTGGACGCTTGTGTTGTGGACGAATATCGCTGAAGGATTTCTGCGTGGGCACAATAGAGGAGCGGTTAAAGAGAAGAAGAACGTTAAGACTTGTGGGGGTCGAGTTGTTGTGTAAGTCTATCCGTCTTCCTTTATAAAACCGTATTATAGTGATTGTCTGGCTTGGGACGTCCGAGGTTTTTTCCCTTAGTGGCTTCCTCGTACATCCGACATTGCTTATGTGAACTTGTTTATTTTACTTGCTTTAATCACTTAGATGCATGTTTAGGATTAAATAAGATAAAATTGGGCTTAAGTAAAATTGGTTCACAAACTTGGTGTGTGTTAAAATTGGAAAAAGGTTTTTTGAAAGAAAAATTATTTTGTCATCTTAAAGCACACTTTAAAAAAAGGGACCTACAGTGTGTGAGACGAATAATACTTTGAGTACTTTCCATAAAAAATTTGGGTTAAAAGAATTCAGATGATATTATTTACTGCCTGGTTGGATAAGTTTAGGTATTTTAGCAGGGTGATGTTATGTTATTAATTTAATTGGTGAGAACTTAAATTATTTAAGAGTTGGGGATAGACTCGGGATAAGTAGGCTTGTGTTTCGAGTGATAGGCATGGGTTAAATAGCTTATATATATATATAGCGGGGGAGAGAGAGAGAGAGAGAGAGAGAGAAAGAGCAAGGCTCAAGTGCATCACTCACTGTACATCATTGGTGCATCATAAATGAAACGCACACCATTGTAAACAAACTGACACCAGCTAAAAACATAACCCACTATACCCTAAAATCGATTTTGAGCTCTCTCTCTCTCATCAATAAAGAAACTCACATATGATTTTCAGGCCTCTCTCATCACACTCCCCCACGAGCAAATCTCACCGGAGGTAAGTTAAATCGACAAGCCCCATGTTTGAGTTGAAAAAAAATCGAACAACTTTTTTTTTCAACTCAGTTGTTTGAGTTCATTGTCCCCGATCTCACCTCATAAATTTATGTTTTCGTTTCAAACAACCCTATTTTTGTTTTTCGATTCAAACAACCCTATTTTTTTCTCGATTTAAACAACACCATGTTTGAGTTGAAAAAAAACCCGTATAGCCCTGATTTTGTTTACGCTCAAGTGCATCACTTTTTTTTTAATTGCTCATGTAATAAACTATATTATGTTATTCTTACATTATTAGCTTCTGTTAATTTTTTTCATATAAACTCTAATCAATTTGTTTTTTCCCCAAAATGACAACAAATAGTGGTTCGAATTATTCAAGGGTGAAATGTGCTTGCGATGTTGACTCTTTGGCTTTCTCGGTCCACCTACTCAAGATGTACTTGCTTGGTAAACTGTGAATGCCAAAATACTTAACCATATATGCTAGCATGTGTTGGCATGGAATACCAACACTATCAAATAACTTGAAACTACAGGATACGAAATCCAAATTATGGTCGTAACTTACTAGTCGCACATGTTGGTTATCACCAATTATTTTTCGAACGTCATACACATTTTTATGCCCATATTCCGTCTTAAAATCAAACTTATAATTCAACATCTCCCACATCTCGTTTTGAAACTTATGAAAGATTTGAAACGTATAAATGTCCACTATTTGTACAAAAAAAAAAGTGCGTAAGTCTCAATTTAGGCTTCTCGTTGTAGTCTCTGTGATCGCAAAGCAACTCTTGATGACGTTGATGCATAACACCCCTACTAAATTGGATCATAAATTCAAGTAGGGAATTGTTCTTCGACACATATTTCTTGAAAAAAGAGTCTTCACTTTTCGCTCTTTGGCTACTCATCATATTGGCAGAGAAAATATGATTCTCGTACATGAGGACCCATTTTGAACGAGTTTCATATAATGAATTAAGCCACTTATTTTCACTTAAACCGCTTTTTATCATAAGATCACTTTTGAGAGGGTAGCAGTTTATGAAAATCGCAAATTCAACTGTTTAAAAAAAATGACTAAAATGCGACCTAATTAACGTATATTTTTAAAATCACAAATGCAATTGTTTAAAAAATGACTAAAATGCAACCTAATTAATGGATAGGAAATGAAAAAAATGACAAAAATGCAACCTAATTAATGAATAGGAAATGAAAAAATGACAAAAATGCAACCTAATTAAAGATCCGGACATGAATCTGAAAAATGGGGATATTCGATTTAATTAACTTACCTCCAGTGAGATTTATGAGCTGAGATGCGGTGAGATTTGCTCGTGGGGGAGTGTGATGAGAGATGGCTGAAAATCAGATGTGAGTTTCTTTTGTGATGAGAGAGAGGGAGATCAAAATCGGGTTTAGGGTATAGTGGGTAATATTTTTAGTTAAGTGGGTTATGCTTTTAGCTAGTGTCGTTTTGTTTACAATGGTGTTCGTTTCATTTATGATGCACCAATGATGTATAGTGAGTGATGCACTTGAGCCTTGCTTCTCTCTCTCTCTCTCTCTCTCTCTCTCTCTCTCTAGATAGATAGAGAGAGAGAGAGAGAGCCTATAGTACATCATGCTCTATACATTATCCGTGTATCACACCTAATTCTAGGCCCTAAAAAACTTTTTTTTTCAAATTTTATATTTTCTCTTGAAATTAACCTTCCAATCAACCCATATGCAAAAAATAGGTCAAAATACATTTTGTAGCTATTTTTTAAAAATTCACAAAGAGCTGCTAAAAATACCTTATTTATAAGGGTCTACGCCAGCAGTTTTTTGTGGATTTTTTAAAAATAGCTACAAAATGTATTTTGACCTAATTTTTTGCATATGGGTTGATTGGAAGGTTAATTTCAAGGGAAAAATACAAAATTTGATTTTTTTTCCAGGCCCTAGAATTAGGTGTGATGTATAGTGCATGATGTGTATATATATATATATATATATATATATATATATATATATATATATATATATATATATATATATATATATATATATATGTGTGTGTGTATATGCGTGTATGAATAAAAATAATATCTGCGTGTATGATATTTATGTGAAACATACCCATCCTAGCGGATATGCTAGAAGGGAGGTTGTGCGCTATGGTAGATCACTCTGACGAATTTCAACAGAGGTGGTACCGTTCCCCTGGATCATAGGTACTTGGATCATAGGTGATGTGCATACCCATGTAATGTATGATTGAAGTCCCGTAGTAGAGTAATATAGTATAAGTAGGTGGAAACCCGCGCGATGCGCGGTGTATAAGGTATTGAAAGCATAATAAATAGGTCTTGGTTTATTAGGATAAGCATTTGAGAGTATTTGGTACAACGTTAAAACATTCTTGTGGCCTCTGTGGGTAAGGATGGTCAGTCTAAGTGTAAGTTTGAGCTTACAAGATGTTTCATCAGTTATTAAGAGGTACAATAATGTCGACCTTGATGGGAATCCAATGAAATTAGAGATTGTGGGAACTAACATTACATCTTTTGCTTCTGGGCGTCCTCCTGCGAATGTCAGTATTGCAAACTTCAATGGGGGTAAACGAAGTGGACAGGGAAGAGTTGGTGGATTTATCGGAAGAGCCCGTAGTGGCGGTGGCGGCGACATAATAAAAAGTGTAGAGATCGGAAGGGAAGAACTTTTGGAACCTTGGTTTGTTGGGATTTTATTTTTTTATTTTTACTTTATTTGTGTTTTTTACATTACATGGGTTGATAATGGGCCGATTTATGTATTTTGCTTCTCGAAAGACACAACCAACCTGTAATGGTTTCCCTCCCCACCCGGTTCTGATACATAGGCCACAAATTCGAATACTCCGTTTCTCTTAGCTGGAAGAGGTATATGATCTATTCATTCAATTTATTGGTTTACCAATTAGAATTTTGGCTTTGGTGGGGGCCTAGTGCAGAGGTTTTTAGCTGAAATCCTGTCCTTACTGCAAGCATATGCAGGGTCAGTTGGGACCTCTAGGTCAATCCAATGTGATCCTTCTATTCGAAGTGATTTTCAACCTCTGTTCAAATTTTTTTTGTAAGTTTTGCTCGATCCTCTTACTAAAGGGAAATAAATTGCAAGCAGCAAAGGTTCTGTGAGCCAAATGACATCGCATCCATCTTGCACCAGGTTTGATATATGCATATGTTTGTTAAGATGATTTTTCATCCTTCTATTCGAAGAGATGTTTATGTGAGCCAAACTCCAGAAAGGGCTGCCTTGAAATTTTTTTCAAAATCTGGATTTTATGTGAGGCAAATGCCTTCGCATCCCTCTTGCAGTAGTTTTGGATGGAGGATTCCAATATGAATACGAATGGTCGCCCTTTCTGATTGATTTGTTATGCTCACTGTGAGATGATGTGGAATTTTGCTCTCATGCTCCTCTTCTTTTTTGTTGGGTCAACACTTAAAATCAGTTTGAGAGTAGATGCAATCAACATTCACAGATGTTATGTTGGACAAAAATCAATATGTATAGGGCTCAGGGCATTTCAACACAATTAAATCAATATGTATGGGTGTTGTGGCATTTCAAAACAACGACAATGTATGCATCCGGTCAAATTGCCGATCAATGGAACCTCAATGCAGTTTGTACTAACAGGAGTGATAAAATACATATGTTATTGTCAATAAAGTCTTACTTGGTCATAAAGTCTTGAATGCATTGAACATCAGGATTTATATAGACTTTGGATGCATTGGTTGCTGACAATGAGTAATCACCTATGGAATAAAAGTTGTATGAATATTAAAATGTATTGTTTGAAATCGTGAATATATAAAAAGATGATATTATTAAAAATAAATTTGAATTACCTCTAAATTGTTTCACCGTAGTCGACGTAACAGCCATAATCAAATGGTCAGTGAAATTCTGGCATATCTCTTCAGTTATTAGTGACGTTTCATCGGCCCACAAAGTCACGGAAATCCTTTCCCCACTGTATAATAGCGTATGTGGTTAAGGGATCATGAATAGTATATATTGGAAATGAACGAAGTTAATTATTGGAAAATATGAAGGAAGGACCTTTGATTTTCAAGCTTCAAAACCCTTTTCTTTACTATGGATTCCCTAAGCGGTTGATCCTCAATAGGTGATATAGAAGTCAAAAGGCCGAACACATCTAATGAAATAAAAAGTGAGTAGATATATATAAATAGAATTAAACGATTATTGTTAATTGTGTAATGAGTAATGAATATAAAATACCTGTGAGATATGTGTCATTGCTCAATTTAGATCTCAATTCATCAAATTCCAGAAATTGGAAGTGATATTTTGGAAGAATGAAATTGTCACGTTCAGAATGTATAAATTTTGAAGATGGAATGAATTCAATCATTAGATTGTGGGAGGAGACCCTATAGCTATGCTTAGTATCCATGACTCTGAAATTGGTTATCGTGTAGACTTTTCCAACGTCTAGTGAATTGATGAATTTGGCAAATAAGTATTTGCGCAATACTGCATGTATTGAATCACCCTGTGCAATTAAAAAAACTATATATATAAATGATAAAAATTTATTAAAATTAGGATATTTTGAGTGACAAAACAATAATAAAAACTTTAATGTCTAAATGATGTACCTGTTCATCAACTAAGAGAAAGTCATCAGATATTTTTGGGTTATCGCCAGTTCGAGTCTTGGATTCCCATTTTCGAACGACACGTACAAAGATGGTCCAATCATCCCTGCCTAGTGAAAGATCTTCAAGTCTTGTCACTTCTTTCATGGTCCTGAATTATTTAATGAGAAAATACATATTGGTTAAATGAATAAAGGGAGTTAATTCATAAATAAAAGGATTAACTTTTGTGAATTACACAAATATACCTATAGATATAGATGATAGAACCTCAACGTACACAACATATTTTGTCAAATGTCCATCAATTAGGTAATCATTATTTATGAAAAATTTTAGGCTGTTGCTTGAAGTTACTCTAGATATAGCGAGATAGAGTTGACCGTGACTGAAAATTAGCTTCGGTAAGTATATTGAGACTTGATCGAGAGTTTTCCCTTGGATTTTGTTGATTGTCATGGAGAAAGCTAGACGAACAGGAAATTGGCGTCTTCTGAGAATAAAAGGCCATTTGGAGTCCGTTGCAGACATAATTATTCGTGGAATGAATAATTTTGTGCCTATATTAGATCCTGTGATAATTATAGCCTCTATGACCAATGGAGATAATTGTGTAATGATCAATCTTGTGCCATTGCAAAGGCCGACACTTTGATTTATGTTTCTCATTAGCATAATAGGTGAACCTATCTTTAGCTCCAAGTTATGGCTCGGGAGTCCAGCAAAGTTTAACCTATTTAAAAATACAACAGGAAAAAACACATCCTGGTCACGAATGTCCCCAGCAGCCTTAGATATTGAGTCTGAGCTGAAATAAGTTGTCGCATCTCCTGGAATGACATTTAGTACGTAGGCATTAATTGTGGCAACCATATGGTTTGTTGGAGTTAGAATAGCTCGACCCTTAATGTAATCTGAATCACTGTATCTCCTGACCAAATCGGGGTATGCACTTGAAACAATATCAGCATTTGGGTTATCGGAATGGGGTATAAGGTTTGAATTTGGGATTTTTACCCACGATGGAAATTCGTCATCTTGAAATGCTTATGTTTGTAGTTTCCCGTCATCTAATGCTAGGACCCAATCTCTAAATGAAGTTGAATCTTGTATCCCCATGTTCTTCGATAGGTTGAGTACATGGCACAAACTCCATAGCTTTGATTTGTTAATTGATGCATTTATAATTTCTTCTCTGCTTCCCTTATGAACAACAGGTAAGGTTTGACGAAAATCACCGCCCAAAAGAATTGTAATTCCACCAAAAGGCTTTTCAAAAGATTTTTCATAATTGAATCGCATTATGTCTCTTAATGTTCTGTCAACAGCTTCAAAACAATGACGGTGGTTCATAGGAGCCTCATCCCAAATAATTAGGGTTATTTTCCTAATGAACTATGCAAGATGAGTCCGTTGATGAATATCGCATGTTGAATCGGCGTGAATATCAATTAGAATCTTAAATCTTGAATGAGCAGTTCTTCCACCTGGTAGCAACGATGATGCGATCCCTGAAGATGCAACTGCGAGAATAACTTTTCCCTCTGAACACAAGCGTGCAAGAATTGTTTTGTACAAAAATGTTTTACCCGTTCCACCTGCCCCATTTACGAACTAAAATTTACCTTTGTTTTATTTGACGGATCGTATAACATGATTATAGACATCTAATTGTTCATCATTCAATGCCTTGAACATGTTAGTATGATCTCATACCAAAGAATCTGCATCGTAAGAAAGTTCCTCTCTTAAAAGCCGATTATCCTCATTGTAGCATCGGGAAGTGGCATCGGCAAGAAATCTTTTAGGCTTTTCTCATTTTTGTTCAAAATATTCTCAATTTCATGAAGGGCGCAATTCTTTAATTGATTTTCACTAAGATTAAGATCAGGTAGGCATAAGTTTTTTCTTTGGCGATGAAGCAAATCTTCTGATAGAATCTCCCAATTGTCGTCCCAAAGTCTTTTTGGATTAGTAACTTCGCAAAAAAAAGCATTACAGCAAATAGGTCACGCAATTGATTACCCGTAGCCCATTGTGAAGCCTGATCTAGAGCGTCGTGCCATTCTTTGTCATCTTCTAACATGCCGAGAGCATAACAGGCTTCTTTGCAGGTTGGATAAATAATACCATTAACCATCTTCACCTCATCGTAATTTCTTGCTCCGCGGATAACATTTAACAGCATACGAAGGTAAAATCTCTCACCAGATGCTGGATGAGCATAAACTATACGACCTAAGCATGTGCCTAAATTTTTCCTTCTAAACCGTTCCTTTGCCGTTGAGTCCCAAACCCATTTTGAAGGAAATTCAGCATAGGTTAACTCCCTTGCATCCTCATGGATGCAATTTGTGGTCATCCATTGTGTAAACATAGTCTTCTCAACATCTATCCTGTCAATCACAATATTCAGATTATCAGAATCTTTAAAAGTGATAACCTGCTCATCTGGCAGATGGAAACTCGATCGCTCAACACCGATGCTTCGATATTGTACATAAAACTGATTAATTCTCCAGCAAGCTTCACATGCAGATAAGTAACGACAATCGAGGAATGTTTTAATTTCATCAACGTCTAAGATTTCGTTGTTACAATCATCATCATTACGGACAATTGATTGCGTGAGCTCCATTGTGGTTCTGTCTGGTCCTTTATTTATGTACTTGAAAATATACTTAATTTCCCTTGATTTATTACACCATTCCACATTAATGTGAGCTTGGTAGTTGACGACCAAGTCAATATTGTGTGGAACAACAAATCTGTTATCAAGTTTGATTCCCATTTTTTCTACAAATTTCCCGTCATCTCTCCGTCTATAAATTGGGAATCCATTATCATCAAATTTGGTAATGGTTGTGAATTTTTTGGGGACTTTTTTGGAGCAACATCCGTCTTCCATACAAGGGGAACGGGGATTTGCGTGCCCGCAGGGACCATGCATCATGAATTGGGAAACAGATGCGTAGGCAACTGGGTCGCTAATACAATCAGGTAACTCAGATGAAATAATCTTATCAATATCATCTGATATTGGTTGTTTTGCATCTGCATGTAGGAATAGAAGTATGTGGGCGTGTGGCAATCCCTTTTTTTGGAATTCAATTGTGTAGATAGCTTTCATAAAATTTAAACGTTGTTATAGCTGTTGACATATTATAAAAGGTTAGAGAATCAAATAAAATGATTTTTAATTTACAATCATTAATTATTAAATATGAGATACGTACCTGCCATTACTTTCCCAAAGTGTTTTCCTCTAACTAAATCCTTCATTAGAGCATCAAGTTTTATTTTAAAAACTCTTGTGATAATATCTGGCCTATCCTCAGGCTTTTGTCCAGGAATCATATTAAGAAACTTTGTGATTTCGAGCCATTTAGGATTAGCCGTGAAGGTGATAAACATATCTGGATTACCAAAGAATCTACAAATAGCCATTGCGTCTTGGAAATTTTGAGCCATATAATGTGGACCCCCAGTGAAACTTGATGGAAGGACAATACGTTTTCCTACAGACGAAGGCATTGAATCTCCTTCAAGAACAACATCTTTCAATCCTTTATATAGCTCCCTTAATTGTGGTTGGTTGTTTCTAATCCACCTCAACCTTTCATGTTCAATGCATGTATATGCATCGACAACATATTGTTGAAAAAGTCTTTCGGATCTTAAAATGTTGGTAGCTTCATTTGTTCTTTGATGCAGACGGTATTCGTAATATTCTCTCATAGTCAAGCAATTTCGTTTAGTCTTACGTTTCCCATTATTTCTTAGATAAGTTATACCTAGTTGGTAACCATCTTCACCATATGGGAATAATAATGGGTATTGCATAGCCATAAAGGATGGATGAATATCTCTAATTCTTTGCAATCCATTTGACTTATGGTCAACAATAATATCTCTCATAACATTCTCCTCAGTAAAATCACCAACAATGAGTGCTGCTATTTCGGAAGCCGTAGGCAAATTGTAAACCGATGGGTCTTTTGAACGATTTTTAATCAACCTTATTCTCACAGGCATGACATTTGAATTCTCAAAACGCTCACGTGCCATTCGAAAAACTTTTGCAATCTGATTGTGCTCATCAAGTATCGATACTAATTTGAAATAACTTCTACATCCAACTTTGATTTCGGTCTATCTCCTCCTAAAGATTTTATTCTATTCCTCAATTCATTCTCCGTGTCATAAATATAAAGTTGCGCAAATTTTGGGCATTGACCTTCAACTGGAACCAAAGAACCAAGCAAATGATTGTTTTGTCCACTAATGCGATAGATATAGGGACCGAATCCATTATTTATTTGATTATCAACTTTAGCGCCAGTAGAGGTAAACGCAAACATGGAATTGTATGCTCTAATGTTGTCTTTGAATTTATATGAACCACCATCATTTTCAGAATTCAGTAGATCGTTCAAAATATGTGGTAGTCCTTTTATAATGGGTAAGATGATCTTTCCTTCTTCGCAACACAATGAGAATTTAGGACACGCAGGAGTACGATTCTTATCGATTCTCTCCTCATACCATAAAATTGCACTACAATTGTCACAAACGGCGCTTGGACCACCAAAATCCCATGCTTCTTTAAACTTTCCTATAAATTCGTTAAATTTTTGAATTTGTCAAACCATAATAAAAGTAAATACATAATTTTTTATGAGTTTTTTCAATGAACGCTTATTAATATCATACTTACTTTTCAAAATGCTATTTAAATGATCCTTACTTCGAGTCGTATGCTCGGTTGGTGTTGTATCCCCTATATTTCCTACATTACATATAATTGGCATTAATTATATTACAAAAAATATATATATTTCTTTCTAATATATATACGTGTTACTATTATGTACAGTTAATAAATGACTTACCTGATCCAGTTACAGCATGGAATGATTTCAAAGCATGGTTTACAAAGTTAATGCTATATCCACAATAGTTACGGGGATGGTTAATCACATTTGATGAGTCATCAGCAAACGTTGTTGTCATGACATCTCCATTTTCTAGCACTTTTGTTCGAGACGTAATTGTCTTCCGTTTCTTTGTGGTAGCACATCCTTGATTCCTTACATTGTCAGCATTAAAACTAAGATGCTGAATGGAAGACATGTCTTGAATCGAGGGATGAAGATTATACGCCATATTACTTAAAGCAATACTTGGCGTTGACGTACGACGTATGTTACTTGATCGCTTACGAAACATTATCAACCTACGATGCGATCTAGCAATGCGAGATTGGTATGCAGGATCCATTTAATTTGAACGAAAATAACAATTATGTTTTATTGGTTGAATAATATCATGATATATATATATATATATATATATATATATATATATAAAACATGGCATAGAGACATCGTTTTATATCATTGTTTCTCTATTTATTTGTCTAATATTTGCACATAAGAAGATAAAGTCATTGCTTTTTTAGTTTGCTGGAGAAAACCAAAGTTTTATTGATTTTAACAAATACTTAATCCAATCGATCACAGAGAAACAGAAAAAACATTTAGCTTCGAATTGTCAACGCGAAAGTTTACGTTTCCTTTCTTAAAAATATAACAATAAATATAATTTAAGGGGAATGGAAAATACCTTATTCTGAATGAGGATCCAGAGCCAGAAACAGTATGATCCAAACAAATTCACTGCAACATAGAATATGCAACAATACAATGCAATTTTATCAAACTATTTCTTGTTTATTGCATACGATGCATACTATTATAATTGGAATTTCAAACATTTATTTTATATTGTTAACATTACTAAACAGGAGCAATATATCTATTTTTTAACATATTATGTCATATACTGTTATCACATTCTCTAAAATGGAAAAAAACTTTTAAGAATGTGATAACATATAAACTTGGATCTCCTAATCTTTAACAGATATGTATGTTTCATTGAACTGTCATAGACTAATTTATTGATCTTAAGTCGATTTAGTCGTATGAATATAATTTGATCTTTTTGGACTAATATAGCCAGTTAAAGCTAATATGTTCATCTTTGACCATTTAGACATCCTGAAATACCAGATGCCAAATCTAATGATCGATACTTGGTATGGTATGTTTGGCAGTTAATTCAATGATGAGCAGTGCTCGTCATGAAGTCTGTGTCAATAAACTTAAGTTATGATAAAGGAACGCATAACAACGTGAATACATAAAAAAGGTTTAGAGACAACGCTAAACTCCTCATTTCATCCAAACAAAAATGTTTGGATATTTCATTGCATTACTGTAATTATATTTCAAACAACTGAATCCCCCAAAATTTAACAGCTAGAGGGAGAGATTGTGGAAACCTTATATGATATTGAATCATATATTTAGATGTGAATAAAATAAAAGACACGTGCATTTAATGTTCAATTCATGAGGCTATAATCCGACGTGGGTATCTTGCCTACTTAGGGCACTAAATGCTTCGGAGATCATTTTAGAGTAATAATATAGATCGGGTAAATGAAGGGAGGGAATTTTTTTTATTCTTGAACAAATTTCATAACCAAAGAATTTGATGTTAATACATACTTAACAAAGATGCAAATCAATTTTTTTTTCAGGGAACGATTTAATGTGTACACAATTACAATATTTCACACAACCTATTAAATATAATATTAGTATATTTCCATAAGGATTTAATTTTCCATTCAAAAATATTAGTGGTGAGAAAAGGAGCATACAAAATATGGAAGTGTATCAGCGCATAAGACATGAAGTATCTACTCAAAGAAGCAGTTTAATAGTAACACTCATACAGGTGCAAAACAGCAGGTGAAAAGCTTATGCTATCACTATGACGAGACATATTGTTGGGGGCATAATTGCAAGTTTAAGAGCATATAAATATACAATATATATGAATGAGTAGCTGCAAATTTAAAATAGGCAGTTAACAGTAGTAACTTTATGCATCCGGTAAAATTACCTTACAATAAAGTAATGATAAACACGGAGGAAAAAAAGATCAGGTGGTCAACGTTTGTATGTAAAATGAACCATGGATTTTTTCCAAAAATAGTGACACAGAAGTGCCGATGTGAACTATGAAGGAACATAGGCCACATAAGTTTGGGTAATTAAGATAAAGATGGATTATGAAGATATAGATACATCAAAAAACTAATATTAGAATATTTCCATTGGGATGTGATTTTATTATCACTCATATAGGTGCAAAACAGCAGGTGAAAAACTTATGCCATCACTATAATGAGACATATTGTTGGGGGCATAATTGCAAGTTTAAGAGCATATTGTTGAGTTAGCAACCTGTATCTTTTTATTCTGTAATACATTTTAAGCATATATCTTTGAGTATAATTTTTGGAGGCTTTGTCCAGCTGTTCTAATCTGATAGAAAAATCAGATTTCAATTCAAAATCTCAATAGTGAAAAAGGAGCATACAACATATGGAATTTTATCATTGCATAGGACATAAAGGTTCTACTAAAAGGATAAGTTTAATAGGATCACTCATACTGTTGAAAAAAATGAGGTAAAAAGGCTTAAACTATACTTATGATGAGACATATTCTTGGGGGCAGAAGTGAAGTTTATGATCATATAGAGTAGAACGAATATAGTGCAACGTGTTTAATGTGTGCATATACATGTAAAGGATATCACTTATCTCTGTTTATGAAATATTTATATATATATATATATATATATATATATATATATATATATATACCCAAGATTAGACGTGTGATGTAATTTTATGTAGTTGCAATAGGAAAAGAAGTAATAACATTACAAAATTAGTTATGTATCAATTTTTGTGATGAACTTATGTTTTGAGATTTATCTATCAATCGACTCAAAAGAAGAGTTAAAAACAGAAATCAAAGTAAACAAAGATTCATTTCATTTGGGAATTTGAAAAGAACACATAAATAGTATTTCAACCAAGGCATTATCAGTTGCAGAGTTAACATCCACAGCATTACACGTCAAAGAATAAGTGGAGAACATAATAGAAGAAGCTACCGAAAAATGGAGTAAAAGCGGCAAAATAAGAGATAAGTTTCGGGGGGTTAGAGTAGGCAAGGGTCATGCCCGGAGTGAAGGTTGTTGTGGTTTTAGTTTCTATCTCTACTGTCAATTATATCATAGAAGCTGAACATACAACAACATGACACATTCACGATTCCTCATTTTTTTTATTTGTGTTGTGGTGTTTTACCCACTTAATATGTAATTAACCTTGTACAGGTAGTCCATACGAACAACATAATCAATCGCTATGCACCAGTTAATAAATTGACTTGTCATTGATCTAAAGCGTACATTCAAACTATTGAGTTCGCAACCTGTATCTTTTTATTCTAAAATACATTTTAAGCATATATCTTTGAGTATAATTTTTGGAGGCTTTGTCCAGTTGTTCTAATCTGATAGAAAAATCAGATTTCCATTCAAGATCTCAATAGTGAAAAAGGAGCAGACAACATATGGAATTTTATCATTGGATAGGACATGAAGGTTATATAAAAAGGATAAGTTTAATAGGATCACTCATGTTGCCCAGATTATACTTAAGAGGGGGGGGGGGGTGAATTGTGTATTTACAAATTTTAAGTCAAATTAAAATTTAAAAAAATATATTTAATTTATAACGCTTTGACAAATTTCAGATTAATCAAACTATAAAGAATAAATCCAATAATATCAAATAAATGCAACCAACTAATTTAAACAACTAGAGATGCAGATTTGAACACACTAGGAATATTAAATTAATTTTCATATTTAATATTAAGTGATATTATGAAATTAATTATTTAATTCAAAAATAATTATTTTAACCTTAAAATTAATTTAGTCAAATTTCAGAATTAATTTATTTGCAAGATAGTGTGTTGAAAATATTAACACAAGCAAGCATGCGCAAACAAATAAATAAAAGTGCGAAAAATAAATGACACCGAAATTTAACGTGGTTCGGCCAAGTCCCGGCCTACGTCCACGCGCCTAGAGCCTCCGTCTCCTTTGCGCTTCACTAAACTTGATCCACTTGCGGGTAGGATCAAAGCACCGCGTACAAATGTTTGCAAGCTAACTCTGAGCTTCAAACCCCGTGGCCCATTTGCGGGTAGGAACCAATTACCGGTACAAACCGAAGCTTCAACAAAGCTTCACAACAAATCTGAATTTTATGTAATATAATGTACAATAATGAAACTCCTTAAAAATACAATTTGTAATATGAGTTTCTCCTTCTTTAATCATACTTCAATAAATGATGTTGAAGTAGGCACAAGTCTTATTCTTCAATGAGTGAGCAGATAATAAGATTAATTGCTCTATTGAATGTGTAGCTGAATAGTAAAATAAATGCTCTCAATAATATTTCAAGTCTTGATCATATTCTCATTCAAGTGTATATCTTCAATGCAGCTCTTGAAACCTTTAAATGTGTCTTCCAAAAACTAGCTGTTAGACACATGCATTTTGAGCACTAAATGCTCCTGATTTGCTGAGATGAGATAGCTGAAAATAATCTCTAAATCTGATATGCAAATCTTCAATTTTATCTTCTCCATAAAAATATAGCTGTTGTAGCATAATAATGGTAATCTGAAAATATGGAGTCTAAAAGGTATATCACTCAGTATCCTCATTTGTGTATAGTTGGATCTGCAAAATATCAGTCCACAGGCAAATAGAAATATCTAATGTGTAAAGGATATATAGATTAAAGTATAAGATATGTATGGATCGAGATATATAAAAAAATGATGGAGTATATACTGACACTAGCCACTCTGATTTAAGTGCCCTGGCAAGACATCTCTCAAAAGATTAAATTATAAGGCACAAAATCTATATCCCATATTTCCTTAAATCTAGGTACAAATGATAGCAGTAGGTAAGATAGAATCATAGTTGAATTAAAACAAAAACTGTCCGAGACAGTTGAAGACGCGCGACTCAATGACTTGTACTAGGAAACTTTATGACAGATAACATTATGGGTATTAATATTGAAGGTCAGCTCGAGTAAAAAAAATATTAAAAGATTTCATAGATTTGAGTATTGATATACGCACGGAGCCTAAGGAAGTAAAAGGCAGGTACTATTCAGACTAATCATAAAAAGAGCCTAAAGTTTAAATGCAAACAACTAAGTTCATTAGGCTATCAAATCTATCAAAAGTTATCTCTTTAACAGGTGTAGACACCAGCAATGCAAAGGGTTTTACATCAGGTCAAATCTCGGTCAAGTGGGAACTAAAGTCACTAAACAGGTCACACCTCATGTACGAAATCTAAGGCTGGTGTATGGCCGAAAATTACTACTAGTTCTAGTAGGTCTAAGAAGTCTTAGACTAAGCCTAAGGTTTAAAAGGAAAAAAAATAAACCTATGTGTTCAAATCGATGACAGGTCTCACTCCTAAGGCCTACACTGGAAGGTAAGGGAAATTCTCTAGGATTGGTAAGGACGAAATCTAACAGGTACATCAAATGTTTTAAAAAAACTTATACTTGTCGGTAGCATGTAAGAGTTATGTATCAAGGGTACAAAGGGTGCAGAACATATATTTTAATTATTAACAAAGTCTGCAAATGAGCTTATATCAAAGTTGACCGAGTCAGCGAATAAAGATATGGACGGGACAAGATGTTGGGATCCAAAGACTGTAATGGAACAATTCACCACTGCATAGTTCAATGCTGATAAACCAAGAGAAATTATTTTCTTATAAAAAACCATACAACCATATATAAGAGCCATAAGCGTGGAGCCAAAAAAATAGAACAAAAACTGATGGGACTAAAGGGACAAAACAAATACAAAGTAAATGTTTCCCAAAGCATTGATAGGCAGTATACGGATGGGACTAAAGGCTTCTAAAATAAAGTAACCAACATTGTTAAGACTAATAAAAAACATCAAATCTTTTACAGCCCAAAGTACTTACTTAAGAAATGAAACTTCAAGCAAACCAAAGATATCGGTATGAATATGTAGTGTAATTGTATGCGTGGCAAAAAAACAAAAAGTTCTAATTTGTTAAACACTAAAACATAACAAATATCTCAAGACTAACATCAAGACAACCAAATATTAAAACAGTGTATATAAGTATAATCTGATGCATGCTAGAAGATTTACAAATATATAAGAATGATCAAATTAAATGATAATTAATAGATATATAAAGAACATTTAATCATATAATGCGCAATAATTATTAGTTTGGAATCATCAAAATCAATATATTACATTAAACTAAAATGTACATTAATTAAACTAATTTAATTAATTAGGGATAAATAACATTTTCGTTAACAACTCATACTGTTGAAAAAAATGAGGTAAAAAGGCTTATGCTATACTTATGATGAGACATATTCTTGGGGGCAGAAGTGAAGTTTATGATCATATATAGTAGAACGAATATAGTGCAACGTGTTTAATGTGTGTATATACATGTAAAGGATATCACTTATCTCTGTTTATGAAATATAGACTTCAACTATACCCCTACCTAAAATGCCTAGCTGATTATATGTTAGTGTGCAAATGAAATTAAGGAGAGATCCCAAAAGAGTAGGCTTATGCTATACTTATGATGAGACATATTATTGGGGGCAGAAGTGAAGTTTATGATCATATAGAGTAGAACGAATATAGTGCAACGTGTTTAATGTGTGTATATACATGTAAAGGATATCACTTATCTCTGTTTATGAAATATAGACTTCAAGTATACCCCTACCTAAAATGCCTAGCTGATTGTATGTTAGTGTTCAAACAAAATCAAGGAGAGATCCCAACAGAGTAGAAAAGTAGTAAATAAGTGTATGATAATACACTTTAAAAGGGAAGTTTATTATAGGCACCTCAAATGTTTAATCGCAGAAAGAGTGAAAAATGATATCTTAGATTTTCCTTTGTCCTTCAAAACATATCATGAAGCAAATGCCAAAATAAAAAATCTGATCCCACAGAAACACTCAAGAACCTGTAATTTTATGGAGATTAAGTGAAAGCAATGGATAATTGGGGGCAGAAGTGAAGTTTATGATCATATAGAGTGGACCGAATATAGTGCAACGTGTTTAATGTGTGCATATACATGTAAAGGATATCACTTATCTCTGTTTATGATATATATATATATATATATATATATATATATATATATATATATATATATATATATATATATATATATATATATATATATACCCAATATTGGACGTGTGATGTAATTTTATGTAGTTGCAATAGGTAAAGAAGTAATAACATTACAAAATTAGTTATGTATCAAGTTTTCATGACGAACTTATGTTTTGAGATTTATCTATCAATCGACATAAAAGAAGAGTTAAAAACAGAAATCAAAGTAAACAAAGATTCATTTCATTTGGGAATTTCAAAAGAACACATAAATAGTATTTCAACCAAGGCATTATCAATTGCAGAGTTAACATCCACAACATTACACGTCAAAGAATAAATGTAGAACATAATAGAAGAAGCTACCGAAAAATGGAGTAAAAGCAGCAAAATAAGAGATAAGTTTCGGGGGGGGGGGGGGTAGAGTAGGCAGGGGTCATGTCCGGAGTGAAGGTTGTTGTGGTTTTAGTTTCTATCTCTACTATCAATTATATCATAGAAGCTGAACATACAACAACATGACACATTCACGATTCCTCATTTTTTTATTTGTGCTGTGGTGTTTTACCCACTTAATATGTAATTAACCTTGTACAGGTAGTCCATACGAACAACATAATCAATCGCTATGCACTACTTAATAAATTGACTTGTCATTGATCTAAAGCGTACATTCAAACTATTGAGTTCGCAACCTGTATCTTTTTATTCTATAATACATTTTAAGCATATATCTTTGAGTATAATTTTTGGAGGCTTTGTCTAGTTGTTATAATCTGATAGAAAAATCAGATTTCCATTCAAGATCTCAATAGTGAAAAAGTAGCAGACAACATATGGAATTTTATCATTGCATAGGACATGAAGGTTCTACAAAAAGGATAAGTTTAATAGGATCACTCATATTGTTGAAAAAAATGAAGTAAAAAGGCTTATGATATACTTATGATGAGACATATTCTTGGGGGCAGAAGTGAAGTTTATGATCATATAGAGTAGAACGAATATAGTGCAACGTGTTTAATGTGTGTATATACATGTAAAGGATATCACTTATCTCTGTTTATGAAATATAGACTTCAAGTATACCCCTACCTAAAAGGCCTAGCTGATTATATGTTAGTGTCCAAACAAAATTAAGGAGAGATCCCAAAAGAGTAGGCTTATGCTATACTTATGATGAGACATATTCTTGGGGGCAGAAGTGAAGTTTATGATCATATAGAGTAGAACGAATATAGTGCAACGTGTTTAATGTGTGTATATACATGTAAAGGATATCACTTATCTCTGTTTATGAAATATAGACTTCAAGTATACCCCTACCTAAAATGCCTAGCTGATTGTATGTTAGTGTTCAAACAAAATCAAGGAGAGATCCCAACAGAGTAAAAAAGTAGTAAATAAGTGTATGATAATACACTTTAAAAGGGAAGTTTATTATAGGCACCTCAAATGTTTAATCGCAGAAAGAGTGGAAAATGATATCTTAGATTTTCCTTTGTCCTTCAAAACATATCATGAAGCAAATGCCAAAATAAAAAATCTGATCCCACAGAAACACTCAAGAACCTGTAATTTTATGGAGATTAAGTGAAAGCAATGGATAATTGGTAATCTAACAATTTTGAACTCACTGAACTGCCATTTTCGAGAAAATTCTAGGTGAACATTTCATCGAGCATATGTCGTGCAAAAATGACTAACATATCCAAATTCCATACTTCAGCACATCAAACTATTAAAAATAGATGACCAATTAAAAGCAGCAAAATAATAGATAAGTTTTGGAGCCTTTGTCCAGTTGTTCTAACTGTGTTGGAGGATTGGATTTTTTGTTTTGTAGAAGAATATTTTATGTCCAATGACTAAATTTTTCTGCATTACCTCAGTTCATACACTTTTTTCTAAATTTTCATTTATAAATTTAGGATTTCACATTTATCTGCTTAATCTTAGTTCATACACTTTTTTCTCAATTTTAATTTATAAATTTACGATTTCTTTACTTTTTCTTGAAATCTTTGTTACCTAAATTTCTCATACACATTTAATCAAACATCCAATATGCATTACAAAGAGATAAATACCTTCAAATCCAAATGATTCTATAACAATCACTTACTTTCTCATACACATTTAATGAAACATCAAATATGCAGTCCAAAGAGTTAAATACCTTGATGGGTGCCGAGAATAATTCGTTTCTGAAAACTCCTCTTGCAAAACAAAATCTTGTTGCTGATGAGGACCCATTGTACCAGCCGCATCTCCAAATAAATATAAGACGGTAAGAACTATACAACTTTCATTGTAGGCAATGACGGATGTGAGATGGGGGATGAATTTGAGTGAACCTGGATTCGAGTGAAGTGAACGGACGAATGTGGGATGTGGGAGATGTAAGAGTTGAAAGGGATGAATGAGCAACCTTTTGGCTTCCCCAAAAGCGTCGTGTATCTAAATTAAGAGAGAGAGACGGAGGAAACATGCAACCAATAATAGGTGCCACGTGGATAGACTAATTGCAAAGAATAATAAATGCCTTGCATTTTATAGTAGTAAAAGAAATGATTTGTTTTTGAATTTTAATTCTCAATGTAAACCATTTAGATTTAACTTTTTTAAATAATTAAGACAACAAATTTTTCCATTGACCTATTTCCTGCGGGGAATATATGGTTGTGCAATACAATTAGAACAGAATTGAATCAATCAAAAGAATCAGAAGAAAGAAAATGGGGTGCAGGACAGTATTGAAAACCCTCTTCTTAACAGAGCCATGGCGACCATTCCCTCTTAATCAAACCTCTTTATCTGCACCACTCATTACCAAAATATCCTCAACACCCAATTCATATTATGGGTTGTGTAAAATAAACCCACCTCAATATTACACAACCCAACATCTCAATTGCTCTCACAATCAAAGCAACCCTTTATCATCTCAAGATGACCTTGACCATGACCAAGGTCCCCCTCAAGAAGCTGTTCTCAAGGCCATTTCAGGTTTTTATTTTATTATTGTTATGTGCATAAGCAAGTAAATATGTGATTATAATTGTGATTTAGTCCATTTGAGAATTTTTTGTTGTGTTAGCACAAGTCCCATAACTGGTGCAGAAGTTTTCTGTGTGTGAACCCTTTTTATGTGAATGAATTTCTGTAAATAGGACAGAATGATAAAGATATGTGGGATTGGGTGCAAATTATTATGTTCATATGGGACTTTCCTATAATAATATACTTAATTTTCTAATAAGAAAAGTGTTAATTGTTGGCACGTAATTCTATGTTGTTTTCGACCAATTTTAAAATACTAAAAATATGTATTTTTGAACCAAACTTGGTGGAGATGATCTCCATAACGTTGCAATCATCTGCAAATATTTTCATCAAAAGATTCATCCGAAAAGTGGGTGAGATGATAATCAAAAATTTCAATGGCTTATAATGCACATATTGATCACTTTTGCATTTCAACCACTTCCCGATTGAATTTTTTGATGAAATTATTTGCATATGATCTTATCATTGTGGATATCATCTCCACAAAGTTTGATTGAAAACTTTATTTTTTTGGTATTTTAAATAATTTTTTTGGTCCTTTTTTTAAGGTCCGCTTTAGATTCGCCTATATATATATATATGTATATATATATATATATATATATATATGTATATATATATATATCAAGGTTCAAAAAAACGTGTGGAGGCCAAGCCTTAAGCCTCAGAAGTCTAAGCGGGTCTTAGACGTAAAAATGCGTGAAAAGACGTTTTGACACAATAATATATATTTACTCTATTTTGACAGCCCAAAAATTATTAATTAACAACCCTAAAATTATCAACAACAATAAAATAAAATATATACCTATTACGAATAGGGCTCAGACATATATATAAGATTTATATGTATAATCAACAACAATAAACATATATATATGGTTTATAAATTATACCTAAGAGATGAACTTGAAAAATGAATTTATATAAGAAAAGAAATAAAAAAAATATACCTGTTACAATTAGGGCTGAGACTGAGATGAACTATGAATGATTAGGGCTTGAGAGAGAGAATGAACATGTATACGACTTGTTAGGCTGTTAGGGTTTTTATTTTTTACTATTTGGTTTTGTTTAGCTTTTGGTTTTTGGTTTTTTTATTTGGGTCGAGAGAGAGCTAACAGATGAAGTTAAATTATGTCATTTGGGTCGAGAGAGAGCTACTAGTTAGCTTTTGTTTTTGCCTTTCTGATTTGGTACGTATGTTAGCTGCGTTTTTATTTTTTATTATAAGTTAATCTGCGTTTTTTTTAAAACACAAAACGACGTAGTTTTGTTTTTAAAAAAACGTGTTTTAAAACGCCCCTTAACTAAAAAAAATGCGTGTTTTTTTACGCCTTACCCCAAAAAAATGTTGACCATCGTTGACCACGCCTTAATACACGCCTAGGGCCAAAACTTGGCTTACTAAAAAGCCCCACGACGCGTTTTTAGAACACTTTGGTATATATATATATATATGTGTGTGTGTGTGCGGACCCAATCAACGGGTTTACTAAAGGGTTACCTCGAAACGACATCGTTTTGGGGTGAAATGAGGGGTTTTCTTGTCATTTCACCTTTATTTACATCCCAGAAGGGTGTCTTGTTGAGGTGGTCCGTTAGTAAACCCATCATTTGATTCCACACATGATTGGTTCTCTATATATATACACAGCCAAGCACCGTCGAAGATAAGATTTTCAGGGAGAGAGGGTTAAGTTAATGACGATTTTGGGGGAGCCCCCGACCTGATTTTTTTTTGGTGCTAATAAGAACACCTTTAATTTGTTGTTTGAGCACCCTCTTTGCTTACCCTTTCTTTTAGGTCTTTTCTAGAATTTGCGAAAGAATTATTTTTATACATAACAATTAAGTAAATATTCAATCAATCACTAACAATAAAAATAAATACTAAAATCCCCAAATAGTTTGTATAATGTCAAAGATTAACAAAATCATATACCCTAAAATTTAACCAACAATAATCATAAAATTTAACTCTAAAGCTAACCTTTTAACTTTTAACAAACATTAACCTTAACCTTAACATTAACAATAAGAATTGTAATTAGAATCAAAACCCTAAAATAACCCTACATTCAGAATCAAGAGAAATAGAGGGAAAAAATTGCATAACTCTAAACTTTCATTTTTGGCATATGGGAATTTAAAAAAAAAATATTGTGGGACTCGAGCCCCCACTTATCCCTTAGTGGCTATGTCCATGTAGCCAAGCTCCCATGAGGTCTAAAATGCAAAACTCAATTGTGGACTAATATTTTTTATAATATTGTCAATTGAATTTTTTGCTAATTTTTTTGTAGACGATCTCCTCATTATGGTGATCATCTCGAAAAAAAAATCAGGAAAATGAATTTTTATTTATTAAAAAAATTGGTCCGCATTTGACGTCCTCATTTAAGAACCTTATATATATGTGTGTGTGTGTGTTTAGATTTTCCTAATGGGTGTGAGGTTTTTAGAGTCGAGTGTTAAAACCAAACAAATCCCCAACTTTTCGTTGGAAGACCAAGTAAACTATTATAAGGCGATTTAGGAGTAGCTTCCATTGACAAGACAGGGTAAGATAGCGTAGACCAGTAGATGCACCAACAGCAAGTTGAATACTAACTGAAAGACAAAGGGACCAACCTATATTATATTGGGAAGAAATTATGAGAAAAGATTTTAAAGAACTAGGTTTAGCAGATAACATTGTTATAGTAGAAAATAATAGAAAAAAGAGGATCCATGGTTGTGCCCATTTGATGGGATCAAGGAAAGGATGCTAATGATGGGTTTTTGTAGGTGAGTTATTATTGTCAACGTGATTACTGTGGATGTGAGAAACAGACATGAAGAACTGAACAATTGGGAAATTGAGCAGAATTAGTGAACGCTTTCATATAGAAGTATTTGCTACTAGAGCTGCTATTACGACTGCAAGTTACAGTGAATTGAAATAGATGGAAAGATAGGTTGTAAATTAATTTCACAAGGTTTTACTCTCTTTTCAAATTCATTCCGGTGAGTATAGGAGATGGAAGAAAAGATTTTGGGAGGATTTGTTTGTGGGGATTCTACCCTAGACTTTATCGTCTCTCACTCCCCCCACATGGGATTATAACCTTTTTTTGTCTCTGGGAACTCCCCTTTCAATTATTACTTAGACCATTATCTTTAGGAAAATCTCTTTATGATAAAGAAGTCTTAGATTTTGTTTAGCTTCTTGGCATTGTGGATGGATTCCCCTAATACCTGGTATTTCGGATAAAAGGGTCTGGTTGGGTAATGCTTTGGATTCCTTTTTAAGTAAATCTTTCTTCAATTTATTGGTTGATTCCCCCACTTTATTCTTCTCTGGGACTTACAAAAGAATTTGGAAAGTGAGATAACTTCAAATGCTCAAATGTTTGCACGGTTGGTCGCTCGTAAGAAAGTGAACACATGACTTGTTACAACATAAGTCACCAAATGCTTTTTTATTCCCCTTTTAAGGAATTTAAATTTGTTGATCCTCATTAAAAGAGGGTCATGGTGACCAACACACCCTATTGGTTGAATTGAATCATTAAAAAACGTGCGCCCCAAAATACACGTGTATTAATGATTTTAATGATTCAACCAATGAGGTGAGAGGGTCATCGTGACCATCCTCAAAGAGGGTCGGCAAATTTGAACACCCTTTTAAGTGTTTATGTAAAAGAGAAGGGGCAGATATCGACAATCTTTTGCTTCATTGGCATTTCACTAGATTTCTTTGTATTAAGTTTGTAAAGTAAGTAGACATTATTGGGTTCTACATGCAAGGAATTCAAAGTAGTTGACTACTCTCTCATCTTCGGAGTGATTGAAGGTTTACATCATCCTGAAATGGGTCTTTATTGCAATGCCACTTGGCATATGCAGCTGCCTTTCCTTTGTGGAACTCTTCATTGTGATCCATTTCCCACCCTGTTGATGCTCTTAGTCTCAAGTTTTAAAAGTTCTACGTTGGATTTATATCTTTCAATCATGTTCTGCTCATCATTGACTCGAGTTAGCAAATCGTGGCTGTCTCACCCTTTGTGTGTGTGTGTGTGTGTTGTGTGGGTGGGTGTGGGGAGAGAAGGGGGGAAGGGTGGGTGGGGGGTGTTGGCTCTTTAAGTGCTGATCTTGAATTACCAAAAAAATTTAGGCATTTGACTGGAATACTCACTTTATTCCCACTTGCAACTGTAATACAAAGCTATTTCTTGATCTAGGAAGTCATGTGTACTTAGTATACACCACCAACATGGTTACTAGCTTTGGGCTTGTAATAACGAAATGAAGATTGCACAATCTTCTTCTATAATACTCCTTCCATCCCAATTTAAGAGTCCTGTTTTCCTTTTTTGGTCCGTCTGAATTATCATTTCTAGGTGAAATCACAAAACTACCCATCCTATCAATAGACTTGCATTCTAGTGGTATTCATAATTCTTAGGAGGGTATATTTGGAAAGTAAAATATTTTTTTATAATTTTGGACTTTCGGATGGAGACATTTAATTTGGGACAGAGGGAGTATTGGTTTTCTGGCCGTACAAAGGGGTCTTGACCTACTTCACTGTTTTTTTTTCTCTCCAGCCTCATGAATCAGCAACTTTTTGTTTGCTTTTTGCAACAAATGCCCAATGCCATAACCTCATGGTAGTTATGACAAATCCCCATTCTCCCTTCTAGATTGTTGGATTTTCAACTGCGATTTTTATTTTTAATGGAAGGGAGGCCAGATTGGTAATTATTATTAATATTTTTATTTTTATTCTATATTTATGTTAGCTAGATGTGTGTTAAGGTTTGATTGAGATTTATTGGCTGATTTTTGCAAAAGTAAGGTATTTATTATTATTATTATTATTATTATTATTATTATTATTATTATTATTATATTTATGCTGTCCGGATATGTGTTAGGGTTGGATTGAGATTTATTGGGGGTTGTGATTTTGGATTAAACTTTTTTGGTTTGTTATTTTGGTTGGGAAATGCAAAGGGTTTTTGAATGGCTTTTATTTTCTTAGCCTCCAGGTTGCAGTCTGGCCTAGCTAATGTCATGATCAAGGGCTTGTGGGTTGAACATAAAGTGTACACACATACACACACACATATATATATATATGTATATATATATGTATGTATATATATATATATATATATATATATAGAGAGAGAGAGAGAGAGAGAGAGAGAGATGTATCCGCGTGGGCCATGGGAAAATTTGAAAATTATATGGGTGGAAGTTATTTTGACTTTCTAAATATATATATATTTATTATTATAATAATAATAATAATTATTATTATTATTATCCTATTTCCTTATTTTTAGTTTTCTTGCTTATCAAGGATTAGGGTTAGTTTAGCGTATAATAATGCAACTGGCCAACCATTGTAATCACGACTTTTTATTGAATTATTGATATAAGAAGCTTATGCTTTAGAGAATTTGCATTCGATTATTATGTGAGTGTAAGTGTGATTGTGTATGTGTTTGTGAGTTTTCCGCTACATTTAAGAGGCAAGAGAGAGAGAGAGAATTCATCACAGCAAGCATTGCCTCCTAATGGCAGCAAAGCTTTTTATTCACAGCTCAGCTGTTATACTCGTTTCCAAACAAGGGCTAACTAACTAGCAAATTTACAGCTTTATCCAAACAGAAAATTACAACTCTTAAGTAATTATTTTATAAAGAAATAACATCTTTTTTATTTATTTACGTCGAACTTGTCTAATGAAAATGATGTCCGACAATTTCAAGTGTTTAGGCCTTCAAAACCTCGTGGTTTCCCAACTTGTCATGTGACGTTTATTTTTGTGATCATAGACTCTATAGTTAGTTATAGAAGCCAAAACTTGTCAATGTAGATTTATTATGTTGATGTTATCAACCGTGTTACACATACGTAGATGCTGAGTATTTATTTATTTATTTATCATGACGGTCTTACTCTTGAGATTGATTCAGAAGTGTCGAAGACAGAAGGGAGGATCGGGCAAACTACGAATGTGGTTATTGGAGGTACAGTCACAGATGATTCGACCAATGAGTGGCTCACTCTGGATCAAAAGGTATATTCTTTTCTCATTTCCACTTCCTTATCACAAATTACTCATGTGACTACTTTTAGGCCTCGTTTGGTTTGGGATGAAATATTTTTCACTTTGATAAAAAGTAAAATGGTGAAAAGCAGTCACCTATTTGGAGTTCATTTTTTCCGCATAAATTTGTAAATAAATGTACACGCAATAGTTGTGTGATATTGGGTAGTACTGAACAAAATTTAACCCTAAATAGATGAAAATACTTTTCTCCATTTTACTTCTCACCTGAATGAGAATTATCTTACCCCCAAACCAAACTAACCTTTTCTCGTTAGACCTGGGGTTATGATTTTAGAGTGAACTGTCAACATGTGCTGAACAGCTGATAGATATTGCATTGAATAGTGTTATGCTTTTACATCGCAGGTAAACTCCTACCCAACAGAGAGAGGATTTACAGCAATTGGAACGGGAGGTGATGATTTTGTGCAAGCTATGATTGTTGCTGTTGAATCCGTTCTTGAACAGCCAATCCCAAAGGTAAATATATATCTTTTCTTTTTGCTGTAAATCAATTTATTAATCAAGGTGTTACTGCAGTAAGGATGACAGTTTGACAAACACATTTTGTGGCTGAAATAATCGGCATACTCATAGAACATATCACAGGTAGGAGTAATGGGGCAAAAACTTAACACAATTATATTTATAAAGTAATGGCTTCAAGTTAGTGATTTCTTCCATAAACTTAAAAAATTGTGATTCTTTGAGGGACTTGGTTACTCCTTGGTACGATAGAATTCTTAGCCTTAGAAATTCAGAATGCTAGACTAGTAGTGTGTGAAGCTTTAATCAAGTGGAGTTTAAAACAGAAATTTTAAGTGTAGATTTGCAACTTTTAATTAAAATTAAAAATTACCTATTAGAGAAGGCAACAATACTCGGTGAATTTCAAGCCTCTATAAAACATGTAATCCAGACCTTTTTATTTACTTAATTCAGGCACTTCTACAATATCAAACTGAATGGAGGGACAAAAAATTTTCAGTTTCTTTCCAGTAATTAAAAGGGTTTTTAAACAGCAGTTTAAAATAATCTCACTCAAAATAGAAATATTGGTCATGGATGTTTTGGCTGCCTTATTGTCAATTGTTCAAAATTCATGGTCGTATTTTTGAGCAAATGTAAATTATATATATATATATATATATATATAAATTTTAATATTGAGACTTGATCATGAAAAGTAAAAGGATTTAATGATGCATCTGATATAGTGGGTAAAATATAGGGAAATCATTCTCTAGACAGGTGTTAGAGGTGGGTTGCTAATTAATGATATTGCGCAAGATTTTAATGAGAAGAGAGTGACGGATCTTTGTGATGCACAACAACATTGAAGTTTAGGGAAAACCCCTCTAATTCTCATTCGTTCTCAAAATATGTTAGTAGTCGTACATTACATGAGAGGGTCAATTTTAATAGGTACAAAGTGAATGTTATAGGCATAATGATGTCATCAAGGGTGATGCCACGAGAGTGATGGTAATATGTATGACATCATTAGAAGGCTCTAGAACCCACTATAAAAATAAAAGCTATAAAGAAAAAATAATCTGGCAACGATAACCCTATCACTCTCCTCCCCTTGGGGAGTTGCCATATAGCCTCTAAGGCATATGGTCGCCCCTCGGCCGACGGCAGGAGACTGCCTGAAAAGGAGAGAGGTTGGTGATGATGAAGGTTCCGTGCATTCGGAACTCAGTGGGCAATTTGACCCCACAGCATTGACTAATTAGATGAGGGCACTGGAGTTTGTGTCCCCCTCTTTGAAGGTGGGCCTTTTGCATATAACCCATGACGAGGTCTTTTGGATGGAAAATGAGGTCAGGGCTGTGGGAATAAGGTCGGTCCTTGTAGGACATATTAGGTGGGCATGAACATCCTTGTGGATAGCAGCCATAGGGGTGACAAACTCCACCGCAGGCTGGCTGGAACTATGCAGGTAACTCTGCAAGGTCAATAGCATGGGCGGGGATGGCCCACGAATCGGGGACAAATTGATGGAGAGGATGACGGCATGTTGAAGGCGAACTCGGCCTGGGAGATCATGAGGTCCCATTGTTGGGGAGCATCAATAGCAAGACACTTGAGCAAATCCCCAACACAACGTTTGACCACCTTAGTTTGGCCCATAGCTATCGGGATCACTACAGCTCCCTACGTACCGCGATCTAGGATCGCACGATCCGAAATATGGTGGGTTCAAGAATCTCCAAAAATGGCGCTCCTACATACTATTATATTTATTATTTGTTACAGGTCAACTTTTGATATCAATAATAAAATGAATGGAAAGAAAAAAGACTTCTCAATCGATGTATATACATCATGCTTTATATATCTTATTATAAATTATAAAATTGCAAGATTGTCCACTACATATAATCTTAGAGAACTTTCTATATTGGGGGGGGGGGAGAATAAATTATAAATATACATAATTATAATACTAAAAGAACCCGACAAGGGTTCTAAAGTGCCCTTATGATATGAAGTAGTGAACCAACTAAGCATACCCCCACCATACCGCATACCAGCTAGAGCAACGTACTCCGTACCACGTACCAGAGCGACCCACTATTCAAGTAACATTTTTGGCCATCGGTTTGGAGGTGGAACACCATAAAGAGTTGCAGAGAGCACCGCAGTAAACACTTTAGTGTATGCCAAAAATGGCCCGAAACTTGACATCCTCGTCGGAGGTAATGTTGTGGGTGGGGAATGCCATGCAAACCGACGATCTCGAAAAAATAGTGGATTTGGCCAAAATACGCATCCTTGGCATATAAATTGCGCACCTCGTCAAAACAGTAAAAGCCAAAAACCTGACTGTAGGTAACTACCAAAGTGTGACTAAGACGATTGAGGGTGCATGCTACTTAACCTTTCTTGGCTATATTGGAGATGAAAGGTATATTCAGCTACAAATAGGTGGTCCACAGGCCATGCCGATTATTCATTGGTTGCTGGCTATAAGTTATCAATGCCTTGTAATTCAACGTAATGACGAATTCTTGGTGAAGGAGTTAAGACTACCAGAATTTAAGGAATTTCACAACAGAATAGAATTCCAATTCATACATAGAGTAATTAAGGGCGACACCAGAATGCTCATGAATTAAGAACACAATAGGTTTGTCAAACAACACCAGTAGCAGTCTTGCATGTGTGATCAGTGTCAAGTCCAGGAATTTGAGTGAGGGGGGCGGAATTTAGGATCAACGACCGGGATCCCTGAGGCGATCTTTTTTCATGCTATTTTTGATTTTTTCATCAAATAATTATTAAGATGAGTCATTTTCAGACATTTATTAAGATTAAATCATAGGTCAACAACCGGAAAAAAATATATACTGCAAAAAGTTATTAAAATTAGCCCTCACACACATTAATATAAACTTAAGCAAAATCAAATAACTGATATGAATATTTCAAAACATTTCTAAATAAGCATTTAGAAAAAGTAACATCTGAAGACTTAAAAAAATAAATAAATAAACTGAATTGTAAATCTGTAAAGAAAAGAAACAATTCTATAAGTAAAAAAATAAATTGATAAATGTTAATACAAAACAAATTAAACAATTTAAAGAAGTAAGAAACTTACCTAGAGACTATTCATCCTTGTGTGAGGGAGATATAGGGGGAGGTGATTTGTCGTAAATTTTTGAGTTTCATCAAATAATTATTGAGATAGTCAATTTTAGTCATTTATTAAGATTAAATCATAGGTCAACAATCGGAAAAAAAATATATACTCCAAAAAGTTATTAAAATTAGCCCATCACACACATTAGTATAAACTTAAGCAAAATCAAATAACTGATATGAATATTTCTAAACATTTCTAAATAAACATTTAGAAAAAGTAATATTTGAAGAGTTAAAAAAATAAAAAAATAAAAAAATAAATTGAATTGTAAATCTGTAAAGAAAAGAATCAATTCTATAACTAAAAAGATAAGTTAATATAAAACAAATTAAACAATTGAAAGAAGTAAGAAACTTACCTACAAATCATTCATCCTTGTGTGAAGGAGATACAGGGGTGGGGTGGGGGGTTTGGCTGAGATTTTTGAGAGGGAATGAGAGGCGGGAGTGCAACATAGGAGCTGCCCAAAAAAGCGTTTTCGTACTTTGTACCCTGTGGTTTTGAAAACCTTAATTTACACCTTTAACTATCTGTTTTAATACCGAACACCCCTGTACTTTTTTCTCATTTTTTTTTAAATCTCAGGGAGGGAGGGAGGGCGGTCGCCTCCTCGGCGCTGTACAGATACGCCATTCGCATGAGAAGACAACTTGCCAGGACCGGGCGGTTGTAACATGGGACTTGATGTATGGGAAGGCCTTGTTAGTCTAGTTTTGTTGTTGAGGGGGTGCTCATCAAATCGGGGATTGGGGTCCATAATGGTACTGAACCCGAGGGTGAATAGATTCCCAATGAGCCCTTGGAAACTACGTACCTACGGCACTGAGGTAGGTGTTGGCCAACAATGGCCCGAACCTTGGTTGCGCCAACACAGACTCTTGCGCCAAGACCACGTAACCTAGGAAGGTAACCGGTTGAATGAGCACCTCTTTAGGTGGAGGTAGAATTGCTCGGATGGTAGAACGAGTATAACCCGAGTCACATGGGAGAGATGCTTCCTCCGATTGATTATAAATGAGAATGCCATCAAAATAGACTACAATGGACTTGCCCAAAAACAACTGGATAATTCGCGTCATGACAAGCAGAAAAATGGTTGTTCGATAGTCCAAAAGGACATGGTTGTCCACTCATACAAACCATCCCTTGTCTTGAGAGGTTACCTAGTCGCCGTTGGGTCACATGCGAATTTGATGATATTTGCTCTTTAAGTTGAGTTTAGAGAAAATTCGAGTCCCATGCAGTTTATCGAGCATGTCTTATTGGCGAGGGATAGGAAATTCGTACTTTACACGATCCTTTAATCAATACCAAAAAATTCCTAGCTACCATCTTTTAAAGTGAGATGGGCTCCTGGAACGAATGAAGGGGACAACCTTTACTTATTGAGTCCATGGGCACAAAGCTCGGTGACCTGTCATTGCAACTCCTTATGTTCAATAAGTGATGGAGCCGGGGATTTTTTTTAAAGGGTGGTGGTGGTGGGGTGTGTGCGCGCGCGTGCGTGTGTGTGGGTGGTTGGGTGGGGGTCTTAGAGAATCTGCCTTGAACCCACCAAGTAACTGAAATTGTTGAAGCTATGAGAATATTTTAGTCATTTTTAGTACTTTTAGTCTTTTTATTAAATAAATTTCTTTTATTTTTTGTCACATTTTGTTGCTTGTATTATAAGGCTAATGGGAAGCCTTTTAGAAGGGACATTATGGAATATGATGTAAATGTGGTGCTCCTAGGTCATGTGGGCGTAGGCTCACTTCCCTATTTAGGGTATTGATGTCACCTTTCTAGATCCTTCTCACCCCCCCTATAAATATCCTTTTATCCTAATATAGTAAATCATTTTACGCTTCTAAAATTGAGTATTAATCTCTCTCTTGAGTGCCTTTCTGTATTGCCATTGAGGGTTTTAATTTATGTTAATTAATATTAGAGTGAGGAATGCTCCACCCTCTGTTATTGTTGTAAAATCAAAAATCATAAAAACAAACAATCAATGCCTCTGAGGAAACCCACCAATGCTGATAGGAGAAAAACCTGAGCGGAAGATGCCGTATTAATATTAACCCCAAAAGTCAACCTCCTCCATGAACACCACCACCATGGAACCTCCAAAGTCACCAACCGACCCTGCTCAGCTGACTCCAACTCTTGCCCCAGAACAACCCTTAGATCCAACCTACACCCCTCACTTGACCCACGCGACCCCATTTCAGACCACAACAGGCCCCTTCGACACCATACTCTAGTACCTCGACCCGATTCTATTTGGGAAACCCGCACCACCATTTCCGTCCCCACTACCCTCAAGACTCCACTCGTGACTATCATCGACTAGTTAAAGAGTGGCTACTCCAACCCTTGCTTCTCAATCGTCCGCGCGTAAAATTTGGACATTATAAAGGGGAGGCTCCTCCACCCAATCCTTCTTCTCTCTATGGGGATGGTCGAGTCCTGATGCATGAGTGGCGCACTGACACTTCTCTTTTCGACTCCGTCAGTTCCAAGGTCACACCCTTCGTGCCGGTTGCGGATCGTCAATGCTTTCTCTGTGTCCCTATTAACCCCTAGAGGAGCCCGAGGATTCACGTTATGATGATGCTCCTGAGCCGGTGGAGCCACCCCCACTCTATAGGGCTTGACCTTGCGCACGACTTGTTAGGGATGAGTTTATTGAGGATGATGATGAAGACCCGGTGGACCCACCATCAGGGAATGCCACCTAGCTTTAGCACTCTGCCTTTTCTCCAAGAGCCTCCAGTGTGACATTAGAGTGGATATACCGATGTTTGACGGGCACTTGGACCTGGATTCACTCGTAGGTTGGATTGATGCGATGCGATGCGATGGAGACGGTGTTTGACTACAAGCGTATCATGTGGTGCAAGTGTGTTCATTTAGTCGCCACCAAATTTCAGGGATTTGTCTGGGTTTGATGGGATGATAGAGTGCAGCGCCGAGCGGTCTCTGAGCTTCTTCCAATCCAAACCTGTGATCAGTTGAAGACAGAGCCGCTAGCCGTCTTCATACCACCGACATACGAGCGCGACCTCTACACTCGGGTTCAGGGTTTTAAACAGGGCACCTCCTCAGTCCCCACGTACACAGAGCAGTTCCAGCTTCTTTGCATTTAGGCCCGTTTGGGTGAGACCGAGACTTAGCGATTCAACCGCTACATTAAGGGACTCCAACCGTATATTTAGAAGGACCTGGGGTTGCGTGAGATATCGTCCTTCGTTAAGGCGGTTGAGTACGCGATCAAAGTTTAGGCCAATCACCGCACGTCTGCCATCCCAGCTCCTCGACCCACTTCTATGACTGTTTCCCCACCTCGGGTCTTGAATGCGCCGTCAGTTGCTATGACGTGTTTCGATTGTGATGTTGTGGGCTGTCAAGCCGCTGAGTGCCCAAGGCAAGGAAGAGGACCCTACTTCCCTACTTATGACTGATGATTCTGAGCCGCCAGACGATGAGATAGAGGAGGAGGAGGTCTATCACCAGGCGCAGCTGTTCACAATTATCCCCATTGAGCCTGATTCTGATGGTGTTCCCCTTTGAGGTTGAGGTCAAACTCTTTTCATGGAGGGTAGAGTGATGGAAATTGGTGAAGTTTTGAGGATATTTTAGTAATTTTTAGTATTTTTAGTCTATTAGTTTCAAATATTTTTTCACCTTTTTTTGCTTGTATTATAGGGCTAATGGGAAACCTTCTAGAAGGGGCATTATAAGAATATGATGTAAAGAGGTGCTCCTAGGTAATGTGACATCAGGCCCACTTCCCTATTTAGGGTATTGATGTCACCCTTCAAGATTATTTCCATTTCCCCTATAAATATTCTTTCATCCCAATATAGTAAATCATTCTACGCTTCTAAAATTGAGTGTTAATCCTTGACTCGAGTGTCTGCGTATTGCCATTGATGGATTTAATAAATATCTTTTTATCCCAATATAGTAAATCATTCTACGCTTCGAAAATTGAGTGTTAATATCTCACTTGAGTGTCTTTTTGTATTGCCATCGACGACTTTAATTTACGTCGATTTTTAGGACCAACATCGTCTATTCTGGCTTGTAAAAGTATTGGTTCTAATATTAAAATTGAATGGAAGTACCATTGAGCATTTTTGCACAACAAAAATGTCATAATCTTATGTATGATTTCAAATTTAATTCCCAATATTAACGAGCAAAAACAATGACAGCTTTATAATTCCGAACACTAGAATGCGACAAATGATAATGTTTTTTTTTTTTTACCTCTTTTCCATCCTACGTCCTATCGTTTTCTATTAGTTGAACCAATGATTTCTGATAGTCTAAAATAATAGTATTATTTTAACTTAAAAAAAAACACAATCACATAAAATTTGAATCAGAGGAAAATAAAACTCAATAATCTTCTAAAGTCCTAATATATAGGATAAGTACTTTGCAGCCACAGACGTCGAATAAACACAAAAATTCCTAACAAGATCTAATTAGTTCGAAACCCGATGACAACAAAGTGGCGAAGTGATGAATGGAAAGATCGAAACCCTAAACTAAAGGTATAGGTATGATAAGGGCGCTTTAGTAATATTACCCCTAATTGGATTGGGTCAGGGGTTCCATAACTAAATCCATCCCCTGCCCAGACTCCGATGAGGTATATTTTATTTTTACCCCAAAACTGACCGCACATTTTCACGAGCCCCTAAATCCACCCCATTAGAGGAGGGTCAGGTCAGGTATCATCTCATTTCCATCTGAGTAGGCTGGGTAAGGAAGCCTTAGGCATAAAGTCAATGGCATGCTTAATGTGGCCGAGTGGAGGCAACTCGTTGGAAGGTGTAGACATCTGCGTACAAGTCTCAGAGGTCGTGGATCTTTGGGGGAATACTAGCCTCCAGGGTGGAGATGGGACTTATGAAGCACGAATTCTTCAAAATGGTAAACGAATCCGAATCGCACTTGAATCGGGTGCGATTCTCACCCGATCCTCCTTGGATTCGCACCCACCACGTATTCAATTATTTTAATTAAATTTAATTACGGGTTTTTCTTGGATTAATCCTGTTTTTACTCATGAAGAATACTAGGGTCAACCAATATTTTTGGTATTTTTTTTATCAACATCCTTTGTGAAGCTACGAGGATATATAGTCTAGATTTGATGGAATTTTGAGAAGGAAAGAGGGTGAGGGTTGACCAAAGACAGAGAGATTCGAGAGTTAGAAATATACATATTGAATTGAAAATAGTTGACATGGATATTCTTGATGTGGATCTTCAAGTTCAACATTGTCGTGTTATTGCAAATCAACTTGCAACAATTTTCGACATTGAGTGGTGACACTGAATAATAGTGTTCCATAATGATTTACACAAGTGGTGTTTGAAAGTTAGGCATGTGGCTAAATTTTAGAATCTTTTTCATTATGGTTTATTTTTTATGTTGGAGATTTATAAAATAGTTATTGATTTGTATAAAACCTAATATACTCTCGACATAAAATTCAGGAATATTATAATATATTTTATATTTTTATTATATTTCGCAACGCACCCGAATCCTACTTTTTAAAGATTTTTCGAATCGCCGCACTCGCATCTCGCACCCACACCTGTACTTCATAGGATGGGACTAAGTAGAGCGTAGCTCATGTCGGTATTCTCCGCCTTATCGATTAAGGCAGTGTGGAAAATCAATGGGTCGAGGTGGGCGGACCTATTGCGTCGTCCGTTATTGAAACTGCTTTCCCATGTGCTAGAATGTAGGTGTGCTAGAATACATGTGTTGGCTCGATCACCATGGAAGCTAGAATGGTCGTAGTGCCACGTCCGGTCTAGCAACAAGTGTCGAGCACTCATGTCTACAACTGTGCACAACTGTGCATAGTTAGTTACCCATTGGCACATAATCGAATCGAAAACAGGATGCGGCATTGGCGTTTGGGGGCAAGCGATCCCCTTGCTTTTAACCAACCTATACGACGCGATCATAAGGGGCTCGACAAGTAGCCCTAATTTGTCCACTATTTCTTAGGCTACGGGGTTATCCACCAACGCCCCTTGGACATATATAGGGTGTAAAAGGCTTGGTCTGCAGTCAATTAGGGTTGTCGGTCTGGTCCGAGGTGGCAGTAAAAGCCCAGGACATCACGAGAACGTTGGGGAGGTCTTGGATTGTGACATGCCATCAATATTCGGGGAGTTGTCTAGCTCGGTGGTGATAATAGATATCACCGCGCCACCAAATGGCCTTTGCCTCCGACAGTGCGGTGTTGAATGGAAAAGCATAATGGCGAGAGGAGGTAACCCCTGGTAAAGGAATGTTAGTTTCAAGGTCAAAATTGTACAAGGGCCCATTTGGTTTTAAGAGACTCTAGGGCGACTCATCCCGGTTCCGCTATGGGTGGAGGGTTGGTAGGGACTATTTCGTGAGTTTCCAATGGTGGTTTGGAAAACGAGAGGAACTGAAATGCTATTTTCAAAAGTTGGGGGTATCGATTGAAGTTGGAAGCGATTCTTTGTAATTATGAGGGAAAGGCATTGGGTTTTCATTTTGGAGTTATTAGGGGTTGGAAGGGTCTTTGTCATAAGGGTTGGTGGTGGCGTCCGGTGATCTGGTCGTCTGAGGACAATAGTTCAACGGTCGCTGGTGGTAGCAGATCCGAGGTCAACTTGTGCTAACTAAAAATGGATCTCAGATTTAAACCCTTGGCTTGAGGTCGCTGAGTAGGTCGTGTGGGATTTTGACATCGAGAGGAAGTGATGGGGCTTAGGAAGGCAAATGCTACCTTGATAAAGGACTTTTACTAAACTTCTGACGTAAATTACACGTCAATGGCTAAAAGAAACAAACCAAAACCCTAACTTTTAGAGAGGGAATACAAAAATGTCTTATACTCAAGAATGGAAAGTAAGTACAAATGAGATTACATGGGGTATTTAAAGGAGGAAGTAACTTACGCTCCAAACTATATGACTCTAATTAAAAATATGCCGTTACTAACCTTTACTACTTCCTTTACTAAATACCAAGCAAACAATTACTAAAAGAAAATACAACCAAATAAAGAAACTAAAAAATAACAAAAATACTATAAAATCCTAAAAACACTAAAAATAGCCTATAAACTTCCAATTCACATCATTCCCTCCCTTTTAAGACCAAGCTCGTCCTCGAGTTTTTTTTTTGTTTTTTGTTTTAAATTGGAGAATCGCGTGAGAAATTCCCGAAATGTGCTTCAAAAGAGAAGCAAAGACTTGTGAGACCAAAAATAATTTCTGATAATTTGAGGAAGAGTTCATCCTTCAATTGTTGCTTCAAGTTTCATCATCTTCCTCTTGTCTCTCATGTCAACCAACAAAAATAGCTTCTACCTGGGTCAAAAACCAAATTTGTGCTGCCAAACCCTAGTTCTTGAATTTGTTGGAGGGTTCCACCTAGGGCAGAGAGGTGGTCGGCTAGCATAGGAAGAGTTTGGGCCGAAATGGGTTGAAACCCTAGTTTTTTTCAGAGCGGTTTTGGGCATGCTTGGGAGGATCGGGGGGGGGGGGGGGGGGCTCAATGAGGAGGCTAGCCCTCGTTTTTGCTCTGAAGGGTTGAGGGCAGAATTCCGGTAAAGAGGTAGGCTTGGATCGATACACATCGAAGTCAATGGTCCATTCGCAGAAAGGGGGAGGTCTTACCACTGCTCGAACAACCCTGGTGGTTGGGGGCGTCGCCTGCTCCAAGAAGGAGGCTTAGATCCGACCTGGACAGTTGATTCTTGGATCGCGGCAGAAGTCTTTACGGGGCAGAAGGCGGGATTTTCTAGTTTTTTGGACAGGCCGCCGGAGGCAGAAGTAACGCCTAGGGTCGACGTTTATTTTTTGAGAGGGTTGTCAGGAAATTCTTGGTTGGAGGTTTTTTTTTGGCAGAAATTCCCTGACCTGTCCCGAGGCAGATGAGGGTTGTCATTGTGGGGCGCGATCATAGGAAATGGACTGATTAGGCGGGTTTGGGAATGAGGGTGAGGGTTTTGGTTTTGCAACATGGAAAATTGTTGCATTAGGGTTTCAAATTGGGCTTGTTGTCTTCTTGACATTTTGGTCAATTCCTCTGTTCTTCGATCGATCTTCTCATCCGTTCTTGCCATTTGATCTTTCAATTCTCGAATCTCTTCCACTCGTGGCTTGGATTTTCTTGGAGCCATCGAGAGAGTAGCGTACGATTTTGATAATCTACACACACCGATACAAACCAATGTTTGGAGCGACACCCGTTCTGATACCGATTTGACGTAAACTACACGTCAATGGCTAAAAGAAACAAACCAAACTCTAACTTTTAGTGAGAGAATCAAAAGATGTCTTATATTCAAGAATGGAAAGTAAGTAAAAATGAGATTACATCGAGTATTTAAAGGAGGAAGCAACTTAGGCTCCAAGCTACGACTCTAATTACAAATATGTCCTTAATAGCCTTTACTACTTCCTTCCTTCAATACCAAGCAAAACAATTACTAAAAGAAAATACAACCAAATAAAGAAACTAAAAAATAACAAAAATACAATAAAATCCTAAAAATAGCCTATAAACTTCTAATTCACATCAATTTCCATAACCTTGAATGAAAAAATAAATAAATACTCACTCCTTATCATAGATGGAATGAGAGCAAGGACGAGCGAGATTTGTGGCGCTTCCTTCATTTTGTTATTCTCTGGATTTCTCTCCCGCTCAAAAACCTCCATATTGTTTCGTGCTAATTGTAGGTCGGATAAGTACGAAGGCGAGAGTCGCTTGATTCCAGCGAGGTCAGCGATGCAACGAATTTAGGGTTTTGTCCCTTGTTTTGGGTTTAAGACTCACAATTAAGTCGGCTAGGGTTGTGGACGGGTCTGTTGACGCGGTTAAATGTGGGTGTGATCCTCCCATGTGAGTTTTTGCTAAGATTCTCACTTTTGTGGTGGAACCTTAATGGATCCATCCACACTGTTTGGTGGAGCCATCCTTCTCAAATCTTATGATTGTAAGTGAGGGGCTTTGGGGTCTTTTTTTTTAAACATGTAAAGATGTGGGTATGAATTGAATGCTCTGGGTCATTTGTAATTTTCTATTGACAATGAGATAGCTTACTCATTGAAGTTAAGAATAAAGGGAAGTTTGGGCCCTTTTAATCTTATTTCTTAGGAGAGATCAAGTGTTTTTAGGTTTTGGTGCAGGTGTGTCTCATCCTATATATATTTAAACCAATGTAACCAATATTCTCATATATTTGAAGATATCTCTCGTGGGTGATGTAGGCAAAGTTAATTTTTGCCAAACCACGTTAAATCTGTGTGTTCATTTTGTTTATGCTTGTTTTTTTTTCCATCTTTTGCATATAATTCCTTTTTTGTTTGGGCGTGTTGCAATTCGTACGACTGTGAGCGACCTGAGATGGTGAAGCTTCAGTCACGGTCTTAGCGTTAGGACTTGTGAAAGGCTTGGCGCTGGTGGAGAACTGAAATGATGGGAATTCATTGTTATTTTCCTTTTATTTATATTTTATATTTTTAGTTCTTTTTAGTCATTCTCTCCTTAATTAGCCTCCAAACATGTTTGGGACTAATTAGGCATTCTTTTATCTTTAGTTGGTCCTTTTAGTCATTTGAGTTAATTACTTGATTAGCAAATAATTCAGCCCAAACTTGTATTCCCATTTGTATTTGACTTTTCATTCTTGAATATAAGACATCTTTTGAGTCTCTCTCTAAAAGTTAGGGTTTGTTTCTTTTAGCCATTGACGTGTAGTAGACGTCAAAATTGATACCAGAGTGGGTGTCGCTCCAAATATTGGTGTTCGTGTGTTAGTTTGTATCTGTATGTGTAGTGTATCAAAAAAATCACACGCTACTTTCTTGACGGCTTCAAGAAAATTCAAACCTAAGTTGAAGAAATTCAAGAATTGAAAGAGCAATTAGCACAACAATTGGCACAAATGAAAGAGGAGGACGAACGAAGAATAGAGGTATTAGCAAGAAAACAAGAAGCGCAATTTGAAGCCCTAATGCAACGATTTGCTAAGTTGCAAAACCCTAATCCCAGCCCTCACAAAACCCTAACCTCAGTTTCCCTTCCCACCACCAACTTCCACCATCCCAAACCCCCAACCGACCTTCCAACCCATTCCTCACTGCTGCCCTACCCCAGAATCAACACTCTACTGTTGCCGCCACTGGCCATTATAGCCTTGGGGCTGCCAAACCTACCTTCGTTGCCAACCTCCACTCCGGAAACCTCCAGAGCTACACTGATCCAAGCAGAAACTGTCCTAGGGTGGTCGACATCAACCATGAAAGTCCAGACCTTACCAAGAAACTGTCTGCTACTCCCAGTGACTTGTCGTGAAACCCAAAAATGCAATCCAAACAAATTTAAGAACTAGCATTTGGCAACCCAAATTTGGTTTTTGACCCGGGTGGACGCTGTTTTTGTCGGTTGACATGAGAGGCAAGATGAAGATGATGAATCTTGAATCAAGAATTGAAGAATGGCCTCTTCCTCCCAAAATTTTCTGGAAAAAATTACTTTTGACCTCACAAGTCTTTGCGTCTCCTTTCAAGCACTATTTTGGAACTTCTCATGCAATTCTCCAATTTTGCAAGTTCGAAGACCAACTTTTTCGAAGCCGGGAAGAGTGATGGGAATCCATTGTTATTTTCCTTTTCTATTTTTAGTTCTTTTTAGGCATTTTCTCTCCTTAATTAGCTTCCAAGCATGTTTGGGACTAATCAGGCATTCTTTTATTTTTAGTTGGTCATTTTAGTCATTTTAGCTAATTACTTGATTAACAAGTAATTCAACACAAATATTACTTGTATTCCCATTTGTACTTAACTTTCCATTCTTGAATATAAGACATCTTTTGAGTCTCTCTAAAAGTTAGGGTTGGTTTGTTTCTTTTAGCCATTGACGTGTAGTTTACGTCATGAAAGCACTTCATTAGCACCGCCCCGATTCCCAATTGTCGTCTTCCTTTGCGAATCCCAAGCGTATATGTCACTCTAATATCAATTTTATGTAGACGCGCAAGCGATTTAACGCATCTACTCGGCAACAACGACAACAATAATGTTGGATTTTATTAAAAAACTTGTAACTATTATTCATTCTTTTTATAATTTTTTTTGTTCATTCTCAAAATAATAATAGTCCTACATTACAAGAGCGGGACCTTAAAGGTTAATGTTTCTAGGCACAGTGATGTCATCATGAATGGTGTCACGAGAGAGTGGTGCTATTTATGACATGACTCTAGAACCTAATGAAAAAGTAAAGGCAATAAGGACAAATTGGCCCAACAAAAATAATCCTCTAAGCTCACGATTTTGAATCACTTTGGCTTGGCTTGTTAAACAACAAGTGCACTTATGAGTCAATGCTCTTGTGAGCAACTGAAATTTGTCTAGGTAAGTATTAGTTTATGCAGGAATCAAACAGGCGAAGACCACACCTATGTTTCAGGTTTGATTAATTAAATAGTCAACCTTTAACAAAGACTTGGATATATTTGATCATGAAAAAGTTTAAACCGAGGATTTTGCGCTGAACAAACTGGAATGGAAAAAATAAAATTCATATACTAGACCCCAAATAATTGGGACAAGGCTTGGTTGAGTTAAGATGAGTATGAACAAGTCAACTTATGTAGATTGGTGGGGGAGAAGATGCTCTAACGTTTTGTTGTTGTTGGCTTTTGTGGATAAACGTCATGGTTGTTGGCTTTTGTAGCTAAATGGCAGTGAAAATAGTGGAGTTTAGTTTTTACAAAAGAGGTAGACTGACGAAACAAAGATCATTAATTGTGGCTTTTGTGGCCAAATGGCAGGCAAAATAATGGAGTTTAGGTTTTACAAAAGGGGTAGACCGACAAAACAAAGACGATTAATTATGTTATTTTGCATAAGGTTTAAAGCTCATGACAACGATATAATAATTTAACTTGTTTAATTATCATTCTCTCTTGAAAATATTCCATTCATTGATTGCTTGAACTAAAATGGGGCTACTATAACTTAGTTATAGATGAGGGATCTTAATATATCTTAACTATCTATAGAAGGATCTATGCTCCTTAATGAGCTCGTGGGTGACATCACTAGAGGTATAACATCATACATGACTTCATGAGTAGCTTGAACATTCCTTCTTACATACGGTCTAAAACAATAATTTAGTACTAAATATAGCAAAAATACAAGAAAAAATGACAATTATTCATTTTCCCCCAACAAAAGAAATATTGTCTAGTTTGTGGACGCGTGGAAGGGCCGCATCATCCGAGCAAAACAAACACTAAAGGGAAGTCAACAATGAAAACGGTTCGCATATCTGTTAGCAAACACTTAAGTGGAAGTCGTGCGAGATCTGAGCCAATGTTGCAGAATTCAATATCAGTTCTAGAATTTGATACAGTGAAAACTATCACCCTAACTCATTGAGGTGGCCAACGGTGCCAAACTTGTGTCAGAGTGTGCATAATCAACATCTTGAGCTTAGAGCATAAATTCCCAAATCAAAATATGGTCCAATGGAAATCAAAGCCCAACCAAACGGGGTCCGCATATGCGAACTACAACATCCGACATAATTCAATGGGGCTCTCCCAGACAAACCACCAACGAAAACAACCTTAGAAAGATCCCTTGGTGCGCCAAAATGAAGAAGAAATCACTAACACAATAAGATCTTGCATCTTGAAATTCAACACGAGTCATCCGTTCTTCCCCAGCAAAAATATCAAAGAACTCTTCAACAATGAACTCAGTCATCTCTCCCAAGATTAGATAACCTATATCAGAACCTCCACATCTCCGGACCTTGTATGAGAAATCCCACCGTCCTAAGAAAAATTAAATAAATCACAAGTGAAGAATTGGGTACTCATGCCTATCTCCGAGGGAATGAATTTATGATATTACATTTTGTGTTGGGGTAAAATATGCAACAGTCGTCGAATGGGGTTAGTGAGTGCACCGAGAGAGTATGTGTTGCTTCCATCTCATAATCAAGAGTTGGTTACACTCCTCAAATCGCTCAGTGGAGATGACTCTTTAGGTCTTCATATACAAAGAGTCACCAACGTCCCCAACATTTGATGTGAGCTTGGTGGGACTCGTTGGTTGCACAGATTGCCCTCTTGATTTTCTCATAGCCCTCCGCATCTGTTAGCAGGGGAAATTCCTCCGCCATGTACTCATCACTCCCGTTTGCTCCATTGAGACTGCTACTAGACTGGAAGGAACATAGGTGTCGGATAATGAAGATGGGATCGACTCTGGAATTGGGAAAATTGAGGGGTTGGTTCTGGATATTTGGAAGCTTGTCGGGCTCAAATGTGATTTGGAAAGTAAAGGGGATGGTTGGTAATTTTGCTAAAAGTTGGAGGGGTTAGAGATCCGTAATATTAAAACTTGTTCAAAGATGGGGAAGAAAACTCTCAACTGTTTGGTATAAGCATCGGTGGTGGCTGTTTATATGTTGCGTGGAGGCTGTGAAGGCGGTAACCTATAGTCGGCAATTTCGTCAAATGTCGAGGAAGGTCATGAATAATTTGGCGATTGCAAAGGGATGGCTTAGAGCTTGCTACATCGCTTATTTGTTGCAGCGTAAGACATGGGATATAATACCAAGTGCAACTACGGGTGGGCCTCCCTAAGCGGCGATTATGGGGCTCTGGATGCCAACAAGAATGTAAGGGTGACATATCTTGAGGATTCTGATGAGTTTGAGTGCCTTGCGACATCGGGGCTAGGTTTTTCTAATATCTCTTGTGGTTTGAAATAAAAGAGTGATGGCTATCGATTGCTCCATCAAGCCTATTAGGTTGGCGAGGATCGCGTGGCACAGTTAAGTGCTAGATCTGTGATGTAAAGGTGGTGCAGATGAGTGGTTCTGACGGATTGATAGAAGTTTGAAATATTTGGCCATAGATTGAGTGGCCGAGTGGGTCGTTGAGACCAATTACGTTTGGTTGGCCTTTCGTGGGAGGCGTGACGTCAGAGGACTGGGAGTATCCGCTAAGCAAGAGTTGGAAACCGATGTAGTGCTGCTTGACCACCAGCGTCAGGAGTATGGTTTGGAGGAGTTGTACGACAGTGGTTCCTCCGAGCCTTACCAATGGCTATTACAATAACATCGTCGACCACATCAGGAACGCACCATACTAGATAATATGATTTGCTGATGCCTAACAACAAAAACTATAACAAAATTATATTCGATTGATAAAATGAAATTAAACTCGATTGATACTTATTCTCACTCATAAAAAAATTATATTCGTTGATTCCTTTTACCTAAAAATGGGATTTCGACATTTTTAGAGGGGGGAAGAGGGAATGTTCTTATTGTTACAAGTTACAACCTATAAAAGATTTTAGGATTGTTAATGAGGTCATGGGTGATATCTAGGAGTGGCAACGGGTCGTGTCGAGCCGGGTTCGTGTCGGGTGATAAACGAATCGTGTGATAAATGGCTCCACCCATACCCGATTCGTTTACTAAACGGGTGAGAAAATTGAATTCGTACACGATTCGTTTACTTAGCGGGTGACACGACACGACCCGTTTTCACCCGTTTAACTAAGCGAATCGTGTTAACCCGTGTGACCCGACACGACTCGTTTTCACTCGTTAACCCATTTCATTCGTTTCACCCGTTTCATTCGTTTCACTCGTTAACCCGTTTCATTCGTTTCACTCGTTAACCCGTTACATTCGTTTCAGTTGTTAACCCCTTTCAGAAATTCAATGTTCATCCAAAATTAATTTAATGATATCATCCAAAATTAAATAACAATACCCTACACACACAAACAATAAATAAGTAGGAACCCCAAATTGTTCAAAATCATCATATGACAACACAACTATTACAAACCCAAATTGTTCAAAATCCAAAATATTGTTCTTCAATATAAAAATAACACAACCAGTCAACATAAAAAACAAATACTAAGACAAGTCTATTGAAATTGACTAGAACTTCATTTTCATCGTATCATCGCGTTGCCTCCTCCATATCATAGCTCCCCTTCACATTTTGAGGAAGGAGCTGCTCCAACATTTTGTGTTGAATCTGGTTCAGTTGATTGAGTTTCAGTGTTATCCAAGTTATCATCAACATCATCCAAATTTGTTGCCTCAAATGACTCCATCTGAAAAAATATAATAACCATGAAAAAATTAGTATTATGTGAGTAAAAGAGGGGGCAACATTAAAAAAAATAGTATTCTGAAAAAATGGTATTATGTAAAAGAGGGCAACATTAAAAAAATAGTATTCTGAAAAAAATAGTATTCTAAAAAAAATGGTATTCTGTAAAAGAGGGCAACATTACTATAAACGAAGAACTTGAAAAAAAATATTAAAAACAGGAACCATTTGTTGAAAGAAACAGGTATGAAAAAAAAAGCTGATAAGATACCAACAACATATCTTTGCTAAAGATGATAAGATATTGCAACAATCATTAAAAGAAGAATCAAGATTAGCTAATCTTGTTTCACTAGAAATTAGTTCTCACCAGAAATTATGGATAAAATAACAGTATTCACCAGAAATTAGTTCATTTGTTTCATTAGGATGGTGCAATGTGGTACTAACAAATTACTTTTAATTTTTGTTGGAACTTTTATACGTTAATTATTTGTATAATTTACTGACCAGCGAAATGGTTGTCCCGGACCCCAATTTTTATTAAATTAAAAGTCTTAAAAATTAATTAAGCTTACTTATGTCTCTTTTTCCAAAACTGACATAGGAAAGAATTTACAGATCTTGCAAAAACATATACTCATTACATTACATATTTAATAATAAAGAACCCACTGATATTTGCTTCAATGACAAACGCTAATATTTGCTTCAATGACAGAGATTTTATGGCTATTGTCCTAGATGTCTAACGTACGGCTTGGTTTGTACAAAACCAAACATTGCTATTCATTTCTAAGTTGAAATAAAAAAAAGAAACTTCATCAGATATGGATTCTTGAAAAAAAAGAAGTTGAAAAAAAACTTCATCAGAAGCTTACCTTGGCGGAGAGTGATGACGGCCAGAGAAGGCCGGTGCAGATCGGAGAAGGCCGGAGAAGGCCAGAGAAGGCCGGAGTAGGCCGTTGCAGATCGGCGGTGAGTGATGAAGCCGTGGACCTATGGAGCAATGAAATGAAATGTATAGCAGGGTAATGGTTTTAAAACTGATAGTAGGGTTTTCTTAGATATGCTTTTTTACCTTGAAAAATACAAATATGCCCCTTTCTTTTAATACTTAAGCGGGTCTATACGGGTCACACGACCCGTTAGTAATTCCTTTGATAAACGGGTTGGCGGGTCATAAACGTGTCTCGCGAATATACACGAACCCGATTCGTTTGCTTAACGGGTCTGGCGGGTCCACCCGTTTATGACCCGAACCCGTTAAGGCTATACCCAAACCCGCTTAAAGCGTGTCGATTTCGTGTCGGGTTAACGGGTCGTGTCGCAATTTGCCACCCCTAGTGATATCACTAGAGCTCTGACATAAGCCATGGCCTTATGAGAAGATAGAATGCTTCTTATTAAATAAAGTATATTATCTTCCCTTGTTACTAACTATCACAACTAAAATAACAATAATACAAAAGAAAAAATGATAATTATGCTCGTTTGGTTAAAAAAAAATGGAACACCCTGAAACTCATGCCCTGCAAGAGGGTCAACAACATTTAATTTGTTTTCTCGCTGGCATCCATGGGTTGCATGCATAGATACACTTGTGTTTGCGAAAATTGCCTTCTCGAGAATTCAACTTACAACTTGAAGCCCTATAGGATATTTCATCGCTGATTATGGTTTATTATTCCTTCTTCATTATAGAACAATTTTTATTTTTTATTTTTTTAGAACTTTTTTAAAACGAGTGGGAGAACCATGTATGGCACACTAGTAAGAAATTTTATAACTTGGGAACTTTGTATGGACTTGTCTTGGGAATTTGTTTGTGTATTTACAGTTCATTTGGTACTAGTTGATATAGTTTTTGGAAAATGGAATTTGAGGGATATTTTAGTAAAGTCGTAATATTAGGGTATTTTAGTGTGTTAATTGTGCAATCAAGTCCTAGAAGAATAAGGTTTGGCTTATAGTAATGATGTAATCCTTGAAAATTTGATAACTTTAAACTAACTGTATATTGGAAGTGTGGGAGAAAACTGATGCCAGCATTACTATGATGCGGTAAAATCACACCACTTGAACAGCCATCGATGCTTGGAGCGTTCAAACCTTTTCATTTTCATTAATGTGTGGGGACAAAGTTTTGCAAGTTGGTCATGAATGGGCTTAGTTACATGAATGGTGTCTAAGTCGTCGTTACTAGATAAAAAATTAAGCCAAAACCATATCCTCAGCTATATAGGGTCATATGGCTGTGACACCCCGCCTAATTAAATACCGGGTGATCAGTCCTTTATTAAATTAAATCAGAATATCCAGTTGGTTCAGATAATGCATCACTGTCGGAAACTTTATTATTGAATACTAACCACCTAATATTTAAAAAGGTTGATGTCAAAATTTTATCTTTTAATTTATAGAAAACTAAGTTCCGAATAACTAAACATTCACCATTCAGATCAATCTCAAATGATAGGAAATAACTGCAAAATTAAATGAAACGGGAGAAAACATTTCCAGTCTAAGTCCCAAATACAATAATCCAATAGAAATAAACCAACAACTGAATGAAGTAAATAACTAAATCCAAAATATCTGAACATCTGAATAGAAAAGGAGCAACATGCCCTAACTGATGAAATAACTCAAAAGGGAAGAAATGATAGATATAAATGCGTCTACTACCAAGGTCCTACAACTCGAGTGAATGGAACTCCTATGCTTGGTGTCCCTGTGGCTGGGCACCTAAAATAATTTGACAAGAAAAAGAGATTTGCTGAAAACGGGTCAGAGCCCGAGTTGAAAACAGTTTAAAAATCAGCAAGTGTTTAAAATGAGTTTATAGCACATATATTAATCATGTGAGGTTATCGTACTCACTTGAGATGCTCACCTCTCATCTAATGTGCACGCCTAACGCTCCATCAAACCCTACTAGTTTCTATTCCCATGCTAACTAGTTCTTTCCCGTCTAACATCTAATCATAGCCCAATATCGTTCCCATGTATTTCCCTCGCAATATACATAATACCTTTAGTCAACTTCTCTTTAACGTGGATAAGTGCCCTTTCAATTTAATATAGGAAAAGTGTTCACCAACTTAGTTCATTCCAGATTCTATTATTATACATGACTACTTAATTCACACAGTAGGTAGTATCACAAGTATATATATATATACATACGCTCTATTATATATATGTTCAATACTGCACCCCGAGATACAGCTGCGGTGCAAGCATACTCTGCTATCATGTCCTGGTGCATCGCTCATTGCATAAAGGACTAAAGGTTTAATCTCTCGCGAACCATCAAAACAAACACACATATTGGAGGTCAACATAGTTCCGAGCCGATGGGCTACGCACATACCTACGCAGCCATACGATCGTCATCACTATCATTCTCACAGATAGCCCGTACCTAGGTTCTATGCTCTAGTGGTACAAATCAAAATCCCACCCGAAGGCTCCTCAAGGCATGATTGTCCACAACGTGCAACCTCCGCTCGATAGCAAGCAGCGTAGGTATGTCGTACTCATAATAGTTCAATCAATAAGTATACACACAACTTATTATATTCATTAGGGATTCACGCAACTTAACTTCCCGAATTGATATGTAGTATATTCGTCTCTACTACCCACGATACTTTAACTGTACGATTACCTTTCTGTCGTATATACTCTTTAAGGTTCTCTCACTCCAACCCATTCCCTTAGTAGTTACACCATTCCTCTCACTACTAAATTATGAAAAGAAGCTACTCTAGAAAAGCGTAGGTCCTATTTTCTCACTTAAAGGAACCTAAAAGGATTTTTAACTCATTTGGGCAAAAATTGGAGTTTTTGAAATCTCGTTAGAGCCTGGGGATTCTCGTTCGAACGAGTTTCTCACTTCGAATGAACTCTAAAATTCCCTTAGTAATCTCGTTGGAATTCTCGTTCGAACGAGGTCGTTCGAACGAGAATTCCGAAAGCATATTGTCTTCCAAAATTTTCGTTTTTTCCCAATTCATTCAACACAAAATTGCTTCAAACTCATCCTAATTCACATTCAACAACTCTAATCTATATCCCCTAGTATTAGAATACTTCCCCATCCGTTTTTAACATCAAATCCCTAAAATTATAGCATAAATTTCGATTGATTTCTCAAATCTTCAACAAGCCCTAATTTCAAATAACCTCCATTCACAACCATTAATCCTAGATTTAATTTCGTGAAAATCAACATATCAAACCCAGAATTATCATACTCAGAACATGGTTATTCAACTACATGCCAACCTATACTCCCAATTAAAGATTAATGCCCAATTTCAATCCCAAATTCATAATATCATAGTTATTCCTTCAACTACATTAACATGAATCATATATGCTCTAAAAATTCAGCAAGATAAACACTTGCCTTTTTATGAAGTTCTGATTGGTTGGATGAAATTGGTATAGGGGTGATCCGCTCTTCACGATCTACGCGTTGGTGTAATTTTTGGTGTGAGCTTGAGTTTTTGCCCTTGGGCTCCTATGGAGTTCTTTTTCTTCCTCTTTCGTTCTCTCTCTCTCACGTAGGTTTGAAAACTCACAAATAGATTATTACCCACGTACTCTTCCTTTTTAATTTTCTATTTTCGTCCATTTTAATTCCCAAAAATCTCAAAAGACTAAAATCCCCTCCGGGGTGTCGGATTGGCCTAAAGTGCCCCGAAACCCAAATAAAACACTCAAGTGGAGTTTTTGACTATCTCAACCCTTCCGGACTCATCGGCGCACTCGAAATGGTTATACGAGTTACTTAAAAGATAAATTATCTTTTTAACCCAATAAAGTAATACTGACACGACTCATATGCGCGTTCCAACTAAGTATATTGTAACTGCCGTATTTTTCACTCCCGGCGATAATAATATTTTCATAATCATACATCACTTTATTCGCTAAGTAATATTCAACATAATTATCGCCAATAAATACTAACTCTCGTCACGCCAGTAATTATTACATTTACATCCGGATCAATTATAAATAAATTTTCTCCATTTAAATTAATTAATCCTAATTCCACAATTAAAATAAAATCCCTAAAAAATACGGGGTATTGCAATGGCTAGGAAGTTGAAGCTTGCATTTTGGAAAAAGGATATTTCGTTGTTGTAAAAATTTCATATGGGAGTTGCCCTAAAAATTTTGTAGGGTGCACGACAACTTAGAATGTTAGGGTTTCAACTCCCATTGTCGTGCATATAGCCATTGGCATAGTTGTCAGAATCTTACGATTCGCAATTCGATTCATAGGATTCGATCCGATTCATATACTAATCAGGAATAGAATCGGAGGGTTTCCACAAATCGAGCTGAATCGATCAATTCTGAGGCTGAATCGTGAATCGCATCGATTGACGATTCAGGCGTGATTCATGTTTCTCGGAGGATGTTGGATATTTTCAACCGACTTAAAGCTCGTGCTCATTTTTTGTTCCTTTTAAAATAACCCTAAAAAATATTTTTTTGTTAAAATAATAAGAATTTAGTACAAACTTATGTTACCCTTTGCAAAAGAGAGAGTGACTGAAACACATACTAGAATGAAACCTAAACAACGATCACTTTTCTTCTCTTTAAACCTGTTCGAAGCTGCGATTTCCTCTATTTCGTGTTGCGGTCACTTTTTTCTTCCCTTCAAACCCGTTTGAAGCTGATCGAGAGAGTGAGGTAGCTTTGCGTTCGATTGAAGCCAACAAATCTTGTGTAAGGATTTTATAAATTATATTATATGGTATATTATAACGTACTTTTATAGTGTTATGTTTAATCTTTATTTGTATTATTATATTATATTGTATAATATATTGTTGTGTTTAATTTTGAACATTATAGGTGGCAGTATATTTAAAATTTGGTCATAATTTGGACATGGAAGTTCATTTTGTTAGATATATTTTATAGAGAATTAAGGTAAAGGTCATGTTCCTTCCTATATTTGGATTTTTAGGACAATGCTTTTTAAGTTTATAAATCTAGTCCCTGTGGTACAATAGCATTTATAAATCTAGTCCTTGTGGTACAATAGCATTTATAAAATTATATGGAGTGTCATATTTTTATACACTTTGAGCACTATAAGGACCTTTTCCCAAAACCCCCTATATTTTAATGAAATCATGTGTTATAATTGATTTTAGGTCATAATATGTTTTATTTCATATTCTTGATGTGTTCTCTTTGTATTTCTATATTATTTCCTATATATTTTACGTTTATACCGATTCTTACGATTCGATTCACGATTTGATTCACGGTTCACGATTCATAGGGTTTCCGATTCATGATTCGATTCACGATTTCACAACTATGGCCATTGGTTTATTACAAAAGGAGGGATTGCAATATTGTTATAGTCTCAATGGGCTTGGCGCCTAAGAAGCCCTAAATGTACTAAGTACTAGATTAACCCAAACTACTGACGGAATATTCTTAATGAATGCTCATTTATTCTATATTACTATTTAAAATACTCAAATTGAATAACAGATATGAATTTGACCTACTCCACCGGGTAGTAATTTTCCAGGTAGCCCTTTTTAGGTCATCGAAGTTCACGTAGAGTCAACTGTTTCTTTATTGGAAGTACTGTGTTAGCTAGCAAAATGGGGTGCTGGATATGGATATTGATCTTGATTGTCAGCAAGTAACACATAGAAGCGATATATATATATATATATATCTTGATTGTCAGCAAGTAACACATATATATATATATATATATTATAGACAACATATATGTTTCTATAAAAGTATATCTAATATCATATGCTTGTAATGCGAAACTTATATTATGCAAAAAGAGAAAACGAATAGATTAATGCGTAATATATGTATGCAAGTGTGTGGAAGTATAATATTATGTAGTAGTACTGGCAGTAGGGTGGTTATGGGTGGATTTCGGCCATGGATAACCCGTTTTCGCCCACAAAAACTAAAATTAACCCCCATAACAATCCACTAAAAACTACGGGCTGTGTTTGCCCCATGTAGTATATAGATATGTGATATGTATATGTATTCGTGCAAGTAAGATGATTATTTTCCCGTTCCACCTACTTTTATGGTAAAATCTTCCCTCTTACTTTGTCTTGATAAAAAAAATTGTTTGTTTCCAATTCTTTTTTTTTAAACATCCAAACAAGAAATCACATAATGAAAATTAAGGTTTGGTTACATTTAGCATCCCGCAATTGTTGGATACGGAATATATCAGTGAACTAGACTTGAAACTATTTAATAAGTATGCAACGGCATCAATGAGTTGCCAGTGGAGATTGAACCAATTTTCAAATTTCTCCCATCTTAGAATTTATATTTCCTTCTCTTTTCTGTGGCCCATATCATAGATGTTATAACTTATCCAAATAGTACACCATAAAAGAAAGTAGTTGACAAGGGTTATTAAGTTATTAAAGCATGCTCGAGGACAAGTGAAGTTGCTCAAGTATTATTAGCATTATATTGTTGAACAAATTCAAGAAAAAAGAGGGATTCCGGGGGGTGGGGATGGAGTGGGGAATAGACAATTTTAAACGAGAATTATATTTCGAGAAGGTAAAAAAGAGTGTTATTATAAAATTCTTAGTAATTGTCATTACAAAGTAGTGTTCTGAATGTCGATCTTGGTATGAGTATATATATGCCAATTTAAGCTGGAGAGATAAACCAACCTTCTCAATGGTTAGCGCACTAGCGCTGCCTTGGTCATGGTTGATTTTGATTTTTCGGTTCTTCTCAAAAACTTGGCCAGCTATACTCCGACAACATTTAGCTAATAGCTATAACTAAATGGGTCCTATCCCCCATAGGCTAGGCACTATCGAATAACTTATAGCCGAAATGGGTTCTGTCCCCATGGGCAAGGAAAATCGCTAAGAATAGCCAAGATGGTGTGCTATTCCCATACACGAGGTTGCTAACTAAGACCATAAAGAAACATCGTTTTCAAGAATGACAATAAGCATTTGACCACATTAGCTCAAATCCTTTAGTGTTGACATTCTTCATATTTCTTATAATACATACTGTGGTGTTTGTCTAACTAATTTGATTCGAGCCCAACAATGTTTAAACGGTTTTGGTTTGGCTAGAGAACATTGTCTTGTTGGGTTGTCAATCACAAGCAGGGCGGAACTAGGAGAGGACTTGGCCGGGCAGTAGCCAGGGTCAAGTTGAGAAAAAATTAATTTATTAGTGTAAACCCAACCCAAAATAATTACCTATCCCACCCCTAAATATCAATCCATTTAACTTCAAGTAAGCAATATTTTTATTCAAGCAAAGGAGCCCACCCACTTAGTATTATAATTTTATAATATTAATTGTTAGGTATGTATAGAATTGCTAATTAATATTATTTTTCATTGTTTTTAAAGTAATTATTTAGTAAATACTCAAAAATAACATAAAAAAAAAACCCAGTTAGGGGGCTCCCGCCCTCAAACCCTTGAAATCGATGTTAAGTTAGCCTGCTCGGATATAAAATCCTGGCTCGGCCACTGATCACAACCACTTTACATTTAAGAGACAAATACCATGCTGGGTTACTGATAACCCCTCGTAACCTGTCGGTTAGATAATAACTAAAGGCATGATTATACCCTATCTATATTTTATAGGATTATATTGACTAAACCTAAGTTTGATAATACAAATCGACACTTACACATGTTTCATGGAAAACTACCCAGAATGCAAATCGACACTTTTTTCTTGCAAATCTACAATATTTTTTTTCCTTGAAATTCTTGTTATGTCTAATTATTTGCAAAACCAGGGGTTAAGTCAAATTTTTGTGACCAGTAACAATCATAAATCAAACTCACACTAAATCACACACAATAATAAGAGATTTACGTGGTTCGACAATTTGCCTACGTCCACGGGGGAAGCGAAATTGTATTATCAGAAGAGGAGAATTACAAACACTCTTGCTCACACGATTCTCTCTCAAACAAGACTCTCCATATGCTTTGTTTCTCTCCTATTTGCTGGTGTGTTTTTCTCTCAATACATAGAGCTTATTTATAGGTGAGTAAGAGGAATAATGGCCACATAAATTGACTTTGATGATTTCCACCTAGAGCACAACTTGTGGAGCAAAATACTCCACCACCAAATGGGTGAAAGTCTTGTCACAAACCAAATTCTCCACCAAATAGTGGAGTCTTGTCACAAACCTAGTAAGTCTTGTCACTAACCTAACAATCTCCACCTTGGCAAGAATCCACCAATCAACGCTGCCCCACATGCGCCCTTAGGCGCCACGAGCTCGAGAGATATTGATCAAGTCCAAACAGTGTTGGAACTTATCCCTTCGTCTATAATTTCCCGAATGAAATGAAAACAGACATCAATATGCTTTATGCAAGAATGATGAACCTGGTTCTTTGCCAAACATATGGCACTCTGACTATTACAGAAAACCTCAACGTTTTCCTGAACAATACCCAAGTCATCAGTCAAACCATGAAGCCAAATGGCTTCCTTAAAAGCTTCCGTTACAACAATATACTCTGCCTGTGTTGTAGACAAAGCCACTGTCGACTGTAAAGTTGATCTCCAACTCACTGGTCCTCCCGCTATAGTGAACACATAATCAGTAGTAGATCGACGCTTGTCAAGATCTCCAGCATAATCAAAATTCACATATCCAACTAGATGCTTACCAACTATCGTGTCGCTCTCAAACTTCAAACCGACATCCACAGTACCCTGAAGGTACCGTAGTATCCACTTCACTGCCTGCCAGTGTCCTTTCCTTGGATTGTGCGTGTAACGACTCACCCTGCTCACTGCTTGTGAAATATCTGGTCTGGTACACACCTAAAATGCTGACATTTCATAATCCAGTGAAAGAAAAAATGTCTGGTCTGGTACACAACTAAGAGGGTGACGTTTGACAAACATTTTTTCTTTCAATGGATTGTGAAATGTCACCTTTTTAGGTGTGTACCAGACCAAACATTTCACATGCAGTGAGCATGGTGAGTCGTTACATGCACAATCCAGGAAAAGGACACTGGCAGGCAGTGAAGTGGATACTACGGTACCTTCAGGGTTCTGTGGATGTCGGTTTGAAGTTTGAGAGAGACACGATAGTTGGTAAGCATCTAGTCGGATATGTGAATTTTGGTTATGCTGGATATCTTGACAAGCGTCGATCTACTACTGGTTATCTGTTCACTATAGCGGGAGGACCAGTGAGTTGGAGATAAACTTTACAGTTGACAATGGCTTTGTCTAAAACACAGGCAGAGTATATTGCTGTAACAAAAGCTTTTAAGGAAGCCATTTGGCTGCATGGTTTGAGTGATGATTTGAGTATTGTTCAGGAAAACGTGGAGGTTTTCAGTGATAGCCAGAGTGCCATATGTTTAGCAAAGAACCAGGTTCATCATTCTCTCACCAAGCATATTGATGTCTGTTTTCATTTCATTGGGGAAGAATCAGGTTCATCGTTCTCTCACCAAGCATATTGATGTCTGTTTTTATTTCATTGGGGAAATTATAGATGTTAGGTTTGTGACAAGACTCCACCATTTGGTGGAGAATTTGGTATGTGACAATCACCCATTTGGCGGTGGAGTATTTCCTCCACAAGTTATGCTCTAGGTGGAAATCATTAAAGCCATTTTATGTGGCCATTATTCCCCTTCCTCACCTATAAGTAAGCTATATGTATTGAGAGAGAAACACACCCGTAAATAGGAGAGAAACAAAGCATATGGAGAGTCTTGTTTGAGAAAGAATCATGTGAGCAAGAGTGTATGTAATTCTCCTCTTCTGATAATGCAATTCCGCTGCCCCCGTGGATGTAGGCAAATTGCCGAACCACGTAAATCTCTTGTTATTGTGTGTGATTGAGTGTGAGTTTGATTTCTGGATTGTTACTGGGCACAACAATTTTCAAACCATACGACTTGCTCAGCTTTGCATCGAATTAAACCACATGCTCCACCGCTTGTGCGGGCCCCCGTCAATTCCTTTGAGTTTCATTCTTACGAACGTACTCCCCAGACGGGATACTTAACGCGTTAGCTACAGCACTGCACAGGTCGATACGCACAGCGCCTAGTATCCATAGTTTACGGCTAGAACTACTGGAGTATCTAATCCCATTCGCTCCCCTAGCTTTCGTCTCTCAGTGTCAGTGTCGGCCCAGCAGAGTGCTTTCACCGTTGGTGTTCTTTCCGATCTCTACGCATTTCACCACTCCACCTGAAATTCCCTCTGCCCCTACCATACTCCAGCTTGGTAGTTTCCACCGCCTGTCCCAGTTCTCACGTCCAGGAGTTTTAAAACCATCTGGCTGAGACATGTAAATTTCCTCCTGTAAATCTCCATAGAGGAATGCAGTTTTCATGTCAGAGTTGAGCTAACTCGAGATCAAAGTGTGCTACCAAAGCCAATAATATCCAAATGGATGAATGCTTAGCAACAGGTGAGAAAATCTCGTTGTAGTTGATTCCTTCCTTCTGAGCGTAGCCATTCTCCACCTGTTTAGCCTTGTATATGATGTTATCTTTGCCAGGAACACCTTCTTTTTTAGGATAGATCCACTTGCAGCCGACAACTGTTTTTCCCTTTGGAAGCTGAACCAACTTCCAAGTCTGATTCTTGTGAAGTGATGCCATTTCTTCATCCATCGCCTTCTTCCACGTGACACTGTCTGTATTCTGTACGGCTTCTCTGTAAGTGAACGGGACATCATGTTCGGTCACTGGAAGTGCATAGGCCATCATGTCTGTTAATCGAGCAGGTTTTCGAGTATCCCTTTTAGGTCTGCCAGTGGCAATAGAGTATGGCTGCTGATTGATCACCGGTGCTGGTGCTGGAACCTACACCTCAACTGAGATTTCGTCCTTTTCATTAGATTCCACATCAGAATAATTGACCGTTTGAACAGTCCTTACTGGAATATCAAGCTCCACATGTTGTAAAGAATTTGGATTCACATTCTCTTTCTCCAAAACTATTGGTCTCAACATTAAAGACTCGTCAAAAGTAACATCTCGGCTCGGAACAATTTTCTTTGATTCGGAGCACCAGAGTCTTACGCTTTTACGCCAGCTCTAAAGCCCAAGAATACAGCTTTCTTAGCTCTAGGATCTAACTTTGATTCAGTCACATGATAATAAGCTGGACAACCAAAAACATGTAACCAATCATAATCTGTAGCAGATTTACCAAACCATACCTTCATAGGAGTCTTCTCACCAATTGCGGCTGTAAGAAGTCTACTGATGAGGTGAGAAGCATAATTAACTGCTTCACCCCAGAATGCCTTTCCCAATCCAGCATGGGACAACATACACCGAACTTTCTCTACCAAAGTACGGTTCATACGTTCTGCAACTCCATTTTTTTTGTGGCGTTCTTCGTACGGTAAAATGTCTAACAATTCCTTTGTCTTGGCAGATTTTAAGGAATGGGTCTAAAGTGTACTCTCCACCATTATCTGATCGGAGTTTCTTGATCTTCCGACCTGTCTGAGTTTCCATCATCTTTTTCCAGTTAAGGAGAATCTTTAGAATTTCATCTTTCCGACGCATGGTGTATACCCAGACTCGTCTGGAGTAATCATCAATGAAAGTCACGAACCAACATTTACCTCCTAAAGTTGCGTTTTTGGTAGGTCCCATACATCTGAGTGAATATAGTCAAGAATTCATTCGGTGCGGTGAACAACAGTATCAAACTTGATTCGGGTTTGCTTACCCAAGACACAATGTTCACAAAAATCAATCTTGCCTGTCTTAGCTCCCTTTTAACAGGCCTTGCTTTATCAAACCTTGCAGAGCTTTCTCGCCAGCATGCCTTAAGCGCATGTGCCATAGTCTGGATTCATCTGAATCGTCTGAGCTTTTGGAGACTGCTGCTCTCCCAGTGACTGTGTTCCCGTCGAGGAAATGCAAATTTCCTTTTCGGGTACCTTTTATGGTTATAAGTGCTCCTTGAATCACCTTTAGGACTCCACCGTTGATGATAATCGAATAGCCTTTAGCATCAAATGTTCCCAGTGAAATGGAATTCTTCTTCATGTTTGGAATGTATCGTACATCTGTCAGTACTCTGATTGATCCACCATTCAACTTCAATCGGATCGAGCCTATCCCTTTTGTTTTACAGGAATTGTCATTGCCCATTAAAACACATCCTCTGTCAAGCTCTTGGAAGCTTGAAAACAGTCCCTGTTGGGACACATGTGATAGGAACACCCTGAATCAAGAATCCACTCCTCAGAATGGCAGGTTGATGATGAAGCGGTCAAAGCTAGCTCCAGGTCATCTTCTTCATTTTGTGCAACATTCACATTTGGTTCCTTTTTCTTGTCTTTGTTCGGACAATCTTTCTTCCAGTGTCCCTTTTGATGACAATAGGCACATTCGTCTTTCGCAAGTTGTCGTTTATCGGATGATTTTCCCCTTGACCTTGAGCGGAATTTTCCTCCTTGTCCTCTGTTGGGCGTCCTCCCTCTGACTGTCAGAGCTTCTGATGATGAGGGATCTCGATGGACCTGCAGATCCTTTTTCGTACCTTGTTGTTCATCAAAGCATTGGAAACATCGTTAAATTTTATCTCATCTTTTCCATACAGTAAGGTAGTAGTCAAGTGACCATACGAATCAGGCAATGAATTTAACAATAACTGTGCCTTATCCTCATCAGTAATTTCAACCTCTAAATTTTGCAAATCGGCTAGAATTTTATTGAAACTGTCTAAATGAGTATTCATAGACGTACCGTGCTTAAATTGGAAGCGAAAAAGTTTTTTCTTGAGATAGAGCCTATTTTCTATGCTTTTTGTCATGTATTTGTCCTCTAGCTTCTCTCAGAGACTTGTTGCCACAGTCTCCTTCATGAGAAAATACTTCTGGTCCTTGGCTAAGCACAATCAAATTGTACCGCAAGCTTGACGATTTACAAAATTCCAATCTTCCTCCGAAATATCCTTGGGCTTGGAATCCAAGGCAATATGTGACCCTTTTCGAAATAACAAACCCAAAACTTCGCACTGCCACATGCCGAAGTTATTTGTACCGTCAAATTTTTCAACATCAAACTTTGCATTTGACATAGAACTTATTTTCCAAGAGCTACTGGGGGTTGTCGAAATTTGTACTTCAATTGAATCGGAAGAAGTTTCACCTTCCATTGTTCCTTAGACTCCACCCAAAAATAGAATCGACGCCTGAAAGTGCCTCAAAACACCGCTATATGGCTCTCTTAAGTCAATATGAATCAGCAGAAACGGAGGGCACGGTTGCGTCTGGAATGGTCGAAATAGCTAGGAAAGGGTCCAACTCGGTCAAAAACGGGTCCGGAATGGACTGAGTTGGCCAAAAAAAAGATTTCTGGACTGAGTTGACTTGGGGGGAATATTAAGTCAAACGGCTTGGCAGCTCAGTCAAACAACTAAGTGGCTCGGTCAAACGGCTCGGCGACTCGGTCAACCATTTGGCGGCTTGACCGGAGAAAAAAAGACGTTTTTTTTTATAATTCTCTTCAGTTGGCAAATTTGGGAGCTTGGGAGCTCCGTTTGGCCTCTGGTTTGTTTCGTTCGACTCGTATCGACGATACGCTCATCCTGGTATGTTCAATTTTGAGATTTGAAGATTTTGATTTCTGGATTAAAAAAAACGTACAAAGCTCCAATAACGTCTTTGTCTGGCTCTGATACCAATTGTTGTGCCAGTAACAATCCAGAAATCAAACTCACTCGGTCACAGACAATTACAAGAGATTTACGTGGTTCGGCAATTTGCCTAAGTCCACGGGGGCAGCGGAATTGTATTGCTTACATGATTCTCTCTCAAATAAGACTCTCCATATGCTTTGTTTCTCTCCTATTTGCTGGTGTGTTTTTCTCTCAATACATAGAGCTTATTTATAGGTGAGGAAGGGGAATAATGGCCACATATAATGGCTTTGATGATTTCCACCTAGAGCACAACTTGTGGAGCAAAATACTCCACCACCAAATGGGTGAGAGTCTTGTCACAAACCAAATTCTCCACCAAATGGTGGAGTCTTGTCACAAACCTAATAAGTCTTGTCACAAACCTAATAAGTCTTGTCACAAACCTAACACAAATATCATATTATCAAACCGGGATTTTGTCAAAATTACCGTATCTTATACTAATGGCACCTGTTAACACAATTTGACATAGGGCGCATTCCTTTCAGCCAGGCACCCTTCCAGCTCCACAACTTGAGGTCTTACTATGTAAATGACATTGACTAATGGGATGAATTTGATCTTAAAAGATGATGGAGAATATGTTGTGCTCAGTTTGCCTTTTGAATAGATTGCATGATGAATTTGCTTGTCTGGTATCACGGGATCATGAACTACTCGAAGCATTTTTTTTTGTGTGTATATAGTTTTGTAGTTGGAACATAAATAAAATATTTTTAATTCACGTTTATAACCCGAATGTTGTTCTTTTCTTCAGTCAAAACCTGCATGGCAAAATTTTTAGTTTAATTCAAGCTTATTATTCTGTTTTACAACAGGGCCAGGTGAAGCATAAATTATCCTCGGGGGGAAAATATGTCTCAGTCAACATTGGACCTGTTCAAGTTATTTCCAGTGAGCAGGTCTCTCTCTCTCTCTCTCTCTCTCTCTCTCTCTCCAATACGTCTTAGCGTAAAATGTTGCAATTAAAGCACCCTAACATTTAATTTCTTTGTTTTTCAGGTTCAAGCTGTATACAATGCAATGAGGAGAGATGATAGGATGAAATATTTTTTGTAGTCTATATTTCTTCATTTATTTTTGTATAGAATGCTAATTAGCTAGGGCCTCTTATGTTTGTGGCCCTTTACATCTGTAATCCCCATTTAGCCTAATTTTTGTATGTTTTTCGATTAAATTGTGAAATCATGAAATCATAGTAGGCTAAGAGAGGATGGACTGAAACACATCCATTTTTAAGGTGATTTGGGGTACCTCACTCCCCCCCCCCCCCACACACACGCCAGAAAAAAAAAATTCTCTGATACTGACGTTGGCCCCCAAAGTTTTAATTTCATGGGGTGTAACCCCTCAAATGATTATTAGTGATGCAAAATGTCTCTTAATAGTTATTTTGGGGGCTAACCCTGAAACACGAGAACTTTGGGAGCCGGAGTTGCTATCAAAGAATTAATGGGGTCAAACCCCAATTCCCTTTTTTTTTTTAAACTGCAAAACATGGAATTGATAATGATATAGATATTAGCCAGAAACTTGGTAATTAATTATAATTATTTTTTTCAATCTTCCATCAGGTGGAAATTTTGTTGAGACAAACATGCTGGATTAACTTTGGCAAACATTTAAATAAGGGCAAAAAAATTTACTTAGGTTAATTTACTTAACTTCATAATATGCAAGTTAGTTTGTCCTGCATGTTTGTTTTTTACGGTTTCTGAAAATTACAGTAGTGATACCATCACACATTATCTGGAACCTAAAATCTAAAGCTAAAATATATCATCAGTCCAAGCACTTCTTTATTTAATTTTATGTTTTCGTTGTAATCCTTGTGTATATGTGAAATAAAATACAATGGTGTTTATTTATATAGAACAACTATTGTTTGAGAATTAAAGTAAGACTGAAATCTAACGTTTTTGATGCTTACTAATAGGTTTAAAATGTAAATAACCTCAAACGTTACGAGCTTTTAATGGAGAGTCAATTGACTATGTAATAAGCAAGAGAGAAAAATGAGAGATTGGAGGATACGAAGGGATGCTTTTTTATAAAAAAAATGTTTTTAATATTATAAATCAACTTTTAGAAATATTATTTATTTCATTAAATTACTACATTTACCCATAAAATAATGTCAGGTCAAGTTTAAAAAATATTTGGTAAATATTCGCAAAGTAGATACATATAATGCTATAGACACGGGTAATCCATAAATGTAATATGTACGTGTTGTGGGTACGGGGAAGTGATGTTAGATATAAAAGTGTCGTACACTTGTAATACGGGTAACGTGGCCACATTCTTAGTTGATTCCATAGTTACAAGTATATATCGTAGATACAAGTTATGGGTACAAATTAGGGTAGTGTTGTGGGCATGATGCACGAGTGTTCCTCAATTCACGAGTGCACGATATCCATAAATTTACTTCGACAAAAGTTATTGGTACATGCTATAGATATTTTCCGTGAATCATATTAACGGTAACATGCCAATTAATAGGCACATGCTAAATATAAAATAGTACTAATAAGAACTTGGTATATAATTAATACAACATAAACACTCGCACAAATCAATGGCGAAACCATAATATGTTCTTGGATGGGGTACTCGTATATGCAAATTAACATACATGCATATATAAACAACGATATATGTATAAATAATCTAAAACTTCCATTATATAATGGTTATTATCATTTAAGTAACTATAAAATTATAAACAAAAAAAGAAGAAGGAAAACCTCTTTTATAAATAGTATAATTGGAAGATCACACGAGGAGTATATTCAATTAGTTACAATTTCACAAAAAAGAAATTATCATATCGATTTTACAAATCACATGCCAAAAATAATATTTTGGAAAAAGGGACTAATAAAAGCTCAAGCAGTTGATGAAAATATAAATTCAAATTACAACACCATATTTCAATTGTTTAATTAGTATAGAATCATGAAAGTGGCATAACATGCATAGTGTCAATTATGAAAGATCCTTAAATATGGGTACTATGTTAGGTCCAAAATATTTTGAAGATTGAATTCAACTATAATTTTTTTTGGTATCATGAGTGTCCGGATCAATTTGCGTGCGTGCACTTCGACTAATTTCAAAGACTACGTATTGGCTCCTCAACACGTATAGCGTCCAAGTCACAGACTCGCATAGTGACAGAGAATCATGCTGATACTCAAACCCTGATTACGGTTTGATCAGTGCCCGAAGGTATGTCTTATCAACTAACTATGCCTTTTGTCTGAATAGCTGATCCCAAAACTCTAATGGGTGATGACTAGGAACTTAGCTAGCAATTTAATCAGCTAAGCTAACATCGGGGTTAATTTATTTATAATTTTGAGTGAACCACTATGTTCAATCTATAAAAATATAATGATAAAAGTTGGCCACTTGCTCCACTCATACAGTTTTAGCTCTCCGACTATGCAAAACCATTGTTACTTTTTATCATGTTCTGTATGTATGCATTACACATGCAATTTAGGTACACGAACATGTAACATTTTAATTTTGAGGATCATGATACTTATCTAAACATGGTGGAAATAGTGGTTGTATAATGCTCTTGGAATGAAGTTAGAACAAATTTCAAACAACCAGCCTCAAATGCAGTTTGACTATCTATAGTCAGCACCGCCACGTGGCTTCTAACAACCTGTCTTTTTAAAGCAGCTTTATAAATAATTTACAAATTATGATAGAGTTTAACCTAGACCAATTGGCCTTTTGCTCAATCATCATTGTGAGAAATACAAAATTGCTAATAAAAAATGAGTTTCTAAGGGCACCGCAAAAATTGCTTTAAAATATCATAAGGTTTTAAAATTTGATTTTTGCTAAGGCCCACCACTCAATATATATATTTTTTAACACAACTAAAATACATAATACTAGTACACTCCAAATTCTTACTTTCTCTCTCTATCCACTACACTCCAAACTCTCTCTTTCTCATCTTCTCTTCACCCAACAAATTTGTCTCCATTAATATAACCTATCATCTTCAACAACATTATTAAAGTTTTGGTCCCCACACATCATTATTAAAGTTTTGTCCCCCACCAACCATCTTCAACAACATTATTAAATATCTAGGGCTTGTTCTTTAAATATTCACATACTAATGGATATCCCACCATTATACAATGACAACACCTCAAAAACAAATGACAACTCTACAAATCCCATTTCTGAGGTAAAATTTGGATTCCATTACTTATATATTTGTTTTTTCATAAGGGTTGCACATTAAAAAAAAATGCAGCAAACGTGCAGTTAGTTCGGGATCGGGGCCCCGATTTCATGGTAGAAATTCAGGATAAACCTCCCGAACCAACTGTATATTTTTTTTGATCGAAGTAGGTTCATTCGTTATGATCATGCCGAACCTGATGTACATATTCGGTATAATTATCCCGAATGTTTGTCCAATTTTCGCGATATACATCCCGAACCACTTTAAAATTATTCGTTAGGATCACCCCGAAATAATGAAACATATTCGGTATATTCATGATGAATAGAATTCAAACACAATGAATTCAAAGACATAATATAATTCAAGTTTGGTACCAAGTTTGGTTCCAATGTAATTAAAAAACTTAATGTAATTCAACTACATTGCAAGCTTGTTATGAAATCGTATCATATTGTGTTTCAAACTGTTAATAATTATGTTATGAAGTATGTTATCTATGTAATTCAAACATACGTTGTGATTATGTTTTCAAGTACGTTGCAAGCTAGTTCTCAATATTGTTATTCAAGTTCATTGATTGTGAGTACTAATAATATTTGTACTTATGTAGGATGCTTTCATGAATTTCAATGAGCTGTTATTTGATCAGGCTTTAGTGAACATCGAAATATCCCAAATCGTGGAAGGTGGTGCGGTGTTAGTAGATGTTAGTGCGACGTTCTTTACAGAGCAGGTATTATAATGTCTATTATTGATGTAATATTTTTATATATTGTAATTAGGTTGTACTGATTCATTATATTCTTAATTCTCAAGTATTTCCCACCCGACAAGAGTTAGTTGATTGGGCTCAAGAGCAAGCCGATCTGTTAAACAGTGATAGTCATAACCAAGTCCGATGAATCTTCTGCAGCACGCAAGGGACGTCTACACATTGGTTATGAGAGGGGAGGTGAGTACCGCAATCATCACGGGAAGAATGTCGGGAACGAAGGTAGAAAGAGGGACAAAGCCACTCAAAAGTGCAACTGTCCATTTTTGTTGAAGGGCATTCCTATGAACAATGGACAGTGGATGTTGTCTGTCGTTAGCGGCGTTCACAATCACCCATTGCCAGAAACCTTAGTTGGACATGCATATGCGGGTAGACTTACTTCGGTGGAAAAAAAATTGTTGAAGAGATGTCCTTGAGCGGTGTAAAGCCGGCCTCCATTCTAATCACGATTAGAAGTCGTAATGTTAGTAATGTTTCGACCATGAAAACAATATACAATGCCAAAGGGAAGTTGAGGATCTCGGAACGAGAGGGTAGAACGGCGATGCAACAGTTAATGAAGTTGCTTGGGGATAAATATTACGTGTATTGGTATAGAACGAATGAGTCTACCATGGAGGTGGAAGACATTTTTTGGGCGCATCCAAACTCAATCCAACTAGCCAAGTGTTTTTCGTCCGTTGTCATTGTTGACTGCACATATAAGACCAATCTATATAAGATGCCTTTGTTCGAGATGGTTGGAATAATGTCGTGCGGTAGGACTTTCAATATTGCCTTTGCCTTTTTAACAACGGAGAAGGTGGAGAACTATCGGTGGGCGTTGGGATGTTTGAAATCCTATTCTACCCGTTTGCATGTCCCACAATTTTCATCATAGATCGGGAGTATGCGTGCATGAACGCATTGCGAGTTGTGTTCCCGGAGGCGAGAACTATGGTTTGCACCTTCCACGTTTATCGCAATGTGGAGCTCCATGCTAGAAAAGAGATCAAAGATGAGGATACATTGAAGAAGTTCATGAGGGATTGGATGCATTTGGTTGAATCGCCCATTGAGAGTGATTTTAACGAAGAGTGGACGCTTTTTCACTGTGATTGGTATGAGTTCCCGAACACGCTTCATTACATAGATTGTACATGGTACAATCTAAGGGAGAGCTTCGTTCATGCGTGGACAAATATGGTTAGGCACCGTGGCAACCGGACAACTAACCGTTGTGAAGGAGCACATGGTAAGTTGAAGAGGCACTTGGAGAGTTCTCAACTTCCTTTTGAAAAGGTTTTTGCCGGTATGAACAGCTACATTGGGTTGCAAGTAACGGATATCATGAGGGAGTTTGAGGATTTTTTGCAAAAATTAAAGCAGTCGCTCAATATTTTGGTTTTGCGAGAGCTCATAGGCCGGGTTTCTCATTATGCCATTGACCTAATTCTTGAGGAGATGAAAGACTTGTGATACCGTTGGCATAGATGTTAAATCGTGCCTACACTTGGCACGCAACATCTATGATCTACCGTGCGCTCATAAATTGGTCCTCTACCGGATGGAGGGAATGGCAATACTATGGGGGGATTTTGATGTACATTGGCGCAAATTAACAATGGTGCCCGAATTAGCGAAGTACCATATGGTTGACTACGAGCCGAAAATGGTACTTTTTAAACAACGGTGGGAACAGTCAACTATCGATGAACAAAGGGCCATGTTGCAAAAACTGGAGGACATCGGGTGTCCCACAACCGCTAGGTTATTTGAGCCATCCATGCTAAAGCATTGCAAGGGTCGCCCGAGAGGTCGAAAACCAATTACTAAAGAGCAAAAACACGAGAAGTCAACTGAAAGGGATCCTTCGGGCTTCGAACTTGCTAGGCAATCAACAGTAAATGAACACCCCGCGGTTCAAAAGCCTAAGAAGAAAATTGATTTTACGGAGTTCACCCGCCCAGCCCCATGGTGCCCGAACTACTCCCCCGTATATAAACAATATATCAATGAGATACCGTTTTTTTTATAAAGATTGCGTAGAAGATATCATTGAGGTTGAAGCTGACAAAAATTGTGGGTTTAATGCGTTTCTAAATGCCTCAGATTTGGCCTCGATGGATGGAGACAGGGGAGATCGGACTTGATTGAAGAAGTCACGACAAATACTGAATTCTATGCACATTGTTTTGGTGAATGGTTTCCAAATAGTGTTCTACATATGTTGGACGATTATTCTAGCCCATGTATGCCCAAGTCATGGATGATCATGCCCGAGTGCAGCTATCTTTTGGCGAAAACTTACAAGTGCGTGTGCCTCCTTATTTCGAAGAGGCAGTGTCTCACATTTCTACCCATAAGAGATGAATGAACCGTGCATCCCTTGTTCATAGAGATTGCTCATGTATGCGGGAATCACTTTGTAGGTTTGAAGTTGAAGTACGATTGTCCAATTCCCCCGATAGCAAGTCACTGGCATAGTTGCTCATTGCCAGAAGCAAAATCATGGATTGATAAATATGCGCAACAAGTATCGGAGTTCCAAAAAATCTGCCCAAACGATGTAGCAACCAACGATGAGCCTATCCATATCGACTAGTTTGGCGTATGAAACGTTTTTGTATGGTGTGAAACGAACTTTTATGATATGATATTAAAACAAAGTTGTATGATATTCGAATTTAGTTGTATAATTTGTTGAGATTAATTAATGAAGTTGTATTTTTTGATTTGTTGTATAATTTGTTGAGATTAATTAATCGTGGATTGATAATTAATGAACCATAATTTAGTTGTATAATTTGTTGATATTAAAACAAATATGTATGAATCCTATATGAACTGGTTCGCTATATACATCCCGAAATATGGTGGTTAATTCGCTATATACATGCCGAATGGACCTCATTAGCCAATCCAAATAGGATTTTGTTAGGGATGTATATAGCAAACCAACATTAACCATAACTGGTTCGCTATATACATCCCGAAATATGGGAATAGTTTTGCTATATACATGCCGAATGGACCTCATGTTCCATTATCTCAGATTCTGTTAGGGATGTATATAGCGAACCAACTTAAACCATAACTGGTTCGTTATATGCATCCCAAAATATGGTGCTTCTATCGCTATATACATCTCGAATGGACCTCATGTTCCATTATCTCAGATTCTGTTAGGGATGTATATAGAGAACCAACTTAAACCATAACTGGTTCGCTATATACATCCCGAAATATGGTGCTTCTTTCGCTATATACATCTCGAATGGATCTTAGTCTCACCAGCTGACAACTTTTTGGTATTTTCTATATTTTTTAGTTTATTATTACACCTTTTTGTAAAATTTTATTATTTTCAAAATTTTAATAAAAAACAATATTTTTTATTTTGCACTTTAACCCAACAAACAATTGGTCCAATTTTTTTTCATTATTTATATAATACACAACAAACAATTAAGGATGCGAGTTTCAAAGTAATACACAACCAACGATAAGGGATGTTTATACAACCAACAAATTAATTTTAAATTCACCAAAAAATATTATCATTAAACCAAAACTTAATACAACCCAAAAATATTATCATTAAACCAAAAATGAAAAGATATCCGACCTATTTATTTTTTTAACTTCTATGCGACCCCTCAACTACTTTATCTTTTCCCTTAGCTTTGGTCTTTTTTTTCTTCTCTACCCGCTCCTCAATGACAACCGGTTTGCCTACCTCGATGGCCACATCTAGGATATCGTAGGCTTGCACATCGCGTGCAATTAATATAGTCGGATCAGTTGCAATTCATTATTAATATTGTTCTTCATCAAGTCCATAGCCTTACGCACCTCGTCCGCCTATGAAACAATTAATAACACCGTGGGATTAGATTAGCCAAAAAGGGTATTATAATCACATATAGTAGCGGATGAAGTTTAGACAAAAAACTTACCAACGACGTATGTTGTTGTTTCACGATGCGAAACTTCGAATTTTGGACTCTAGGATGGGATTTGGAAATGAACCAAGTCATATAATCATTGTTACAATCCCAGGGGATAGATACCGACACAAACCTAGATTTCTCGAATAAGAGGTGGTCTTGCCAGTTTTTTTGGTACCATTTCTGCATATCGAATTTAACTTTGTACCGAGCCGCCTTGTCTCCCCTATCGTCCTTCAGGGGTGTCATTGGGTCACGCAGTATGATTTGTAGCCGCCACATTTGTCCAAGACATCTTTTAGGGTAATAGGGCTCCCCTACCTCAAAACAAATCATAATCCCGCTATACCATGAAGCTTCATGGAAGGGACAAGCAACCCTAGAATCTCGATAGGGTTCCCAAATGACCTACATATAAAATGTTACCAATAGTCATATCGTAACATAATTTGATGTCAGAAAATATAAAACGTTACAAAAATTATTTGAATTAACTCACTTCACCAATAGTCATATCATCCAATTGCTCTCGAAAATTGATTAAGTTTGTAAATGCATTTTTCTGAGAGGCGGACTGCAACGACCAACATGCGATCCTTGGCTTCGTTTTATCAAACTCCATATCAACGCATCCGCCAACCCCTGTAAAATGCTCATATATCCATGACTGAAAAGCAAACACACATTACAAATTTATTAGAAAAAAACATGACATTGATAAACATACATAGACAAAATATGATGTGTGTTATTGGTTGCCTCTATGAGAGAGAGGCAACCGCTTATTTGCTGGACACCTGAACGTGAGGCAAGTCCCAACTGCCTATAGACATGCGCTAAGATGCCCATACCCCATTATAGTTTCCCCACCTTCTTTAAGTCTCTAAAAACATGAAGGTATACCACAAAAATCTTGTTCTTGGTCTTGTCGGGGAAAACTGTGCACCCGATAATGTATAGCAAGTAGGCTCTGGCACAATAGTCTTTGTCTTCACTAGATGAGTTGGCGTCGCATGACCTCTCCTTGAAATTCACAGTGAGCCAATTCAAACGAACTGCCGCATGCTCCCCACATTCATCCAATGCAACTTCCTTACTCACTCCTAACAACTCTAACACCAAGTCCACAAGTGACGGGGCCACTACGTCCTCCTCCTCAACTTCGGGCTGCGGGTTATACAAAGGTGATCCGATGAGAGGAACACCCAAAATTGCCGATACGTCATCGAGGGTGATTGTCATCTCCCCAAAAGGCATATGGAATGTGTTTTTCTACGGATGCCACCTCTCAACAAATGTAGAAATGAGGGCGTAATTTAAATAACGGTGGCTAGATGAGATAAGCCCCCCTAACTTGGCCCTCTGAACCCTCTTTTGAACACTTGCAGAAAGATTACTGAATTTCCACTCCTTAATCTTAGTCAGTGATTGATGCATAATAACGGCATCCGCTCCACCTACAATATAAGCAAAATATTTATTAAGGTTTATGAAAGAAACGCAAAATATAAAACATTAATGTTATAACATTTAAGGGAAATGAAATTATCACTGATCCAGTTCAAATACCGTACGCCACATGATGCTTAAAGTGTTTTAATAGGCTAAGATCAGATGGGCCCCGTACCCCGGAATAGATGTGCATTCTTCAGGGACCTTCTTCTTCTGGCTATAAGCTACTGCGATCTTGTGTAAAATGCTAAACGATTTTTCAGGACGATGGGCTCCGACTCGAAACCCCCATTCGCTCCCTCATGACCCTCATCGGCCTCCTCCTCAACCTCTTCCTCCTCCTCAACCTCGGCCTCCTCAACCCCAGCCTCCTCAACCCCGGATTCCTCAACCTCAACCGTAACCTCCTCGTCCTCAACCTCGATCATAACATCCTCATGCATCTCCACCACTCGGGGATCCACCTCCATCACATCCGGGACAATAGCATCAGATATAGCGTGGATCTATCCTCTCTGAGGCAGTCAATGGCTTACGGTTCTTGCGAGAGTAAGATACAAGGTTATCCATGTTTGACCTGCATTCATTATAAACATAAGTCAATTCGTACCAAAATATGTAGAAGTTGGTTCATAATGTATTGATTATAAACATAAGTTAATTCGTAACAAATCATAGGTAATCATATATTGATTATAAACATAAGTCAATTCGTAAAAAATCATAGGTAATCATGTATTGATTATGTTTTGATTCGTAGGGAATCATGTAATGATTATAAACATAAACATAAGAAATAAAGATAATTTTGCACAATAATAGTGAATCATGTATCATTTGATAGATATTCATTTGATAGGTATTCAGCATAGATAATAATAGTTAATTATGTATCATTTGATAGGTATTCAACACAGATAATAATAGTTAATCATGTATCATTTGATAGATATTCAACATAAACATAAGAAAAAATAATAAGAAAATAATTGATTCCATTCGGGGAAAAGGTGCCGAACTATGGTGGTTAATTCGGCATACACATAACAAAAAGTGTAAGTTAATTCTGCATAAACATCACGAATCAAACATAAATATATTGAGTGGCATTCGGCATAAACATAGAGAATCAGGGACCTCATTTCAGTATGAATGTAACGAATGAATCACTTAATTTGAAATACATCGATTCGCTATGTTTATGCCGAAACCTTACACTTAATTCGGTATGAATATAACGAATGAAACCCTTGTTAGTAAAAAAATTATTCGTCATGAACATATCGAATAAATGGAATTCATTCGATATGTTCATAATGAATGAAACCCTAGTTCAGTGGCTTCAACATTTTTAATAGTCCAAACGATGTTTAACAGTCCAAACCCTAGTTCGTTTTCTAGCAGTCATTAAATGAACAGGGATTGCAAGTTCGTTTAACAATACACACCCTAGTTCGTTTTAATAGTACAAACGAAAGAAATTAATAGGGATTGCATGTTAATGAACAAATCATAAGTAATGAAGATGATCGTGGGTGACAAACCAATGTATGATGCCTCTGATTTGGGAGAATAGTGTAATTCGATCCTTATCAATGTGTGAGAGATGCTGTGTGTAATTCATGGGTGTAACTATTGATATTCAGCGGGTGTATATATATATATATATATATATATATATATATTTGGGTATTCAAATGGGTAGTGTATTGAAGTTGAAAGGTTAAAGATGAAAGGTTAATCTTTAGTTGAAGGATAATGGATTTGAAGATGAAAAGTTTAGAAGTTGAAGATGGAAGGTTTGGGGATTTTAATGTGTAATGTGTAGAGAGATGTAGGGAAAGTGTGTAAATGATTTTTACAACTTTAAATATGTGGTGGCCCTGATGTGGTATTATAAAGTAACTTTTAGAACTAAGTGGTATTTTGTAGTAAAAATAAAGTTGTGGTATTTTTGAGCACAAAATGAGGTGCCCTTAGAAACTCCCTTTTTTTCCTATTAAAGTCGATTTTTTGTATTTAAGTGCTTAAAGCCATTTCTTCGCATCACCACTAAAAAATAATTTTTCCTAAATGAAACATTAATTTAAAAATTAGGGGTTATAATATTTAATTAGGCATTAATTAACAACTAATTAATGTCCCATTAAAATTTTGGATAGAAAACTTCTTTTAAATTTTATTTCATAGATTAAACCTTTTTTAGGAGTTGCAGGTTGGACCAAAGGTATCTTTAAATGGTAAATGGAAAAATGCATTTAATATAGAAAACATAAGTCTAAGCATGAGAATAAAAGTAAATTCCAAAAAATACTTTGAAGTGAGAGAATAGACCTGAAAAATTAGATATGACAAAGATAATACAACAAGATCAACGTGAAGTTATTAGTTAATTATTGGAAGCTTAAAGCAGAGGCAAAACCACGAGAGGCCGGGGGGGGGGGGGACCAGCCCGTCTCAAGGAAAAAAAATAGTGATAAATTTTGTATAATTTCAATTCAGCACTCCCCCATTTTTTAAGTCTACGGTAACTTTATATAAGAGTTTTTAGTTGAGGGGAAAAAATATAACTACCTTAAAGTTTAAAACAAAATCAGTCAACACCCTACGCTTTTCAAAACACCAAATAAGTCTTGTCTCTTACCCTCACCCTTTCAAAACATCTGGCCCACCCCTCTTCTCATCTCTCTCTCCTCTGCTCGAACTCAGACAAACGCCCCGTTCGCCTATCGCCCCCTTCTGAACACCGTATCTCTCTCTCTCTCCCCTATTCTCAGATCCGACTCACATCATCGCTCCTCCCTACAAAAACATACGGTAATTTTAAATTTTAATGCAACTTTGATATTTTTTTTCACTAAATGTTGAAATTAGGCTTTTTAAAAATTAATTTTAGGGATATATTTAGAGTTTTTCTTGGTCCCCCCCGGCTTAAAGTTTTTAGGTCATATTTGTTCCAACATGATAGGGTATGATATTTAACAATGAGTTTAAAGCTGATTTGATTCAGCCGTTATAAAAACACTAAAACTCATTATGATCCATTAATCTAAGTAAATAAGAACTATTGATATTGAGTTTTGTTCATTCAAAGAAAATAAAACCCATGCATTTCATCTTTCTTTTCAAGTAGTAATCCATGTTTTACGAAATGAGAGCTTTAGTAGTATTAATAAGTTAATAACTCTAACTGGGTTTTGTAAAGGGTTAATGTATCACCCGTATACAATTCAGAATGATACATTATCTTACCGGATCATAACGGGTTAACACGCCACGACCTGTTAAGATAAAGTGTCGAGTTTGATATGTTTTTTCACCTGATAAAAAAATCACCTATTGACAAACAAATTTGATGAGCCCATAACATGAACATGACTTATCACGACCGTTGCCTGATCTAGAGAATACAAGTAGGTGCGTAACCTGGTGGTTAGGAGCCCCTACGAGACTAAGGGGCACACCACATCACATTAGTTAATATTTTGCTACACCCGTCACCCCAAAACGTAATGTGAAAACAAAAGATTTGTTCAATCTCATATTTACCTCTTCCGAACATCACAAAAGATCATATCAACCACAAAAGTTTACCATAAGAAATCACCAGAACACAAAATAAGTTATGGATCGAGATGGTCTTTCCCTCCATCCTATGTCACATGCGCCGTTTTAGAGGGGATATATATGACTAGTCGTACTTTTGCATATCTACTATCATTGGTGTTGTTACTAAGGAAGGAGAGGATACAAGTCATTCGCCATTTCAGATTCAACATCCTCAACACCATTCATTCTGATCTCATGTTTTCTGATGACAATCTTGCTTCACTAGAGAAAGTAATTATTTACACTAAGCCCCACGCGACACTTTCCCCCCCGTACTATATATATATATATATATATATATATATATATATATATGTGTGTGTGTGTGTGTGTGTGTGTGTGTGTGTGTGTACATGCGCACTTAGTTTCACTTTGCCCTCATGAACTTTTAATTTTCGCAATATTTGCACCGAAGTTTAACAATTATCTGTACAAGGTCTAAATAAAAATGTTGGTAAAATATATGACACGTGTTTCACGTAGGCATGCCAACAACTAGATAGTATCAGGTAAGATGTCATTTCCTCTTCCTAGCCTCCTTTTCGCATATAGTAAATCATCCACCCTGACCCCACCCAATTTGCGAAAATACTACCCGACTTCTTCTCATTTAGATTTTCCCATTATTTTTCAGTTTTATTTTATTTTTCTGATATACTTTAAAAACTTTTCTTATTAAATAAAACAATACAATAAATAAGAAATAAAACTTAAAAATGCGAAATATAATTCAATAATTTTTTTATACATTTCAATAAAAGTATATTACTTAAACATGGTGGAGCATAGAATCCCCCCTTAGTGTGGTAAGTGTAATATCGCACATGCTCGACCATGAATACACAAAATCCACACCTACCCCATTAAGGGTGGGGCTAAATGTGTTCGTGGATACTCAACCCTATTGTTATTTCTAGCCAAAAGTAACTTGGAGCCCAAATCAATACATAACAATAAAAACTTCATTATACTTTTTCTAATGTTATTGAACTTTAAATAACATGATGAGAAACACGTCATTACAAAACATTTCAAGCAACCTATCTATGCATCCTAGACTCCATCAAGAAAAAAAATTCAAACTTCTAATTGTGATGAAGACTCCATTGTAAAACCGTTTATGTACATGAACCCTAAGATCATGAACATCATGATAATCACCTAATAGGTATGCGAAAAGAGGTATAATGTAATAACTCCTTTCATCGTCATGGGTGTGATGTCACTATTTTTCGCTGCTGATTGCCGCCGGCCCGACCACCTTAATAGTCCTTCAACAGAGAATTTTGACTTCTCTCTCCTTGCCTATAAATCCTTATATGTGTATTTCGTGGATATATTTTAGATGGAAGTAAGACATCTATTTATAGGTGGAGAGAGAGACAAAATTTCAAAGGTCAATTAATCTAAACCATCCATCAAGGTAGAGTTCCAAAGGTCAATTAATCTAAACCGTCCATCAAGGTAGAGATTTAATTGGAATTTTAACTCCTTTTAATATCCATTTCGTTTTGGAATATGAACAATTTTGTTAGGAAATAACATATTTGTAAGGACATAATTTCCACATGAGTCCATTGTATGTTTATTTGACTTATTCTCAAAACAAAACACGTTTGAGTCATAGGTAGTATTTTTATTGTCACGATCCCACACAGACTATGACGTATTGAAGACGTTGTGACAAAGCTTCAAGGAATTAATCATGCCAATTTTATGGTGAATATTTCTCTTCCTTATTTAATTGCATTTTGAGATCACTCAGGTATGAATGTGTAATTTAAATGGGACTCGGAAAATGTTTAAATTGTTTAAGGATAAAATAAATAATTTTAATATAGTTTTAAAGTGTTTGAAAAGGTTTACATTTCATTTTATTCTGAGATAAGTGCGGGCTAGTACCCTCATATATATAATGCTTGAGATTAATAAAGACTGGATTTAATCAATTATTTAAATCATAACTAGTTTTATAGCCGGTAAACGTACGAGGGTTGGGGATTGCATTCTAACCTATTTTTCCCATTCATACTTGTTGAATCATAATTAACTTACTCTTGCATGTTAGTTTCATAATTAGTTTAATCAACTTGAATTTAAGTGATAGAATTTCTCCCACTTTGTTCATCTTTTTCGTTTCCTTTTAGAGTCAGGTTAGGGTTGACCGTCTTACCGTTCGTCGTCATGAGTATTCGTCCTATTTTCCTATGGATTCGACCCCATCTTACCGGGTTTATTACTTACGTGACAGGCTTGCACTTGAACCTATATAAGCACGCACTTTAGACACATTTGTGGTCGCATCAAGTTTTTGGCGCCGTTGCCAGAGATTTAGATAAGGTGAGACCGAGTTAACCTAAAACTTTAACCAAAAATTCATAAAAATCCAAAAAAAATTAAGAAAATATAAAAAAAATCCAAAAAGATACAAAATTTCTCATAGTCATTTCATGCAAAATCCGTAAGAAACTCCTCTATCAACTCCAAATCTCATTTATGAGAATCAATTAGTTGTGTACGATCCTGATATCCACATACTCCTAACGTTCCTCAATTTTGGGTTCCACAGCCTACACTGCCAAACTCTATAGCAAGTCACACTTCGAGTGATCCTTCGAGTTACCCTTCAGGTTACACTTCGAGCACACCGAGTGAGGATACTGAGTCACTTGAAGAGAGAGATATGCCTGTTCAAGATAGTCATGGTACAGGTGAGGGAAAAGCACCGTATATCCTTTTGAGAGAATTCTTATATCCCGAATGATCAGTCACTCCGGGATGCATTCTACTCCCGTACAATGCAGGGAAATTTCACTTTAGGAATGGGATGATCCAAATACTTCCCACTTATCATGGAATGGAGTCGGAGAAACCATATCTCCACGTTCGTGAGTTCAAGGAGGCGTGCGAAACTTTCAGCGATCAAACATGGACAAAATATGTGATCCACCTCAAGCTTTTTCCGTTCTCTCTAAAGGATAAAGTTAAGACCTGGCTATGGTCTTTGTATCTAAACTCGATTATGTCGTGGAATGAGTTACAATCCAAATTTCTTAAAAAGTTCTTCCCTCTTCATCGAACGAACTCCATTAAGGCTTAAATTCAAACTTTTCGACAACTAGAAAATGAGCCGTTCGATCGATGTTATGGGCATTTTAACGAGCTAGTCACTTCATGCCCTCACCATGGTCTTGATAAGCAATAACTTATCTCATTTTTTCATAATGGGATGAATATCAACTCCAAGCAACTCATTGAAACTATATGTGATGGACCCTTTTTCGAGTTAAATGCTAATGATGCTGAGATCCACCTTAAGTATGTCACTGAGACTACTCAAGTGTGGGACACATCTGTTCCTAATGCCCAAAATCGACCTCGTTAAGCATCCACCACTCCTTCTGCGTCCGGTCTGTACCACGTAGACAAATATACTTTATTAGACCGTCGACTGGACCAATTTGAGAGGAGCATGAGAGAAATGATAAGCAACCAAATCCATCCACCCCCATCGAAAATGTGTGTGCTATTTATGAGGAGGGACATTCAATAGAGGAATGCCCGACGATACCCGCCTATAAAGTTATGCTTCAGGAGCAAGTGAGTGGAGTAGGAGGATTTAAGGGTAATTTTGATGCCCCGCATGGGAATTCTTACAACCTTTCATGGAAAAACCATACTGGTTTTAGCTACGGGAAATAACATGCTGCGTTGAATCCTAATTCACACGTTGCCTGCCTCCACCCCCACACTTTCAACAAGCACCATATTTGCAAGTACATATGCAAGCACCACCTCCAGGACCATATATCACTCCACTACGGAGAAGTCTCAAGGATACTATAAACCAATTCATCCAGTCCTAAAGTGAAATAAATGCTAAGTATGATCGCATGTTCACCGACATAAATGTGAATATCTCTAAGTTGCAATCATCGTTGAATATCCAAGAGAAAGTAAGTTTCCGTCCCAAGGATAAAGACCTCCTCAAGGTCAAACTAGCGTTAGCTCTATATCCATAGAGAATCAAGAGAAATGTCAAGCCATAACCACTCTACGTAGTGGGAGAGTTGTTGACTTATCACCTCCCCCACACGACACACCTAAGGACAAGGAGGTTTCGCCCGACAGGAAAGAGGCCGAAGATGCCCTCTTGAAGGAGAGTAAAAATGATGACACTAGTGAGCCTGAAGTCGTAGTGAAACCACCCACCGCCGCGCCATTTCCTCAACGGTTGGTCTTCCCCAAAAATTAAACCCCCGTGATGATGTGCTAGAGGTTATTTAAGAAAGTCAAGCTGAATTTACCTTTCCTCGACGCCATAAAACAAATTACCGCCTACGCTAAAGTTCTCAAGGACTTATTGACGGTGAAAAAAAGGCTAAAGGTAAAGAAGAATGTGAGCTCCGTTTTACTCAATGATCTCCCACCAAAGTTCAAAGATCCAGGTGCACCTACTATATCCTGCATCATAGGAGAGAACCGAATTGAAAAGGCCTTACTAGATTTAGGGGCGAGTGTCAACATTATACCTTATTCCATTTATAGGAAGCTTGATTTGGGTGACCTTAAGCCCATAAAGATTACTCTCCAACTTGCGAATCGTACTGTGAAGATACCAAGAGGTATTATCGAGGACGTGATAGTCCAAGTTGACACCATCTACTTCCCGGTAGATTTTGTCATTTGGGACACGGAGCCCTCCTTCACCTCAAGTAACCATGTTCCTATTATCCATGGGAGCCCATTCTTAGCTATAGCTAACACATTGATTAACACTCGTAATGGTCAAATGCAACTCACTTTCGGGAACATGACCTTAGAGACAAACATCTTCAACATCGCCCAACATGTGGGTGATGAGGATAATTTTCATGTAGTGGATCTTATTGAGGAGATCTTAGAGGAGCACATAGAGGAAAATTTTAGTGGAGATTCCTTAGGAGCATGCCTTATATCGAGTAGTGAGAGTGAGGGGACGTACACCGACTTCGAGAGGGAGATAAAGGAGTTGAGAGAGATATCAGATGAGAGATAGTTGGATAAGGACGTGAGAGATGTAAATTGGGTTTCTAGATTCAAGGAACTACCACCAAGAGAGTCACACATGGTTCCCTCCGATGAAAAAATTCCTACCCTTTGGTTGGTGCATAGCAGATTTGAAAGGTATAAGTACCTTGCTTTGTACCCATAAAATCCACATCGAGGAGGATGTGAAGCCCTTGAGGGAAATGCAAAGAAGATTAAACCCTACCATGAAAGAGGTAGTGCTAGCTAAAAATATTAAGCTATTGCACGCCGGGATCATTTACCCAATCTCGGATAACAAATGGGTGAGTCCTATACAAGTTGTCCCAAAGAAGTCGGGTATGACCGTGGTTAAGAATGCCAAGGGTGAGCTAATTCCCCAACGTACCACCCCCGGGTGGCGCATTTGCATTGATTATTCGAAACTAAATGCGGGAACGAGGAAAAACCATTTCCCCTTACCATTCATCAACCAAATGCTAGAGAGAGTGGCGGTACACCCATACTATTGCTTCCTAGATGGTTATTTCGGATATAACCAAATAGAAGTAAATGTACTTGACCAAGAGAATATGACTTTCACATGTCCTTTTGGCACATTTTCCTACAAACGTATGCCATTTGGATTGTGCAATGCACCCGCGATCTTTCAAAGGTGTATGTTAAGTCTCTTTAGCGACATGGTTGAAAGAGGACTTGAAGTTTTTATGGATGATTTAAGCATTTTCGGCACCTCTTTTGATCTTTGTCTAGCGAATCTTGGGAAAGTACTTGCCCGGTGTGTGGAAAAGAACTTGATGCTGAATTGGGGGAAGTGCTATTTTATGGTCACCGAAGGAATAGTTCTTGGCCACATCGTATCGTCCGAAGGAATTGAAGTAGTTAGGGATAAAATTGATGTCATAACTGAGTTAACCCCACCGAAATCACTAAAATATGTGCGTTCTTTCTTGGGCCACACGGGGTTTTATAAAAAGGTTTATCAAGGACTTTAGCACCGTCGCTAGACCATTGAGTAACCTTCTTATGAAGGACACCCCATTTAAGTGGAATTAAGCATGCTACTGTGCTTTTGATAAACTGAAAAACATGCTTGTTTTCGCTCCCATCATGCAAGCTCCGGATTGGTCTTTACCATTCGAGTTCATGTGTGATGCAAGTGATTTCGCGATAGGGACTGTTTTGGGACAAAGTAAAGACAGGAAAGCTCATGTCATCTACTACGCTAACCGGACTTCAATCGGACCGTAACTCAATTACTCCACCACGGAGAAAGAATTTTTAGCGATAACGTTTTCCCTAGATAAATTTTGCTTGTACCTCATCGGTTCCTCCATCACATGCTTCCCCGACCACGTGGCTCTAAAACATCTCCTTGTTAAGAAAGATGGAAAGCCTTGCCTCATAAGGTGGATCCTACTCCTACAAGAGTTTAATCTCTCTATTAAAGATAAGAAAGGAGTATAAAACGTCGTTGCCGATCATTTATCTTGGCTTTCGTCCAACATGCCTAGTGATCCCATACTAATAGATGAATACTTTTCTGATGAGCAGTTATTTTCTACCTATTCTCTCCCCTGGCTTGCGAACATAGTTAACTATCTTATCACGGGAGCCTTCCCTCCCGATTGGACACCGCAATAGAAGAAGAGGTTTATCACTTGGTCACGCATGTTTTTCTATGACGATCCATTCCTCTTCAAATATTATGCGGACCAAATCATCCGACGATGTGTACCGGATGATGAGATACCAAAAGTCATCAAATTCTGTCATTCAGAAGCTTGTGGAGGTCATTTTTCGACTAAAAAGACGACCGCTAAAATCCTTCAAAGAGGCCTCTATTGGCCCACAATGTTCTGGGATGTTAGCAATTGTTGCAAATCTTGCGATAGGTGTCAATGAATGGGAGCTATTACATGATGAGACATGATGCCACTAACCCCCATACTTATTATTGAGATTTTTGATTGCTGGTATATTGACTTCATGGGCCCTTTTCCCCCGTCCTTTGGATTCCTATACATACTCATTGCGGTAGACCACATTTCTATATGGGTGGAAGTTATAGCTACCAAAATAAATGACAACAAAGTGGTGATAAAGTTCTTACAAGAACACATACTATCTCGCTTCGATGCTTCGAAGGCGATAATTAGTGATAACGACAAACATTTTTGCAACAATCCGTTTGAGAAGCTTTTGAGAAAGTATGGGTCGTCGACAAGGTTGGAATGACTTATCACCCACAAACGAATGGGCAAGCCGAGTTGGAAAATCGTGAGATCAAGAACATCCTATAGAAGACCGTCGATCCTAACTGGAAAGATTGGTCCCTTTGATTGAACATTTCATTATGGGCTTATCGTACCGCATACAAGAACCCCCTCGGGATGTCTCCTTTTCATTTTGTGTATGGCAAGCCTTGCCATCTCCCTATGGAGATAGAACACAAGGTTTATTGGGACATTAAGAGGTTTAAATACAACTTGGATAAAGCCGGTGAAGCTCGTAAGCTTCAATTGAATGAGTTAGAAGAGATACGCAATGATGCGTACGAGAATGCTAAGATATCCAAATAACGAATGGAAATTACACATGATAAGATTATCCGAAGCAAGGAGTTTCATTCCGGACAAAAAGTGCTTCTCTATAACTCTAAGCTTAATTTGTTTTCGAGTAAATTACGGTCTAGATGGACTAGCCCATTCATCGTGAAGAAGGTATTCCCCCATAGAGTTGTGGAACTGAAAGATCCAAAGGGGAGATATACATTCAAAGTTAACGGACAACACTAAAGCCATATTTAGAGGCGTGTGTGGATAAAGTTGACACTATTTGGTTGTCAGACCCCATTTATGGGGTTTAGTGAGCTGTAATAGAGAGGTCGTCGTACCCCCGATGCGTATGGGGTGAATTCTTGTGTATAGTAGCTGTGAGTCGGTTAGGATAGTTAGAGTCCATAGGTTAAGTCACAAGAGGTTATGGATAGGAACACCAACACACATCTCGAGAAAGCGTATAGGATTCAGAGTAAGCGTTAGGAGGTTTTAGGTCAAGCATGCGTAGGAATGATGGTAGGAACATCCGAGGTTTGAGAGAGAAGAGCATCCCAAGTTAGGGAACAAAATCAGCCGTTCTGAGAACCCGAATCGGTTCGTTTTTGAGAAATTCAAAAATAAAAAGGACCCGATCTGGTGCAGTCCTTGGAACCCGAATTGGTTCGGTTTCTGCAACCTCTTATCTTCCCTAGGTTCGCCCCCGTTTCACCTAATCCATCCATTTCCCCCCAAATCATCCCCTACCCCCCATCCATTTTACCTCTAAACCCACCCCCTTCCCTCCCAAACCTTTTCCCTCCAAAAATAACCACCAACCTCCTCTCCCCATCTATAAATATAGCCCCTTTTCACCCTTTTCCACCACCACTCTCTCATTACTCTCTTACTCTCTCCCTCTCAATATCCCATACACCCAATTTTCCTTCTATCACCATGGCCAACCAAGCCTTTCCCCCAAAATATGACTCCGTCGAGATTCTCAACGACAGCGGAGCTGCACACCGCTCCCTTCAGGAACGCGTATGGTGTGAGCGCTTCTTCAACCCATCTCGCAAATTCACATGGAGTGAACAATTATGTGGCCTGGGATGCCCAATTCCGTCACCAATCTCTTCATGACGAAAGGTTGGTGTCGTTTCCTCAACGAGCCACACGGGGAGGTGTGGTCACTCTAAGTACGAGCTTTTTATGGCTCCCTAGTCCGAACCGAGCATAACATTTTCGAGGCGTATGTGGGTGGCATTCGCGTCCCATTCTCCTTAGAAATTGTCATCCAGAAATTAAAAACCAAAGACATTACAAGCCCTTTCCCATACACATATCCCAACTACCTGCCTCCCCCGATAAGGATGTATGCATGTCCCGCATTGCTCCTGGCACACCATGGGCTATCGAGACATTCTTGGTGGGCCGGCTAAGCGACAAAGCATGCCTCGTATTTCAAATTATCTGTGCGAATATACTCCAAACCTCCAATGACTCGGCTATGTGCCCGTGTCAAGTAACTTTTATCTATCAACTTTTTAACCCCAACACCCCGATCCACCTAGGACAAACCATTTATAAAGACATATTCTATGCGGTCGTGGACCAAAAGGGTAAAACCCATTTACCGTATGCTCGACTCATCAGTTCCATCCTAGAGGATGCCAGCATTGAGCCTCCCACCGATTTTCCTCGCCTTCCCAATCATCTTGGGAAGGGCACCCGTACTAAAAGTCAGAAGCAATGGGAGATTCTACAGGCACGAAGGGCAGCTCAGGATGATTGGGATGATGATGAGGGTGACAGTGATGAGTCCGATGATGATGAGAGTGAAGAGGAGGAGGCGACTGCGGATATTGAGATGGGGTAAGGTGAGGAGTATGATGAGGACGCCGATTCAGATTTTGAGCTAGCAAGTGTAGATTTTGATAAACTCCTTTCATCGGTGGAGACGCGCTTAGATGAGTTCCTCACGCAATACCAGCGAAACACCAGCATGATGCATCACTTTCAAGCTGAGATGTATCGTATGTCTATGGGTACGCCACCACCGACATACTTTTATGACCCATTCGACCCGAATGCTCTCGGTAGTTCCCACCCACCGCCCTAGTGAAGCCCTTGTTTAGTGTTTTTGATGTGTTGGTTGTTTTTGTGCTATCTTTATATTGGTTGTAACAGCTGGTTGTTGGTTTTTCCTATCCTCTTGTAACACATGCTTGTTCTTAATATAAAAATATGCACTTTCCTTATTTGTTTGTTTTATTCCTTCGTACTTTTAATTCGCTCTTAGATGGATTTTTGTCCTTTTTGCTTGAGGACAATGCAAAAATCTACGTTAGGGAGGGGGGGGGGGGGGGGTGATAAGTGCATATTTCTAAAACTTCACAAATTTTTAAAATCCCCTAAAAATTAGAAAATTTCTAAAAAAAAAATGAAAACTTCTGAAAAAGCCAAAAATATTTTTCTTCAAAGTAAATGAAAATTGGAATTTAAAAAGCTTCAAAAATGTCTCAAAGTTTTTGTCTCAAATTGTAAAAAATCAAATGCACAAATCCGAAATTAACCAAAGATGGAAATTGAGCGAAAATTGACGACTTAACGAATAAGTGTGGAGACTAACCAACCCGGTGAGAATTCGAGCCTAGCATTTTTTGAGAGTTTTTAAATCAATCTGAGTTAATGTTTAACTCAAAGTTAATTTTAGCATTTTAAAAAGTCATTGACGATCTCTACTCCTTTGCTTTGAACGATTACGGGAAATGTGTGAAATATTATCTTGAAAAGCGCGCTAAATATATTTCTAAACTTAAATGAATCTCAAGATGCATATGGTAAAGCATTGAGCAATTTGGACAATGAAGTAGACCCTCGTTTGACACCCAAAAATATTGACCAAAAAAAGTAATGAAAAATTCATCCCTTTTGCAACCCCAATTGAGCCTAAAATTTGTCTCCTTTCATTTGATAACCGAAAAAACCCAATTGGCCAGAATTGTGAAAAACAAAAAGTTAGAAATAAAGTCCGAAAAATGCATAAAAAGGGGCAAGAAAAATAGAAGTATGCTCAACAAAAATAGCAAGAAAAAGAAAGATGTGAAAATAGAAAAAAAATAGAAAAAGAAGAGAAAAAGATGTCAGTATCACAGATATGAGATAAATCAATGCATTTTACATCATCCAAGGTGATAAAAGCCTCTAAATTAAAGGGATAAATTAGAAGAATTTATGCCCAATCAATAAGGATGGATCAGAGTTGTATAAAAAGCAAACTTTACTATTTCTGGTTAAAACGACATTAGTTATCGTTAAAATGAGATATGCATGTCAATCGAATGATATGTTAATCTCGTTCGAGTGACAGGTTATCTCGTTCGAATGATGTGCTGCCTCAAGAAAATTGTTTAAGGCGTGTTTCCCTCAGAATTTATTAGGCGTGCAGTCCAAAATATCACTATACGAACAATACGTTTTCTGCACAAAGTTTTCTAAGGCTTTCTAAGTCTAAAACATCCTTAGAGTTTTAAAGATCCGAGCTTTCATTATCATATGCAATAGTGATCTTTGTTCTCACCTAGTTGGAGTTTTTTATACACTTCGAAGAACATAGTTGGTTATTGTGGTGAAGAGGAGAAGGCCTTCGTGTTCCGATTTTATAGGCTTTCCAAGCTACATCGGTGGACACCGAGGCATTTATGGAGGCGATTGCTGTGGACATGTATCGTGGAAAGATTCGCATGGGCGCCGTGGAGGAGTGGTTGAAGATCAGAAGAGCGTCAAGTCTCATGGGGATTCATCCATTGAGTAAGACTTGTGTCTGTTCCTTGTAAATCCACATTCATAGTGTTTGTCTGGCTTGGGCATCTGAGTTTTTTTCCCTTAGTGGTTTCCTTGCACATCTGGCATTGTGAGTAACATTTACTTTATTTTACTTGCTTTAATCTCTAGATGCATGTTTAGGATTAATCAAGATAAAATTTTATTAAGTTAAAATTGGTTCACAATTTGGTGTGGTTTATAAAATTTGGAAAAAGATTAAAAAAAAAAGAAAATGTTTTGTCACCTTTAAAACACTTTTGCATTAAAAAGGGGCCTACTAATTGGTATCAGAGCTAGAAACATATTTTTTATTTGTGTTTGATCCCTTGTGTTTTTCGAGATGAATTTTGGCGGTATGGAAAGTTTTTGTGCTCCTATTTTTGATGGAACTAATTACGCTTATTAGAAGATAAGATTCAAAAGTGCTTTAAAATCCATTGATGAGCATGTGTGGTTATCTATTGAAAAGGGTTGGTCACCAACAGTCAAACGAGAGGGTGAGTTCACCAGTTTTAAACCTGTTGAGTCATGGATCAAAGCCGAACATAGTCTTGCACTTTACCACTCTAAAGGTTTGCACTTAATTTCCTCACATGTCACACCGAAAGACTATAATAGAATCATGACTTGTGAAACTTCAAAAGAGGTTTGGGGTACACTTACACTTACTCACGAGGGCATTATCACGGTTAGGGCATCTAAGTTATTAAACCTCACTACACAGTTTGAGACGATTAAGATGTTAGAGAGTGATTCATTTGATGAGTTTTATGATAGGTTATCCATCATTGTCAACTCGTCGTTTAACTTAGGAGAGAAGATACACGACAACCGCGTGATAAAGAAAATTTTGAGATCTTTGTCGAGTAGGTTTGATGCAAAAGTAACCGTTTTAAATTCCTTAGGTATGCTTGAATCGATGAAACTCGAAGAGCTTGTAGGTGACCTACAAACCTATGAACTCGATATGTTTACCTACAAGCGAGTGCCAAAAAAAGGAAAAGGGCATCGCTTTGAAAGCCCGTAAGGAGGTGACTGAATTTTTGGATGACGATTCCGATTTCAATTTTGAAGATGTAGCCTTGTTGGTAAAGAAGTTAAAAAAGTTTCTTAATTTAAAAAGCAATCGAAAGATGCCAAAAAGTTTAAGAAATTCAAGAACAACAAGGTAGAGTCCACCCTTAAGGATAAGAGTGAGAAATTTAGGAGGGATGAGTCGGATAGGTTTTCGGGATGTGAGGGGTATGGTCATAAGGTTTTAGAGTGTCCCACTATAATTAAGAAAGAGGAAAAGAAACCAATAGCTTATAATACCTCCTTAAGTGATAGTGATCCGGAAGAGGGAGAGAGTTCCCCCAATGAGAGCAAGTTTGTTGCTTTCTTGGCATGTCATGTGAGCGACGGCGATAAATCTTCCAATGAAGATTCTCATGTGCATGACACCTTTGAGTTTATTGAGTGTGAATCCCAAGTGAGTGAGGGTGAAGCGAGTTAGGAAGATGAGGTTGATGTGAAAGAGTTGCAAGTTGCCTTTAATGAATTGTGTGACAAAGTGGTAAAGGTGAAAAAGGCAAACTCGAAATCGCAAGCTAGTTTGAATGAGCGTGCAGTAGAAAATAATGATGTTTTGATTGAGGATCTTATGGCAGGGCACGGGAGAATATGGTTATGGAGAAACTAGAATATGTGGAAAAAGAGAGAGATCGTCTTCGTGGTTTGATGGAGACTTTAAAAAAGGAGATTTCTAAAGTTTGAGGAGTCTAGGCGTTTGCTTGAGTCTAGGATTAGTGAGTTAGAGGAGAAGTTGAAAGACTTGAGTAAGGTGAAGTTTGACTTGGAAGCTAGGTCGGAGAACTTGGATAGGATGTTAGGAACCGTCCAAGTCAAAGGTGATAGGTGTGGTATAGGCTACGATGATAGAGTTTTTCCCATTACCAAAGCCAATACCAACCGTGTGAGAAAGCCCACTAGGAACGTGAGGATAGGTCGACATTTTGGTAATCATTTCCACCGTCTTTAGACTTTCACACATTGCAGTAGGAAAGGTCACCTTAGACGTTTTTGCTATGACCTTAGGAATGCTCCTAGGAAGCTAAAGAATAAAGTCGTTTCTGTTCCCAAAACCCCCATGTATAATTTCACACCTACTTGGGTTAAGAAATCGGACATAGTGGATTTAGGACTTAATCTTCATGGTCCTCATTTGGTTGCACTTGATTCTTCCCATGCTAGATCTAAAGGATGATTGTGTTACCATGTTTGTCATATGCTAGTTTTTCCATCATGGTTTATATCTTGCTAATGTTATGGCATGTGTATCTTTTGTATCATATTTCTCATTTATTTGAAAAAAATACAAAAAAGATTTTGTTTTTGAGAAAATACAAAAAGATTTTGGGTTTCAAATTATTTTTTGAAAAATACAATTTTTTTTTGCATTTATTTGAGTCAAAATATGTTGAAAATCCAAAATATTTTCGGTTTTTTATTTATTTTGAGTTTACATGTTTGATGTGGCATATTGGTGTGCTTGGACCCAATCCTTTCATTATCCATATGGCCAGGATATTCGATCATAATTATTAATGCTTAGAATTATCTTAACCATTGTATTATGGGATTGTTTCAAAGTTGATATGCATTTTGATTCGACTTTGTATATATGCCATCTTTGCACAATGCACGAGTTTATATGAATGTTTGACTTCTCTTGCATATTTGAGTTTGGTGAGACGTTCTTATCTCAATTATGTCATCTATGCGTAAGTAGACTTAAGGAGGAGGTGTTCATGTAAGAACTGTTTATCGTGAGGATAAAATTGAAAATGTGATGAGTGTTCACGAGAAAGGGTTGCGAGAGTGAAAAATTGACTCGTCGTGAAAGCCATCGTTTAAAAGAGCCCACAAAAGAATCAAGGCAATAAAAAGAAACAAATGCCAAAAATAGGACCAATAGTATTTTTTGTAAGTTGAGAATGATAGAAACCTCAAAAGAAATTGAAAAAGTAAACATATATATTTGAAGGGGTTTGGTTGAAAAAAATTTAAATGGGTTTGTATCACGAATCCTAATGTTGAAAAATAGTATCATGATGCTATTGTTTGTAGAATTGTCAAAATTACGAATTCATGCGCATGATGTTTGTTTAGTTCATTAAGTTCACACTTTAAATGTCACATATGGCTAAAATAAAATTTGATGATTTATAGCTATCAATTCGAGCTTCTTGATCATTTCGATGTGTTGGAATTGTGATTCATTTGTTGTAGTTCATGCCCATACATTCCATGTTCATCTTTGAGCACATTGGTACTATGTTAGCATGTAACTCACATTGTTTTATTTATTTTGTTTTCTGTTTTGCTATTGTTTTGCAATTTCTGCTCTTTCCTGTTAGCTTTTTCAAGAAATTTTTTCACTAGACGAAACTTAATGATATTTAGAACTGGAACTGAGTTTTTTTTATTTTTCTCATTCAAACGAGATATCGATGTCACGCGAAGCCTTCAAGTGACAAGCCTATGTCATTTGAACGATAAGGATGTGTCGTTTGAGAGGCAATCTAGAGAATTTTTTCCCTGGTTTCTGCTGTTTTAGTACCTTGGTTCATATGATTATTTCTTTTAGTACTAACTGGTTGCTTCTGGTTAGTTTGTATGTAGTTCACTTGATAGATTTGATTATTATGCTGCATTGTGTTGATTTTTTCACATCATTTCTGATTTCGCTAATTTCTCACATGTGATTATTGTTTGCTAGCTACGGATTTGACATTTTTTGATCATTATTTGCTGATTGTTTCATTTATATCTAGATATATATCATTGATTATCTCATGCTAGATATGTTTATCTTTTCACTGGTTGTTTATTCGATACAAAAAGGGGGAGAGATGAATGTGATGTAAGGGAGTTTTTGTTTATTGAGCACATAGATTTTGTTTCATTACAAATTGATATCATATTCTTTCATATTTATATGTCGGTATTAATTAGTTTGCACAAATTGGTATGATATTTGTGATCATATGCTAATATCCTGATTTAAATATTGTTTATAAATTGGTATCCATATTTTTGCTCACATATTTTATATCATTTGTTCCTCCATACTTCACTGGGTATTTGTCTGTTTCATGTGTGTAGGTATTCTTAAAGAGATTCAAGATTTCAAGACTACATCACATTTAGACAGTTCATGCTTACCGGATCATCATTTACTAGTCTTGTCCTATATTTTTAATTTTGGGTTTATGGGATGGGATTTAGGTGTCATACGGATTGACAGCCCGACTTAGGCATTTCACTGTTGGTTTTGTCCCGAAATAGTTTAAGGGGGATATTTGTAAGGACATAATTTCCAATTGAGTCCGTTGTATATTTTTTTGACTTATTCCCGAAATAAAATACATTTGAGTCATAGGTAGTATTTTTATTGTCAAGATCCCATACAGACTATGCTGTATTGAAGATGTTACGGCAAAGCTTCAAGAATTTAATCATGTTGGTTTTATGATGCATATTTATCTTCTTTATTTAATTGCATTCTGGGACCCCTCAGGTATGAATGCGTAATTTTACAGGGACTCAAAAAATATTTTAAATTGTTTAAAGATGTTAGTTTATTAAAGAAATACTTTAAAATGATTTTAAAGTGTTTGAAAAGGTTTACACTTCGTTTTATTCTAAGATAAGGATGGATCAGAGTTGTTTAAAAATAAAATTCTACTGTTTCTAGTTCAAACGACATTAGCTATCGTTCTAATGAGATATGCATGTCATTCGAAAGACATGTCAATCTCGTTCGAGCGACATGCTATCTCATTCGAACGATGCGCCGCCTCAAGAAAATTATTTAAGGAGTGTTGCCCTCAAAATTTCGTAGGTGTGTAGTCTAGAATATCAGTATACGAACAATACGTTTTCTGCACAAGTTTTCTAAGGTTAAAACATCCTTAGAGTTTGAAATATTCGATCTTTAATTATCATATGCAATAGTGATCTTTGTTCTCACCTTGTTGGAGTTTATTCTGTACTTTGAAGAAGATAGTTGGGTTTTGCGGTGAAGAAGCGAAAGAATTCGTGTTCCAATTCTATAGACTTTCCAAACTACATCGGTGGACACCGAGGCATTCGTGGAGGCGACTGCCGTGGATAGGTATCGCGGAAGGATTCATGTGGGTATTGTGGAGGAGTGGTTGAAGATCAGAAAATCATCAAGTCTCGTGGGTATTGAGTTATTGAGTAAAACTTGTGTCTGTTCCTTGTACATCCACATTCATAGTGATTGTCTGGATTGGGCCATCCGAGGTTTTTCGCTTATTGGATTCCTCGTACATCTAGCATTGTGAGTATTCTTTACTTTATTTTACTTGCTTTAATATGCATGTTTAGTATTAATCAAGATAAAATTTGGTTAAGTTAAAATTGATTCACAACTTGGTGTGGTTTATTAAATTCTGAAAAAGTGTTTTAAAAGAAAAGGAGAAATTGTTTTGTTATTCCTTAAAACACTTTTTCACTAAAAATGGGCCTACAAACTTATTCTAATTATAAACCGAAATACTAATGACCATATTTCAAGGAAGCAATTAAAACGTTTAATAAACCCAAAGGTTAAATAATAATTTCCTTGCAGTCTCCCACTTGGTCGTTAGGAGAATCCATTAATGTTTTTAATTAAGAATAATAAGGCACACATTATATGCTAAATCCTTCAATAATTGATTTTAATAAGTGACTTGTCTAGTCTAGTAGTCAATGGGAGTCATGGCGGTCGCATATCATTATGTAACATGATTCTTTCCATGTACTACGTCATTGACGACCTTCTTAACTAAGCCATAATCAAGAGTTTACATAATGGTACCATAATGTCTTAAAGAAGACAATTTTTTATTACAATTCATCCTATAATAATATGTGTACACAATGGAAAATAGAATATAATAGATGTAGAAGTTTTACTACATGAATAATAAATTACAGAAAAGAAATAACTAGGAACTATCTTCATGACCCAGGCTTTCAGTATGTCTCTGAAATGTCTTTGGAGGTATTCCTTTTGTAAAAATATATGTAACCATAAGATATGTGCCTGTGTGTTCAATGACAACTTTTCCTTTTCTAACATCTTATTTTAGTGAGAGATATTTAAGATCCATGTGTTTGGATCCCTTAAATATCCTGTCATGCTTGAAGAAAAAAAATTGCGGCCTCATTGTCACAGTAAATAGTTAAGGCTAGAAATGAAACTCAAAGATCTGAACTCAGAGACAAAATTCCGCAACCATTCTCCTTGATTTGCATCCTCATAACATGCCACAAATTCAACCTCCATAGTAGATGTGTAGATCAATTCGGAATTTGATCTTTTCATGATTTTGCACCTCCAGCTAGGAGATACACATAACCAAGAGTATAATGTCTAGTGTTAGGATATCCATTAAAATATGAATCTGAAAACCCAACCATCTGTAGATGAGCTAATTTCCTATATGTAAGCATGTAATTCCTTGTTCCCTTTAAGTATCTCAGTACTTTATTTGTATCTTTCCAATGAGAAATTCCTAGGTTATTCTGAAATCTACCCAGCATGCAAACCGCATGGCTAATGTCAGGTCTGGTGAAAACCTGTGCATATATCAAACTTCCCACAAGAGAAATATAAGGATAATTTTACATTTCTTTACCTTCATTGGCTAAGATCAAGCTTTTCTCCTTTCTGCATTGGAACAACACTAGAAGAACTTGACATCATTCCAAATCTCTCTAGAACTTTGTCAATATACTCTTTCTGAGACATTCTCAGAATTCCAATTGACTTATCATGGAATATTTTAATTCCTATCATATAGGAAGACTCACCCATATCTTTTAATTCAACATTCTTAGAGAGATGATTCCTAGTCTCATGTAATAAACCAATATCGCTGTTGGCTAGTATTATGTCATCAACATACAATACCAAAAATATGAACTTACTCCCACTCATCTTGAGGTATATACATGGATCAACTAAGTTTTCTTTAAAATCGAAGTTCATAATGATTTCATCAAACTTTAGATACCATAGCCTCAAAGCTTGTTTCAGTCCATATATTGATTTGTTAAGTTACAGACCATGTCTCCCTGACCTTCGATTATGAAGCCTTCAGGTTGACACATATAGACTTTCTCTTATAAGTTTCCATTGAGAAAGACTGTTTTCACATCCAGTTGATGTAACTCGAGGTCATAATGAGCTTCTAATGCGATGATAATTCTAAGATAATCTTTTCTAGACATAGGAGAAAAAGTCTTAGTATAGTCGATACCTTCTTTTTAATTAAAACATTTGGCTACAAGTCGAGCTTTATGTCGCTCAATATTGCCATTGCAGTCGCACTTAGTCTTAAAGATCCACTTATGCCCGACTGATTTGTGTCCTGTTGACAATTGAACAACATCCTAAACTTGATTTTCAGCCATAAATTTCAGCTCATCCTTCATGGAATCAATCCATTTGCAAGATGTGTGAATATGAAATCGGATATTTAGGTATCCCAACATTAGATTCTACTTGGTAAAGCACATAATCATCGAAAATAACTGATCTCCTCTGATGAGACCTCCCTAATGCTGGTTCCTTAGGTGCTTCATCCATAGGTTCATTGACGATAATCTCATCATGGAGTTGTTGATCATTTATTGGGTGTTCCTCATTGCCTAAAGGTTCAAAAATGGGGGGATTTCCAACAACCCGCGGAATTGAGGGTAAAGGGATATTTACCCTAATTTCCTGAATGATCACATCATTAATTTTAGTAGTTTAACTGATTTTGGCATTCTCATAGAATCTGGCATTATCCGTTTAAATAATTCTCGTACTATGGTTAGGACAGTAAAGCGTATATCCTTTGGACTTCTAGGGGTAACCTATAAAGTAACCACTGACCATTTTGAACTCCAATTTCTTTTTCATGTGGGTTATAAATTCTAGCCTCAGCTAAGCATCCTCAAATTTGGAGATGTTTTAAACTAGGTTTATAACCTTTCCACAGCTCAAAGGGTGTCTTTGAAACTGACTTTCTTGGAACTCGGTTTAATATATAAACAACTCTGCGTAGAGCATCCATCCATAAGGATGTAGGTAAATTAGCATGACTCGTCATAGACCTAACCATTTCCATATATGTACGATTTCACCTTTCAGCCATTACACCAAAAAGACCAAATTGTCACCTTTCAGCCGGCCACCCTTGTCACGGTCAATTACCGTGACAAGTCCATGACAAAGGCTTATCACGGTCATTGATTGTGACAAGTCCGTGATAAGTGTGTTGTCAAGGCTTTGTCATGGTCAATGACCGTGACAACCTTATAATGTTGTCACGGTCAAAGATCGTGACAGGACCGTGATAACTTTGTCAGCAAAAAACCCTTCCCTCTTCTTTTTTCCCATCGTTTTCACTTCCCTCTTTTTTTCTCTCTCTAAGAAATTTTCAGGTTATTTTTTTCCTCTCCTTCTCTTTCCTTTGTATATATATATATATATATATATATATATATATATATATATATATATATATATATATATATATATATATATATATATGTGTGTGTGTGTGTGTGTGTGTGTGTATGTGTGTGTGTGTGTGTGTACATGTGTATGTGGTGTGTGGGGGGTGGGGAAGGGGGGTGGTGGGGCATGGGGTATGGAGGTGGTGTGTGTGTGTGTGTGTGTTGAAATTAATTATTAATGTTTAGGACTTGAAATTAATTGTTAATTTAGGATTTGAAATTAATTTTTAATTTAGGACTTGAAATTAATTGTTAATGTTTATTTAGGACTTGAAATTAATATTTAGTTTAGGACTTGAAATTAATTGTTAATGTTGATTGGGGACTTGAAATTAATGTTTAGTTTAGGACTTGAAATTAATTGTTAATGTTGATTGGGTGATGTTAGTTGGGATTGCAATTAATAGGTATTGTTAATAATGATTGAATCTATTGTTTAGAGAATAAAATTAATTTGACATTATAAATATTATTTCTATATTTTTATTTAGGTTTGAAATTGTTAATGTTGAATTAATTGAGTAGATGGATTTGAAGGAGTACGGGATTCACATTTGTTGGTTTCTTGTTGCTGTTGGATTATATTGGACGGATGTGGTTGGATATGGAAGTTGGTTATTAAATTTTCTTAAATGCTTAAATAATTATATTGTCTTACTTTGTTGGGTTGGTTAATTTTGGAAGTAGTACGCCCATTGGATTATTGTCAAAATGGGGGGAGGGGGAGTTTTTAATTTTTTTCTAAAATTACTTTGTGTCACGACCCGTTCGAGAGTGGCACAACCACAGACTTATCATAATTAAATTTGTATGGACATAATTTTAATGTATAGGGTAAAATCTAGAAATTTTATGTTTGTTCTAAATCATAGTATGTATGTCTGATACCACTACATTCGGCACGTCATCACGATCATCCACTACGGCCTTGATCCGAATCCATGCATCCATCATCTTCACACGTGCGTCATGCTTCATGCGACGTGCTTCTCAACCCATTCCCACTACTCCACTACGCATTATTAGTAAAATGATTTATTGGAGTTGTTTATATTCGAATAAATATTTGGGAATTTTTTAGAAAATATTTTTTGAAGTCTGAATTGTTTTTTATCAAAAGCAAAAAATTTTCTAAGTGTAGAATAGGACTGCCTCGGTTGACGAGCTCGTTCAAACGACATATCACCGTCGTTCGAGGGAGATAGACATGTCGCGCGATCTCGTTCGAGCGACAACTGTCCTTCATTCGAGTGACATGCTTATCTTGTTCGAACCCTGCCGCCGCCTCGATTTTTGTATAAATATTTGGCTTCATTCTACACGTTTTCCAAGTCTTTTTCGCACACAAGTTTCTGCGTTTTCACAGTCCAGAAAACAGACTTCATGTTTTAAGGTTTTATACCTTGTTTATTCACATAATCACTCCCATATATGTATGTGAATGTTTAAACCTTCAAGAGGGTTGTTTTTACTCATCTGGAGTAATTTATGGAGAAGCCGTCTCTTCTTCATTGCTATCCACCTGGAGTTCTTGCTGGAGATTCCAGCCGATGACATCGTAGCCGACATCTGAGGGTATTTCGTATGTCACTCTTGTTTTCATTGTAATCCGTTCATTACAAATTATAGTGAAAATAAAAAAGGTTTTGCCCCTTTAGGGGATTTTTCCTCATTTGTGTTTTTATTTGTGATTGACTATTATTGCATGAACATATTGATTTCAATCATACCTAGATGCCTGATTTTAGGATTTAATTGAAAAATTAAGTTTAATTAAATAATTTCTGTGTTTGAACGCACGCGCACTCTTCAAATTGGTATAAGAGCCAATTACACAATTATACCGTGTAATTTTTCGCAAATTTTTTTCTAAGACATCAATTTTCAGAAAAATTGATTTTTGAAAAGGGCATGTTCAATAGGGAGAAATTATATCATAAAATGCCAGTTTTTGACGGGACAAATTGTGCTTACTGGAAAGCTAGCATGAAATCTACTTTAAAGGCCATTGGTGAAAGAGTTTGGATTTTGGTTAAAAGAGGGTGGACACCTCCCTCCGTCACTGTTGATAACGTGACGAATTTAAAATCTGTGACTGCATGGACCGAAGAAGAATTTAAATGGTCATCTTTTAATTCTAAGGATTTAAGTGCTATTTTCGGATCCGTCACACTTGACGAGTTCCAACGGACAATTACGTGCACTACGTCAAAAGAGGCATGGGATGTTTTACAACTTACCCATGAAGGAACTAATGCTATGAAAGAATCTAAACTGCAAAATTTAAGATTGATGAATTTTATGCTAGGTTATCTGATATTGTAAACACTAGCTTTAATCTTGGTGAACACATTCCTAATGCTAGAGTTGTTAAAAAGATTCTAAGATCACTTCCTAAGCATTTTATCCCTAAAGTCACTGTGCTAAATTCTATGGGTAATTTAAACACGCTTAAATTAGAGGAACTTGTAGGAGACTTACAAACGTATGAAATTGATATGTTTCCTAAATCTGTCAAGCCTAAAGATAAGGGAATTTCACTTAATACCCAGGATAGGAAGAGTGAGGGGTCGACAAGAAAGAGGGTAGAGTCATCTTGTAAAAGGGAGATAGAAATGTCAGATTCTGAGTGTGACTTTGATTTAGTTGATTTGGCCTTGTTTGCAAAAAAAATCAAAAACAGTTTCAAATTCAAGAAAAATGGAAATTTCAAAGATAAAAAGAGTTTTGAGAAAAATAAGTTTGAAAAGAAAAATGAAAAATATTTAAAGACCCTCCTAAGAAAGACAGTGAGAGATGCTATGAGTGCGATGGTAAGGGTCATAGAGCTTTTGAGTGTGCTACTAGGCTGAATAGACTTGCCAAAGAAAAGGGCAAAGTTGTCCTTAATGCTACCCTTGGTGACGACAGTGAGGTCGAGTCGGTGGACTCTGGAGATGAGTCACCGCATGAGTGTAACTTCACCGCATTCATGGCTAGTCATGTGAGTACCTCTAGTGCTCCTCATGACGATGAGGATGCTGCTTCACAGGGACATCTCGACAGTGAGAACGAAGTGAGTGAGGGGGAGGATGACGCAAGTGAGAGCGAGAGTAATCTTCAATGCGCCTACGTTGAGTTATTTAATGAGTCATGTAAAACCAAAAAGCGTAACAAAGCGTTAGTTCTTAGGATCAACGCTTTAGAGGAATATTTAGAAGAAGCGCGAGAGAGAGAGTCTGCCTGTGTTGAGAAAGAAAGTTTTTTTAGAGAAAGAGAGAGACTGTTTGGAGAGAGAGAGTTGTTTTGAGAAAGAGAAAGGGGACTTGACTAAACGAGTGGCTAGTCTTACGAGTGATCTACATTCCTCCCTGGAGACTTGGAAGAAACTTGAAGCCCTTGTAGCCCATCTTACTCATGATCTTGAGAGAGCACGGGAAGTCAAGGTTCAAATCGAGGACAAATTAGGAAAGATGGGAGAGATGATCCTCGGTCCCGCTTTAGGTTTTGGTGATAGGCAGGGAATAGGTTTTGATGGTGCCTTCACGTCCCAAATTGCTCCTGGACCAGTTCCTGAGTTTATACGACTCCATATGGCCATCGTCAAAAACCAAGAAGAAGAGTTCGACCATGAAACGCAAACCAAGGTCCGCCTAAGACTGTGTTCTTTTGTACGTACTACAAAAGAAAAGGCCACCTCAGGGAGTTTTATTATAGTTTGGGTCGGACACGACATACTACTGCTCCACCACATCGTACTGATCATTTTACCTGTCTAAGAGAGTGTGTTGAGTTTTTAGCTGCCACATCACAGAGTTTGATGGAGGAATTTCGACGGATGTCTTTGCCGTCAGTGAATCTTCCTGCATCCCGGACAAAACCAACAACAACAAGGGTAAACATTTTTTACCACTTCTTAGGTACCTAAGAAAGATGAAAAGGACCTCATTGTTCATGTCGCTCTCAAAGCACATAATACCTCATAGTGGTATTTTAATAGTGGGTGCTCCAGACATATGACAAGTGATGTCTAATTTTTTACCTACCTAGAGGAGTATAAGGAAGGTAGAGTCACTTTTGGAGATGGGAGAAAGTCTAGCATCGTAGGACGAAGTACAGTAGAGTTACCAGGATTTCCTACGCTAGAGAATGTTTTGTACGTCAAAGGTTTGAAAGCAAACCTTCTCAGAATTAGCCAACTGTGCGACGCTGACTTTTTCGTAAAGTATGATCGGGACGCGTGTAATGTCTATAATCAAGCCGATAAACTTTTAGTTCAAGGGGTGAGGACATAGGATAATTACTATGGGAATGTGACCGAGTCCTCACTTGTCTGCAACAGTACCACGATCACTCCTATGGATCTGTGGCATCAATGTCTAGGTCATGTGAACGTTAGAGAGTTGACACGATTAGCTAAAAAGGGCCTAGTACGTGGCTTACCAACACTTGGAAAGCCAACTTCCACGATTTGTGGACCCTGTCAGTTGGGAAAACAAATCCGTAGCCCCCACAGGAAGTTAAATTCCATTACCACTTCACGAGTACTTGAGTTGATACACATGGATCTTATGGGTCCTACTCGAACTGAGAGTTTGGGTGGTAAGAGGTACATCCTAGTGATGGTAGATGATTTCTCCAGATATTCGATCGTAGGTTTTCTGAGAGAGAAATCCAATGCTGTAGGGTTTTTAATGACCAAGTGCCGTGTCTTGCAAAATAAACACGGAGTCACCATCAACAGGATACGTAGTGACAACGACACTGAATTTACGAAGAAAAAATTAGATCTTTACTGTGATAGCCTAGGAATCAAACATGAGTTTTCTACTATGAAGACTCCTCAGTAAAACGGGATTGTTGAGAGAAAGAACAGGACGATTCAGGAAATGTCTAGATCTATGCTTCTAGGTCATAAAGTTTCTAGGAGATTTTGGGCAAAGGTAGTGTCTACTACATGCCACACGGTGAATAGGGTTTACCTGTGTTCACACACTCTTAAGACGCCTTATGAATTATGGACTGGAAAGAAACCCAACCTTTCATATTTCCGTGTCTTTGGGAGTAAATGCTACATCCTACGGGATAGAGAACAATTAGGAAAGTTCGACTCCCAAAGCGAAGAGGGAATACTACTAGGATATTCATCACATAGTAGAGCATACCGAGTTTTTAACCTGAAGAGATCTAAGGTGATGGAGTCAATGAACGTTATTGTGCAAGATGATGAACCTTCGTCATCTGTTGACTACACCCATTTGAGTGAGGATGACACACCCCTTTTTGATGATCCCACTGTGTCTCCCACACCCAGGGTGGACCCTACTACTGTTCTAGGGGACACACCTACTTGGGTTCGCAAGAGTCATGATGCTTCCGCCATTATTGGAGATCCCACTTTAGGGGTCAAGACTCGTGCTCATCTAGAGAATGTTGTTAGCCATGTCTGCTAAACATCTAAAGTCGAGACCAAGAATCACAAAGAAGCACTCACGGATGAACATTGGATATCTTCTATGCAGGATGAGTTGCTTTAGTTTAAAAAAAAAATGTCTGGGAACTGGTTCCCCGACCTAGTGAGACTAACGTGATAGGTACCAGGTGGATTTTTAAGAATAAAATGAATAAAAATGGTACCATAATCAGAAACAAGGCTAGGTTGGTCGCTCAAGGGTACACACAGATAGAGGGTGTAGACTTTGGGGAGACATTTTCTCTTGTTACGAGGCTTGAGTCTGTCCGCTTACTACTCGCCATCGCATGTCATCTTCATTTCAAGTTATATTAGATGGATGTCAAGAGTGACTTTCTAAATGGAATTCTACAAGAGGAGGTTTACGTGAAACAACCAAAAGGGTTCGAAGACCCTAAACACCTGGAGCACGTCTACTATCTGAGGAAAGCCTTGTATGGTTTGAAGCAAGCACCCCGTGCTTTGTACGAGAGGCTTACTTTCTATCTCTTAGCCCGTGGCTTCAAGAGAGGGGGATTTGATATGGCGTTGTTCCTCAGGAGAGATGACGGTGCTATTTTGGTTGCCCAGGTCTATATGGACGACATAGTCTTTGGATCCATGTGCTCCCAGCATGCTCACCACTTTGAGGAGGAGATGAAAAGTGAGTTTGAGATGAGCATGGTAGGTGAACTTACTTTCTTACTTGGTCTCCAGGTTCATCAACTAGAGGATGGGATGTTCATCTCCCAATCCAAGTATGCTAGAGACTTAGTGAAGAAATTTGGTTTAGACTCCGCTAAGCATGCACGTACACCTATGAGTACTTCTATCAAGATTAGTAAGGACACTTTAGGCAAGGATATAGAGCAAACCTTGTATCGGAGTATGATAAGTAGTCTTCTCTACTTGACTACCAGTCATCCCAACATAGACTTTAGTGTTGGAGTCTGTGCGTGATATCATGCATCCCCGAAAGAGTCACACTTACTCTCTTTAAAACGTATTATCAAATACGTGAGTGAGACTCTCTCCTACGATATTTGGTATTCCTTTGATACCGATGCCCGTTTGTCTGCTTATTCGGATGTCGATTGGGTCGGGGATGTATATGGTTATAGGAGAACTTCTGGTGTGTGTTTCTACTTTGTTTATGCTCTTGTCTCCTGGCTGAGCAAGAAGCAAAACTCCCATATCTTTGTCCACTGCGAAGGCTGAGTACATCGCTGCTGGGAGTTGTTGCTCGTAACTCTTGTGGATGAAGCAAATTTTGGAGGATTATGGGATTTCACAGGACATCATGACTATCTCTTGTGATAACACGAGCGCGATACACATATCATGCAATCCAGTCCAACATCCCCGCACAAAGAACATCAGGATACGCGAGCACTTTATACGTCAGCTAGTTGAGGAGAAAGTCGTATCCCTAAGTTTCGTACCCACTGATCTTCAGTTAGCCGATATTTTCACCAAATCTTTAGATGCCCTTAGATTTGAAAATCTTAGGAAGTCTTTAGGGATTTGCACAGTTGACTGAGGGTTTGGTTCATGTTTAGGATAGGATGCATTGTCATGTTCATATTATAAGATTCCTATTTCTAGTTTGTATCATTTCTATTATTATTTTTTTGCTTTTTCTATTTTTTTGAAAAATCCAAAAATATTTTCTTTTTATAAAAATTTTAGAAAAGCACAAAAAGATTTTTGTATTTTGTTTACACCTTTTGTGGATGAGCATTTAAGATAGCCGAGTCACAAATTTCATTCCATTTATCCATGTGACTGTTTGATAGTGATTTGAGACGCTACATCATTGCATCCATGTGCTTTACATTGTTTGGAGTCTTCGAGATGTGATTAGTGATATCTTTATACATGTTTGGATCTTTATCTCCTTTATTGCACACATGCACGACTTTATTTGATTATTGTACTTATTTATCATATAATGGCTTGAGTGTTTCCATCTCAATTCTATCTATACAACGAACAATATACGACAAAACTTGACAAGATTGGAATGCATGTAAAAAAACCGTTTGGTGAGATTTGCTTGTTTAGTTTAAAACGGTGAAGGGTTATGAAAGGTTCTTGTCTATCCTTTGCGATTAAAGCACCGTTAAATCGGACCTAAAAAATTGAGGAATTTTATTATCCGGGGTCCAAAGAGGTTATAAGAGCCCAAAAAAATTTAAAGGCAATAAATTGTAATTCATGCCATATATGGGCCATTAGATTTCACCATAAATTCTCCAAAGTTTGAGAATTTAGATCACCTCTATTCAAAATATAAATCTGAGGGAGTTTGGTTAAAGAATTTAAACGGGTTTGCACTTCCTTGAAAGTCCTGAAAAAGCATTAAATTGTTTTGGACGTTATTGGTGTGGAAATCACTTTGAGCTTTGATTTACTGATATGATTGAGTCAATGCCTCATATTTTCATCTTTTTACACCTAAGGAAGATGTTGAGTTATTCGTTAGGAGTATCCGATATTCATCATGCACACATGTCATGTTTGTATGCATTAGTTTTCCTATCGAATTTGATCACACCCCTACATTTACGCTATCATCAACTTGGTTGTTTTTGTGTTCTTTCATGGCGTGATTATTTGTTGTATATTTTGTGTGAAAAATTTTGAAAAAAATTCAAAAATAGTTTGATTACTACCTTGTGACACTCTCCATTTGCATTTATTTATGCTTCTCATATCTGTCTATTTGGGGACATCATAAAAAGGGGGACAATGAATTATGGGGGAGAATTTCTTAAGCTTCTAATTGTCATGTTTATTTATCAATGATTTGCTTAAGCTTCTAATTGTCATGTTTATTTATCAATGATTTGCTTAAGCTTAATTGATCTTTGATTTTTTCATATCATTATATTTCAAACTGTTGCATGTCACGGGTTTCTGCTTTATCTCATGTGTGTAGGTACAAAGTTGATAATTATTGGATTTCACACCCTGATGAGAAAAGCTTTGGGAGTTTCTGAAGAGCTGAAGATTTGAAGATGTTGAAGTTTGATTGGCGACATGTCATTTAGTATTCTCAGTTTGAGGGTTTAATGGGGATATTATCTTGTATGTCATTTGTTTTATGGAGATAGCATAATTCGGATTTTTTTATGTATGTACCGGCATATACATAGGGGGAGATTTGTAAGGACATAATTTTATCAATGTCCGGGGTAGAATCTAGGAATTTTTTATTTGTCCTAGATCACAGTATGTATGTCTGATACCGTTACATTCGGCACGTCATCACGATCATCCACGACGGCCTTGATCTGAATCCATGCATCCATCATCTTCACACGTGCATCATGCTTCATGCGACGTGCTGCTCAATACATTCCCATTACTCTACTACGCATTATTGGTAAAATGATTTATTAGAGTTGTTTATATTCGCATAAATATTTGGGAATTTTTTAGAAAATATTTTTTGAAGTTTGAATTGTTTTTTATCAAAAGCAGAAATTTTTCTAAATGTGATAGAGGACTGCCTCAGTCGATGAGCTCGTTCAAACGACATAGCATTGTCGTTCGAACAACATAGACATGTCCCGCGATCTCGTTCGAGCGACATGCTTATCTCGTTCGAACGCCGCCGCCGCCTCGATTTTTGTATAAATATCTGGCTTCATTCTACACATTTTCCAAGTCTTTTTCGCACACAAGTTTCTACGTTTTCATAGACCAGAAAACAGACTTCATGTTTTAAGGTTTTATACCTTGTTTATTCACATAATCACTCCCATATATTTATGTTAATCGTTAAACCTTTAAGAGAATCCTTTTTACTCATCAGGAGTAATTTATGGAGAAGCCGTTTCTTCTTCATTGCTGCCCATCGAGAGTTCTTGCGGGAGATTCCAGCCGACGACATCGGAACCGACACCTGAGGGTATTTCGTATGTCACTTTTGTTTTCATTGTAATCTGTGTAATCCATTCATTACAAATTATAGTGATAATAAAAAAGGTTTTGCCCCTTTGGGGGATTTTTTCTCATTTGTGTTTTTGTTTGTGATTGACTGTTCTTACATGATCATATTGATTTCAATCACACCTAGATGCATGATTTTAGGATTTAATTGAAAAACTGAGTTTAATTAAATAGTTTCTGTGTTTGAACGCACGCGCACTCTTCAAAATGAAACATACTTGAAATTCACATAGTGCGCATAGATACTAGTCTTCTAGTTCTTATGTGTACGCATTAAATAGCCCTTATACCCGTTCGAGAGTCAATACCCCTGTAATGAGATCTCTAGAATTGTCCCGTTTGGACAGTTTGGGACTGCATAGTTTTCGTATAATAATATTCTTAGTGGCTTAAACTTGTTACTTTTGGAGGAAATTTTGCAGTCGTATCTTAATGTTCTCTAGGTACATACTAGATGATGCGATGTTCAGTGTTATTTCAATTATCAATTGAAATAACACTCACACTTGAAAATCTACGTCGTGTACTTAGAGAACTATGGGGAAATGCTTCTGAATTTTCCTCAAATTTGAAAAATTTGCATTAGCTGTTAAGTATATTACAAAAATATGTGGTCTGGAATGTGATAGGACCCCTCACCCTTTATAGGAGATGGAGGAAATACGAATTAATATTATAAATTGAATTTGAATTTGAAATTTAAAAATTGAATATAAATAATATATAATTAAATGAAACATACTATAAATTTCTTATAACAAGTATTAGATGATTGTTTATACTAATGGGAACTAAATTTTCACACTTTTGTTTATTTTAATCCATGAATATATGCTTCTTACATATAATAGGTAATTGCGTGGAGTAGCTATGCTGGGATATCCTAAGTACAAAGAGTGGATGGGTGAGGTAAATATATTAGGGTATGCGTTTCACAGAGGTACTAATGAATTTGTGAAATGCGCAAAGAGATGTCATAATGATAAAGAGTTTTTGTGTCCGTGTTCTAGGTGTGAGAATGGTAAGGTGTTTGAGTGGAAAACAGTTGAATTACATTTGTTAAGATGGGGTATGCAAGATAGTTATCGATTTTGGAGTTTTCACGGGGAATCAAAAGTTCCTTTTTGTCCCCGCGCAACCTCCATAACAACCTTTAACAAGTAGGATAGATGTACAAGGGGTCGACGTAGATCATAATATGTTAGAGGATTTAGTTAATGATGCGTACGGAGTTCATGAAGTGGAAGAGAATGAGGTCACTGACGATGTACAAGGTTCAGGTGCTCATGAAGATGTTAGGATAAGCCTTGACGATGACTACCAAAGTTTAAAATTTAAGGCGATCCAACCGTTATACTCTGACTGTGAGAAAGATCAAATAACTTTACATGCCATGGTTGGTTTTCATAGTTTTAAGACCCAAGACGGTTTGTCTGGAAATATCGTGACATGAATTATGAATTGGGTAAAGGGCTTGCGACCCAAGGAGAATACGCTTCCAAATAGCTATCCTGCTATGAAAAACAGTTTGAAAGGTTTAGGAATGAAGTATAAATCGATTCATGCTTGTGTGTATGACTGCATATTATATCAAAATGAGTATGAAAATCTTGATCGGTGTTTGGTATGCGATGAACCTAGATATGTCCAATCTACTGGCAAGGAAGGCACAAGCTTAAAAGTGCCTCAAAAAGTGTTGAAATATTTTCCTGTTGGGCCTAGATTAAATCGTTTTTCACAGTACCATGGATGGCGGAGGCAATGATCTCGCATGCTAAGGCAAAAGTAGGGGATTATCTCATGCATCAACCTATTGATTCTACAGCTTGGAGGAGGATGAGTTATGAGTATCCCGATTTTATTCGAGAAGAGCGTAACATTCATTTGAAAAAATCAACAGATGGTTTAAATACATTTAGAAATTTAAGCACCAATCAGAGTGTATGGCCAGTGATCCTAGCCCCACTCAACCTCCCTCCTTCACAGTGCATGAGACCTGAATTTTTGATGCTGTCTTTGTTGATACCTGAGCCAAAGGCACCAAGTGATGACATCGATGTCTACCTGGTTCCTTTGGTAGAAGAATTAAATGAGTTGTGGGAGCATTTGACTCTTTTAGAAAAGAAGAGTTTACGCTAAAAGCTATGTTGATGTGGGCAATTCATGATTTTCCAGCTTATGGGACATTATCCGATTGTGTAGTACATGGTTATTTGAGGTGTCCTATTTGTGGAGAGGAGATTGAATCTCTTCGTCTCGCCGCTAGCTCAAAAAATGTATACCATTGCCATTGGAGTTGTTTACCCCCCCGATCATAGTTTCAGATTGGAGAAAGGTTCCAATTTTATATTGGGTGGGGTTGAACATAGGAAACTGCCAAAAAAACTTTCAGGTTCAGAAATTGAAAGTGAATCTTCTGATTGTGTCCCTAAAATGCCTGGTAAGAATCCTAAATTTAAGAATGTCAAGCATAAGAAGACCCCAACTAGCAATGAAACCGAGATAAGAAAGGCATGGTCTAGGAGGTCAATTTTATTTGACCTCCCTTATTGGAAGAATAACCCGGTGCGCCAAGTATTAGATGTGATGCATGCAGAGAAGAACATCACTGAACATATTTTGGGCACATGCCTTTGGGGGAGGAGTCATTCGAAGGATGGATAAAATGCACGAAAATACCTTAAATCTTTGAAACTTAAGCCACAACTTTGATTGAAAGAAGATAGTAGGGGAAGGACAATAATTTTCCCTAGTGCATTTACTTTGATGAGTGAGGAAAGGCAGGTGCTTTTAGACATAATATATAATTTAAAGGTTCCTTTTAATTTTTTTGTCCAACTTGCAAAGGATTGTGAATTATGCTACCCATGATTTACATAAGTGTAAGTCCCACGATTGGCATGTGATCATGCAATTGGTTCCCCTATTGTTTAAGCACTGTTTCTCCAAGCACAAGGATTTACAGAGGGCTATTATGCAAATTAGTATCTGCTTCTCACTTTTATATGAGAAGGTAGTCAATCGAGAACACATAGTGGTCGCAAAATTGGCGGTTACCGAAGCAATTTGTGTATTGGAGAAGTACTTTCCACCATCATTCTTTGACATAAGTGTTCACTTGTTGGTATAACTATGTGATGAGGCACTTCTTTGTGGTCCAGTTAGATATCAGTGGATGTATCCATTTGAAAGATTGATGAAAGTTTTAAAAGATTACATCAAGCATACACGATAAATTGTAGGATTAATTGCAGAGGAATACATCACCGCGGAGTCATCAATCTATACTCGGGAATATATGCCTCACTCGACCAAAGTTGATGGCATTGATGAGTTCATAGATGAGGGTGGTCATGTGATGGTCAAAGAAGTGAAATTAATGAGTTTGTAACATGAACAAATAGCTCGTTATCTATTTGACACACATGAAGATGTCGAAGAATGAAAAAAGTAAGTTTAAATTATTTTAAGTTTTACATCATTTTAGATTATTTTATACATGATTAATTTTTTAATACGTTCGACACATTAATTTTATGCAGAAAATATGAAGTCTGTGAGAACAATAAAAGACGAAAAATAATGGCACAATCAGACAGTGAATTTAGGCAGTGGTTGTCACACGAGGTAATTATAATGAAAATGGCTATTATATAATGTTACATTACAATAAAACTTTACAACTAACCTAATTAATTTATCTGTATTCTCAGCTCTTAAAGACGTGTGATGCGACATTAAGGCTTGCTTGTCTAGCCAATGGACCATTGTTCAGGGCACAAGAGTACAAAAAGCAATGATTGAACGGTCATGTATTCGGTGCAAGGGTGTACGAGGAAAGTACAAATGCACAGAACTTGGGCATTTCATACAAGGCTATTACTTTCTTTCGAGCGAGCGTGAAAGATAAAAACCTCGTTGAAGCTGAAATGACTTACTATGGTGTAATTCGAAATATATTTGAATTGGACTATGTAAGCTTCAAAGAGGTCGTATTTAATGTGATCGGGTAAGAGTTGAGGATACAAATGCTTGTAAAGTTGATCCTGACACCAATTTGATCATGGTTGACTTGTCCAAGTTGAAGAGAAACGAACACATGAGCGATGAGTCATTTGTTTGTGCATTTCAAAAGGTCAAGCAAGTGTTTTACTCGGAGTATATCAACAACTAACCGTGGTCAATCGTCCTACATACGCCAAAGCGTCTAAACAGTAGTGTGGATGACTTGAATTCTCCTACCCAATATCAATCCATTTTGATGATAACCCGAATTTGAATTTTTTTTAGATTTGTAATGAGTATTCCAATTATCGGACATTAGTTTAATGCTTTTAATTCATTTTTACTTGATTAGTTTACTGCATGTAATATTTAGATTTAATTCTAAGCATTAATTCAAAGTCCATGTCCATTGGGTGTATTATTCTAGTGTTTTATTATTATCGGACATTAAATTAATGCTTTTAATTCATTTGTACTTGATCAGTTTAGTGCATTAATTCAAAGTTACCAATGTTTTGTTATTATATGGTTAGTGCTTTGTATTCTTCTAATTCATTTGGATGTACTAATAACAATAATTTTTACTAAAAATGTCTTCTTCAAGGTTGGCGGTAGTGCAGGTGACGAAGGCTCCTCGGCCCCTAGGCTCCCAAAATGGGGTAAATTGGGATCGACCGTTGAGAAAAAGACAAGAATATTGGCTAGATCCCTCGAATTGGTGAAGACGATTATCAGACCGGGGTACACTAGTTAGAGGGAGGTGCCAAATGAGATCAAGTTGGTTGTTTGGGAGGCACTACATGTATTATATTTCAATTTCAATTTCAATTTCAATTTCAATTTCAATTTCAATTTCAATTTCAATTTCAATTTATTGGCAACTAACACATACTTTCTTTTTGTTTAAAAGGAACAATTCGGCCTGCCCCCACCTCCGTGATTCCATGTTAGAGCCGTTGGGGGAACACCATAAGAAGTGGAAGAAAAATTTGCGAGCTCGGTACTTTGGGAAGATCTGGGACTCCATTCTCAAACTGGGTGAGACTGTCCCACCGAAGGAGCCGATCGTATTGGCAAAGTGGAAAAATTTCATTAACAATAAGATCGAGGAGCGACAGTTGACATCTCGCCAATCAGGGAGGGAAAATCGGGTAAAAAATACAGACGTGCACTACTCTGGCCGAACGTCTTACGCCGATGGTAAGTTTTTATTTTTCTATAATTATTGAAATATGTTATTCTTCATTATTTTACTTTGCGTTACTTAATAATTTTGTATTATTTTATTTTAGGGGACGAAGAGTGACCCCGGGGGGTAGGCCACATAGGCTCGATACCTATATGGCAATTCAGATGAAAAAGGGAAAGGATAAAGAGGTGTCCCCGAGCATCACGGGCATGGTTGTAAGTAATCCAATAGTTTAATTTTTGTCAATTATGTCATAATTTTTTTATTTACTTAATTAACTAATCGTGTGCTTTTTGTCTTTTTAGGCATAGCTTAAAGAAGTGCATGAGTCGCAGTCTGATGCCGACAAGGCATCTTTGTCCACGGACCCACTCAGCTAAGTGCTCAGCGCTAATCGCAAGGGGAGGACTAGGGGTGAGCTCGCGGGTGGGAAAATCTAGGATCATCGGAATGGAGATGAGCAACACTGGGTTGGCTCGTTAGGTGGACGCGCATGATACGAAGCTATCAAGGTTGGAGGCGACGATCCTAGATATGTACGAATTCATGAAGCGTAAGTTGGGAGAAGATGGTGGAGGAGGAGGTGGACAAGGACGAGGACGTGGACGTCGCTACTTCATCACCGATACGCGCGGACTCACCGCTTGATGATCCAGTCCCTTACTTGGCTCCCGTTCAGCGGCCTATGTCAATAATCAGTTGGCTGAGCGTGTTTTTACGCGACATATATGATGGCCAAAGGATAGCGAGGGGGTTGAGGGACCCTAATACTGTCCCGGGTATGCCGGTTTATGGACGTATCCTTCAAAAAATAGAGGCCAAGGTGCTCGTCAAGCATGTGATAACCAAGAAGGAGAACTCCACATTGTGGTTGCGCGAACAATGTGGCGTGACACATATTGAGGGGTGTCTCAATGCGTATATCATGTGGCCTTCCTTCCTCCTCGAACCTACACCAGATTCTATGGCGTCACATTATTTGTATCTATTTTTATTTGGACACTTGGATTATATTTGAATTGTTTTGATTTGTTAAATTTTGGTTTGGATATGGATTGTTTTTTATTTTATTTGGATATGGAATTATATTTTTGGTGCATTATTTCTATTTTATTTCGATAAAAAATTTGAACAGGTACAATTTTTCTATAACAACTACAGATATTATGTTGGGTAGTGGTAGTAGCAAAACTGCCTAACAATTTTTTTTTAAATTCTGCCCAGATTTGTCATGATCATTGACCGTGATAATTTTTTGGAGTTGGTCACCTGTTTATCATGGTATTTAACCCTGACAAAACTTATCACGATCTTTCACCGTGACAAGACCGTGACAAGTCCGTGCAAAAACAATTGTCACCCCCAGACTTGTCATGATTAATGACCGTGATAATTCGATAGTTTTAGTGTAGTGAGCTACACCATTGTGCCATGGAGAACCAGGCGTTGTGTATTGAACGATAATTCCAAGCTTCTGGAGAAGTTTTGCAAAAAATCTGGGATGTTGTGCTGTTACATCATACCTTCCATAAAGTTCACCACCTCCATCTAACCTAATGATCTTCACTTTTTTATCTTGTTACCTTTCGACTTCAGTGATGAACACTTGTACAACGTCCACAGTCTGAGATTTTTCATGCAACAAGTATAGATAACAATAACGTGAATAATCATCGATAAAAGTAATGAAATACTTATCCCTTCCAAATATTGGAACGTCGAAAGGTCCACAACTATATCTGTACGTATGATTTCAATAAGCTATTCACTTCTCATGGTTCCTTTCTTTGTGTGTTTTGTTGTTTTTCGTTTAATACAATCCACACACACTTTATGACTGGTAAAATCAAGACTTGGAAGAATTCCATCTTTTACCAATCGCTTGATTCTGTCACTGGATATATGTCCCTGCCTTTTATGCCACAAGAAATAAGAGTTATTTTTAGACGACTTAAAATAGGACACAAAGATCTTATCCCGATCTGAACCAATATTGAAAGGTGCGGTCTCACTATCTCTGTAATGAAAAGTTAACTATATTACCTTATCAAGTAATCCACCCTAATAGGTAAGAAATGAGCTACCTTAGTCAACTGTCCTACAATAACCCATATGGAATCATAACCTCTCTGTGATGTCGGTAATCCCATGATGAATTACATCGATATACTCTCCCATTTCCTTACTGAAATCTCCAATGGATGCCAAATCCTTGCTGGTCTCTGATGATTAACCTTCATCCTCTAACAAATAGTGCACCTGGAGATAAGAAGGATCCCTTGACTGTGCCTTCACATCACTCAAAATGATCTCAGGGGTAATGGTCATCACTTCTATGTAAGCTCAGACTACCTCCTCTTGATGAAGCTTATCCCACTTCGCCTTCGAAACTACTTCCAAATGCCCCACATGCATACAAGTCAACGCGTCGTCCACCACATTAGCCTTTCCCAGATGGTACTAAATGTCGAATTGGTAATCCTTCAGGAACTCAAGCCATCTATGCTGACTTATATTAAACTCATTCTCTATGAAAAGATACTGTAGTGACTTATGGTCCATGAATAACTAGAACTCTTCCCCCAATAACTAATGCCTCCAAATCGTTATGGCAAAAACAACTGTCGCTAAATCCAAATCACACGTGGGATAGTTCTTTTCGTTAGGCATAAGCTTGCGAGATGCAAAAGCTATAGCTCACTCCTCTTGCTGTAGAACTCTCCTAAGTCCCTGTAAGGATGCATCGATAAAAACCAAGTACTCCACCCCTCCCCTAGGCAATGCGAGCACTGTTGACAAAGTCAACTTGTCCTTTAGCTCATTAAAAGCTAACTGACAATGATCATCCCAAATAAAAGGTACGCCCTTATGAGTCAAACTAGTCAAGGGACCCGTAATCTTTGATAATCCTCTAATAAACTGACGGTAGTAACCTGCTAACCCTAGAAAACTATGAATCTTCATCAGTGTCATGGGTTGGCGACACTCCCTCATCATTGACACCTTACTTAGATCCATAGAAACCCCCCTCTCGGAGAACATATGACCCAAGAACTGTATCTTTCATAACCCATATCCACACTTCTTGAACTTGGCATACAACTGATGATCCCACAAAGTCTGAAGAACCATACGCAAGTGCTCGGTATGCTCGCCCTCTGTCCGAGAATAAACCAAGATGTCATTTATAAATAAAGTGACAAACTGATCCAAAAAATCCCTAAACACTCGATTCATGGGATCCATGAGAACTACTAGTGTCTTGGTTAGACCAAATGGCATAATCCTCAACTTATAAAACCCACATCTCATAAAAAATACGATCTTAGGGACATCATGCTTCTTGATATGTAACTAATGGAACTATAATCTCAAATTAATCTTCGAGAAGTAGGCTGCTCTTCCCTGCTGATCATACAAGTCATTGTTACGTGATAATGGATACTTGTTCTGAATCATGACCTTGTTCAACTCTCAATAGTCGATACACAATTTCAACGACCCATATTTCTTCTTCACAAACAGAACTGGGGCACCCCAAGGTGATGCACTCCTACAAATAAAACCTCAAAAGCTTCTAAATCTGATCTCTCAACTCTCGTATCTCTAAAGGATCCATACGATATGGCGCACGCGCTATCGGCCCAATTCCCAACGCTAAGTTGACACAAACCTAATCTGTAGAGTCGATAATAACCCCAATATCTCTTGAAATACATCAATAAAGTCCCTCACCATAGGGATCGCATATAACGAGATGACAATACCCTCCTAAGTCTCATCCTTGATATAATATAAATGCATGCTCAGCCCTCCTTCTAGAAGAGGCATCACCACAAGAAATATATCCTGCCCTGGAATAGCAAACACGATAGTCCTATAATAACAGTCCGCCATCACTCTATACATCGCTAACTAGTCCATACCCATAATAACATCATACTCATACGTATCCAAAAAGATCAAATCTGCTACTAAGCATAACCTCCTAATGTCCACACTCACTCCCCTACATATGGAACGAATGAGAGCCTTGCTACCCAATGGTGAATCTATGGTCATAATGATATCAGATATTGTGTCCACTAAACCTATCTCTCACGTGAATCTAGTACTAATAAAAGAATGTGATGCTCCCGTGTTAAGTAACACTTGACCCATGTGCCCATGGATATGAAACATACCCTCAACTGCTGCTGGTGATAACACTGGCCCACAAATATTATAGACACACCCAAACTATAACTACCCTTACAGAGGTGTCAATTCTAGAACTATTGGTGGGATTATAAGCTGCAATAAATGCTGCTCGTGGTGGTTATCATGCTGATGACCCATAGCCTTATTCGATAATGCACACCACATGTGGACATGCTCTCTATATATGAAACATATCCCTGTATAATCTTTCGATCTCTAGTCCTGGTGAGGCTGCCCTTGTCGCTGGCCATGTTAGTCCTGATAATCAAGACCTTTTTAGCCTCCAGTATAGTTCCCCTATCCCTGAGTCGCATGTTATTGGCCCTGCCTATAATTACCATCACTCAGCCTAAACTTCTTTAGCTGAGTAGGAACCTCGCATATGCTGTTTTCCCTGCTGCTGTAATGCCCCGTTACCCTCAACCTTGCCCTGCTGGCTCAACTCTCTTATCCTCTTTGCTCCCCTCAGATGGAAGAGATGGTCCTGGCAGTGTATCAATGAGCCGTTAACGACATAAGTATAAATCCACAACATTTACTTCCCCAATAGATGCTGGTGGATCCTCCAAATAAGCCCGTTTATGAACTTGAGAATCCTCTTCTCATCAGTGTTCACCTCATCTAACACAAAGTTCGCCAGGCGAGTGAACTTCTCTTCATACTCGGCCACTTAGTCCCTCATGCATGAGATTCAAAAATCTCCTCCTCATCTCTGTCTGGACAGCCGACGGAAAGAACTTACAGTCAATTCGCACCCATAATTCTTGAATCACCATAATATCTCTCTCCTCTGATGTGGTAAGTGACTCTCACTACTCTAGAGCTGCTCCAACTAGCTTAAATGTAGCCAGTACCTGGACTCCCCTGAAACTCTGGTGGATGGCTCTTCTGGAAGGCCCACCTGACTCTTTCCCACACGAATAATAATATGTGGGTCTGTACTGGTGCGACCACTGATGGCCGTGGCTGTGCCTGAGGCAAGTGCTGTGCCACGACTATCATGGCAATGTTAAATTCCTGTGCTACTATAGCTGCGAACTCTATTGCGATCACAGTCCCCTTGGCTGCCTGCAGCTCCTGCTGAGCCTCTCTCTCTATAACCCTTCCTTCTACCTTAGCTAGTCTCCCTCTCCCAGTTTTTGGCATTTGAAACCAAACCGCAATAGTATGAGATTCCACTTAAATATATAACAGTAGCAGAAGAAAGAAAATGTGAAATATGAAATGACAATCCTAAACATAGGGCTCTATATCAAAGAACGCAAAGTTGACAATGTAGTAAGTTCGCACAGATCCTAAAGGACTCTAGAACCTGATGTTCTGATACCAGCTGTGACATCCCACCTATTCTAATACTGGGTGATTAATCTTTTATTAAAATAAAATAGGAATCTAGTACTATTTCATTCTTAGCATCACTGACACAACAATTAATATAAATATAAAGAAATAAAACCATACACACAAATGAAAAGACGAATAATAAGTAAGCATAAATATGAATAACGTGAATCGAATACACCATCGGTCATTACAATTAATCATCCAGCTGTTGGCCTAATACACGTACAAACCCCTAAAAATATTCTCTAGTAGTACCAATCAACCCGAGAAGTCCATACACCCATTTCCCAAACATTAACGGATGAAAACAACGCACAATAAAAATCTGGGTAAGGCAACAAATCGAACTGGTTGGCTAGATCGAACCGATTCGATCCTCCGACGGGTAAGTTTTACTGGGATTCCAATCATATTCTTCCTCGGGTTTTCACCTGTTAAACCCTCCAACAACGGTCTAAGCCTACCAAACCTTAAATTGACATCTCCTATCAATATATAACTAACCTAGAAGAATTTTAACATTGAAATATACCCGAATCCATAATCACAACACAAGGATTCCTAAACATAAATCAATTCTTACAACTCAGAATTAATCCCTATAAATATTCTCATATTCATAATCATCAACTCATAATTTAATAAAAAAATTCTTACTTATTCATTATGAATCAATATCAATTATGATCAGATGTTAAACACAAATTAAATCTCTTAAATTAATTTTCAAAGTTTTCATCTTTTAAATCTCAGATTTTATCTGAATTAATTATGAACATAATTAACTGCAAAAATTTCAATCTAAAACAATTCAATTCTTTCCTTTTGAATTTGATATCTCTACTAGATGACTGAATCCGGAGATGTTCTTCCTCTCATCTACAAGTTCTCTTCTCTATTTTCTTCTCCTTTTCTCTTCTCTTAATCTCTCCCTTAATCACAATTATGTAGAAAAAAAGTGAGGCTTTCATCCACCTCCCTAAACCTTAAATACTTCTTAACACACCCTGATCCCATTTTAGCCCTAATGGTAAAATGACACACCTACCCCTATACTAGCACTACTACGTCTAAAAATTCTTCGAAACTCGACTATAACTCCGGGTACCTATTTCGAACTATTTCGACCATTTCTGGATAACCCGTGTGTAAGGACACAAATTTCCAATTGAGTCCATATATTGTTTTGGCTCAATTTCGGACAAAAACATTTATTCATAGGATTGTATTTAATTGTAATATTCTCAAGCCTATGAAGAGTTTGTTGAAGACGTAGCGGCAAAGAGTATAAAGCTTCATCAATATGCCGGTTTGCGTGCCTCGTTTCTACGTCATCAACTATGGTTCCATGCTCCCAAGGTATGAATGAAATATTATATATATAGGAGCTTGGAACAAGTTTAATTGGGTGTTAGGTTTAATTAAAACTGTGTTTTATTTTCAGAAAGAATTAATTAAAACTTTAAAATAAGTTTATAAAGTTTTCTGGGCTAAAAATCAAATATTCCAAAGTTTCTGGAAGCTCGTTCGATATGTCGTTCGAACGAGATTGTCGTTCGAACCAGATGTCGTTCGAACGAGATTACCAACGACTTCCCATTAAGGCATACTGGAACTTTGTTCGAAATGTCGTTCGAACGAGATTGTCATTCTAACGAGATTTCCAACGAGTTTCTAACGAGTTTATACTGGAACTTCATTAGAAGACTCGTTCGAACGAAAATCTCGTTCGAACGAGACGCCAGGCGGGAACAGTTTTTGGCAGTTTAAGCAGTTTTTCACCAACTTCCCCACTTGTTTCTTAACCAACTTTTCACAGCATAACTATGTGCGGGAATCACTTTTGAATAAGTATCTTTTTCATATCTTACTAACTCCTAGAGAGTGTTTTGAGAGTAAAATCAAAGAGGGAAAAAGATAATGTTTTGAGTGAGTTTTTATCAAAGAGAAAAATATACACCACTCTAGTTTACACCGAAATTAGTTTCTTCCAAGTTCCCATATTCATATATCTTGCTTGGAGATTGACCTCGGGTTCATCTCTTCCGTTCAAAGAGAAGTTTCGGGTTTTCTTCTACATCCCATAAAGAAAGAAGAAGAGTTTGTTGCGGCATTACCCACTTGGAGAAAGGCTCCTTGCTCGGGTGACGGTGACCATATAAAGTTCGATCGGTGGATTCCGAGACCGCGTTGGAGCTCCAAGGTTATCCGCTAGGAAGAGGTATCTACAAAAAGAAGCATCGGGGATTGAGAGGGATCGAGTCGTGTGTTGTATGCCTTTCTGTCTTGTATTTGTAAATTCCGTACTTAGTGGATTTGTGGCTAGGGCCGTCCGAGGTTGTTTCCCATTGTGGGTTTTTCCTCGTACATCTCGGCGTAGTGGATTAATTGTTTATTTTATCTTTTACAAAATCACCTAGAACACATGCTTAGGTAAAAGGATAAAAATTGGTTTAATTTAATCTCTACGTGTTTAGTTTGGGTAATATGTTATTAACTTGGTTTAAGTGAAAATGATTTTAATGCGTTAATTTAATTTCACTCGGTTTAATTTTAATTTGTTTAAGAAAATTAAAATTTGGTAATTCGTTTGTTTGTGAACCATCACACTTCTTTACGCTTCCGCATCCTGATATATATAGAAAAGGAAATACAATTTTAAAGTGTTTACAATCCAGGGATCCACATCCGCACTCTTTCAAATTGGTATTAGAGCCAAAGCGATAAATTATTTCGTTAAAGATCCTTTAAATAATTTTTGGCTAAAATGGGATTTTCCCCATTTTCAAAATTTCCTATTTTTGATGGTTCTAACTACGCGTATTGGAAAGCGCGAATGAAATCTGCACTTAAATCTATCGATGAAAGGGTTTGGATATCTGTAGTTAACGGGTGGTCTCCACCAACTCATTTAGTTGAAAATGAACGTGTTCCCAAATCGGCCGGTAGATGGACTGAGAATGAGTTTAAACTTTCTAATTTTAATTCCCGTGGTTTGAATGCCTTGTTTAGCGCTGTCACACCGGATGAATTCCGACGTATTAAGACGTGTGAAACTGCTAAAGAAGCTTGGGATATTTTACAACTAACTCATGAAGGAACTAGTGTCGTTAAAGCTTCGAAACTCCAAAACCTCACCACTCAATTTGAAACTATCAAAATGAACGATAATAAAACTTTTGATGAATTTTATGCTAGACTTTCTGATATTGTCAATTCATCTTTTAATTTGGGAGATAAAATACCCGACAACCGAGTTGTAAAGAAAATTTCAAGGTCCCTACCCGATAGATTTATTCCAAAAGTGACCGTTTTAAATTCTTTACCAACTTTAGCCTCTACGAAATTAGAAGAGCTTGTAGGTGATTTACAAACCTATGAACTAGACATGTTTCCCTCTAAAACTGAAAATAAAATAAAAAAGGGCATTGCTTTAAAAGCCCAGAAAGAGGTCAAACAAGTAGTAGAGAGCGAGAGTGATAGTGACTCGGAAGATATGGCTTCGTTTGCTCAAAAATTTAGAAAATTTCTTAAATTTAACAAAGATAAATTTAAAAATAATTTTAAGAAATTTGAAACTTCTAAGCATGACAAAGTCGAGAAGATCCATAAACCTATTAATGAACAACTAAATAGGGACGAGTCTAATAGGTGTTTTGGTTGTGAGGGTTATGGCCATAGGGCTTCTGAGTGGCCCACTAAACTAAGGAAAGAGGGTAAACGACCCATTGCATATAATGCGACCCTTAGTGATAGTGATAAGGAAGAGGGACCCGATTCCCCCACTAAGCCTAATTTTGTGGCTTTTATGGCTAGTCATGTGAGCGATAGTGAGAACTCATCGATTGATGAAACGTTAACACATGACACTTCCAAGGTCATAGTTTACGATTCTCTTGTTTTTGATGATAGTGAGAGTGGAGAAGAAAGAGAGAGTGAAAATGAAGAAGAGGTTAATGTGAGTGAACTTCAAAATGCGTTTCAAGAGCTTTATAAAGAATCTATTAAATTAAAAAGGGCTAATTTGAAGTTAGAAGCTTGTTTGAAAGAACGTGTCAAGGTCATTGATATTAGTATGTTGGTTGAAGACCTTAGGACACGAGAGAAAGCTCTTCTAGATAAGCTTGAATATATAGAAGGCGAGAGAGATAGCCTTAGGGGTTTAATGGAATCCTTGAAAAAGGAGCTTCTTGCTTTTGAAGAACGAAATGTTTTATTAGAGTCAAACGTTTTAGAATTGCAAAATAAATTAAAAGACTCTACTAATGTCAAATTTGATTTGGAGTGTCGTTCGGAAAAATTAGATAAAATCTTAGGAACGATCCAAATTGAAAATGACATGTGTGGTTTAGGCTTCAATACTTGTAATGAATCTACTCATAAAGCCAAGACCAACATTTTAGGAGAATCTACTAGGAAAGCATTTAGAGATCACTCCTTAGGTAAATCTTTTCGACATGTTTTTACTTGTACACATTGTGGTCGAAAAGGTCATCTTAAGAAATTTTGTTTTGATCTTAAACGAATTCCTAGAAAATCCCAACGTAATGCAACCAATGTATTTAAAATTCCTACACCCCAAGATAGTCACTCTTCATTAATTTGGGTTAGGAAATCTGACTTAGTTGCCTTGCAAAATAGGGTTTTTGATTCTCATTTACTTTCACATGATTCCTCCCTTGCTAAATCTAAAGGATGAATGTCTTAGTCTTTGCATACTTTAGCTTTTGTACTTCATGCTATATTCACATGCTAAATGTATGCTTGTTTAATCATTTTCTAGTCTATGGTCCATGCTTATCACATGCTAGAATTATGATTTTTGTTTATCTTTTGTATTATATCTCCTTCATTTTGTTTGCATTAAATGAAAAATACAAAAAGATTTTTGTTTATCATTTGGATTTTATCTCTTGGTAATTTAAGCTTAATGAAAAATTCAAATGATTTTTATTTGTCTTTTGAGTATATATATTTTTTTCATTTTTGGTTAAAAATTTTAAAAACTCAAAAAGATTTTATTTTGTGCGTAGTTTAGTTTGACACACTTTATGTGGCATACACTTGTGTTTGAATCCCATCTTTTACGCTCTCATGTGGCTAGAACTTTTGGTTTAGATTGTCAATCCTTATTATGTTTTTTACCATGCTTACATGGAGTAGTTGGATTTTGTGTTGCTAAAATGGATTCTATTTTTATATGCCTCTATTCACACATGCACGAGCTCTTTTGAAATTTTAACTTCAAATGTATATTTGAGCTATGTGAGGTGTTCTCCTTCCAATCTTGTCATCTACATATTTGCGACTTAGGAGGATTAGTGCATGTCAAAATACGTTGCACGTGAGATTTGTGTGAAAAATGAAAACATGATAAATATAAATGTGCACGGGGAAGGGCTCCGAAAGGACTAAGTGATCCTTTGCGATTGTAAGCCACCGTTTTGAATGGACCTAAAAGAAATACGTGGTCCAAAGGCCTAAAAACAGGAAATATGGCATTAAAAAGAAAAACAAATTGACAAGGCCTATGTTTGATTGATATATTCATTCAAAATTAACATAAATGCTTATTGAGGGAGATTGGATGGTATATCAATGGTTTGTACAATGTCCGTTTATCCTAGTTGCGTCTCTCATGTCATGACTCTATTGGTTTGTAGAATCATCAATATACTAGGCTTGTATGCGTTGTGTATGTTTGTTCATTGAGTTCAATTTATATTGTCACATGAGTTTATATTCAAATGTGATGAAGTTTGCAATCAATTGAGAACTCCGTGAACATGCTTTAAGTGATCGGGTCTAAATTTAATCGTTACTAGTTCACACCCCAAAACTTCCGTTTCCATATGACACATTTTTGCCATACAAGTGTGAAAGACTCCTGTTATATTTTGTGTGTGTTATTTGTGTGTTTATATCTATATATATATATGTGCGTGTGCAGTCTTGATATATTTCTAGTACATATATATATGATATTTTATTTTTCCTTTGCCTTGCTTTCTAGTCCTTCTATGCCTATACTTTCGTTTTGGTATCTATCTTGGATTAGTTATGCTTTTGTTTCCCATATACTTTCATGTATTATCACTTTAAGCTTCAACATGCTTTTATATTTGTTCTTTATCCTTTGCCTATTCCTGAACAAAAAAGGGGGAGAATGATAGGGGAGAAGGTATCTTATCCTATTAAAATCTTATCGAAGTTTAGGAGATTTAACTAAGGGGGAGTAGCTAACTTCTTGGTTCAATCATTTTGATAAAGGGGATTCCCTATGCATTTGATAGTTTGCTTAAGTGTGCAAAAATTCTTCTAAAGAGGCAACTTTCAATGGAAAAGCATTTGATCCTTGGGTTGAGTCAAGTTTGGGTGGGTTATGTTTTGAGTCTAGTAGAGCTTGACGGCCCTTTAGGATTTTTGTTTGGTTTTTGTCCTGGAATAGCCAAAGGGGGAGATTTGTAAGGACACAAATTTCCAATTGAGTCCATATATTGTTTTGGCTCAATTCCGGACAAAAACATTTATTCATAGGATTGTATTTAATTATAATATTCTCAAGCCTATGAAGAGTTTGTTGAAGACATAACGGCAAAGAGTATAAAGCTTCATCAATATGCCGGTTTGAGTGCCTCGTTTCTACGTCATCAACTATGGTTCCATGATCCCAAGGTATGAATGCAATATTATATATATATAGGAGCTTGGAACAAGTTTAATTGGGTGTTAGGTTTAATTTAAACTGTGTTTTATTTTCAGAAAGAATTAATTAGAACTTTAAAATAAGTTTATAAAGTTTTCTGGGCTAAAAATCGAATATTCCAAAGTTTCTGGAAGCTCGTTCGATATGTTGTTCGAACGAGATTGTCGTTCGAACCAGATGTCGTTCGAACGAGATTACCAACGACTTCCCATTAAGGCATACTGGAACTTCGTTTGAAATGTTGTTCAAACGAGATTGTCGTTCTAACGAGATTTCCAACGAGTTTATACTAGAACTTCGTTAGAAGACTTGTTCGAACGAGAATGTCGTTCGAACGAAATGTCGTTCAAATGAAATGTCGTTCGAACGAGACGTCAGGCGGGAACAGTTTTTGGCAGTTTTAAGCAGTTTTTCACCCACTTCCCCACTTGTTTCTTAACCAACTTTTCACAGCATAACTATGCGCGGGAATCACTTTTGAATAAGTATCTTTTTCATATCTTACTAACTCCTAGAGAGTGTTTTGAGAGTAAAATCAAAGAGGGAAAAAGATAATGTTTTGAGTGAGTTTTTATCAAAGAGAAAAATATACACCACTCTAGTTTACACCCAAATTAGTTTCTTCCAAGTTCCCATATTCATATATCTTGCTTGGAGATTGGCATCGGATTCATCTCTTCCATTCAAAGAGAAGTTTCGGGTTTTCTTCTACATCCCATAAAGAAAGAAGAAGAGTTTGTTGCGGCATTACCCACTTGGAGAAAGGCTCCTTTCTCGGGTGACGATGACCATATAAAGTCCGATCGGTGGATTTCGAGACCGCGGTGGAGCTCCAAGGTTATCCGCTAGGAAGAGGTATCTACAAAAAGAAGCATCGGGGCTTGAGAGTGATCGAGTCGTGTGTTGTATGCCTTTCTGTCTTGTATTTGTAAATTCCGTACTTAGTGGGTTTGTGGCTAGGGCCGTCCGAGGTTGTTTCCCGTTGTGGGTTTTTCCTCGTACATCTCGGCGTAGTGGATTAATTGTTTATTTTATCTTTTACAAAATCACCCAGAACACATGCTTAGGTAAAAGGATAAAAAATGGTTTAATTTAATCTCTACGTGTTTAATTTGGGTAATATGTAGTTAACTTGGTTTAAGTGAAAATGATTTTAATGCGTTAATTTAATTTCACTCGGTTTAATTTTAATTTGTTTAAGAAAATTAAAATTTGGTAATTCGTTTGTTTGTGAACCATCACACTTCTTTACGCTTCCGCATCTTGATATATATAGAAAAGGAAATACAATTTTAAAGTGTTTACAATCCAGGGATCCACATCCGCACTCTTGCACCGTGCACTCAAAAAGGTCATCCGAGTCACCCAACTAAAAATATACCATCATCTCATTAATCAGGCCCGACACGTGTGTACAGTATGCGATGCCCTTAAACTATATAAATTCGTCGATGTAGCTCTCTATCGACATAATATAATAATTCGTCACTTTTCACTCATAAACGACATATAATATTTCACATATCTATTTACTTATTACATGAAAGTAAATAATACTAATGATAAATATTAATCCTTAACTCGCTAGTTAATAGTTACCGAAACCAATTTAATTTTCCTAATTAAATTAATAATTAAATGCACACGTGGAAATTAAATACTCATAAAAGTACGAGGTATTACATTACTGTGCCACCCATATATGATTCAAATAGTAAATTATCTTAACGGATAACAACATGTGAACATGAGATGGCCCATCAAGATAACATGTCGGGGTTGATTATGATTTTCACCCGATAAAAGGTCACCTATTTACTCAAGAACCTGATAAGTCCCGAATACAAATATAATGTAAAAACCCCTATTTTTCACATAACAGTCGACCAAACTAATATGCTAAAGATAGGGCTTGTCGAACCAATTATATCATTATCGACATCAAGCAATAAATACATGTAAATAAATTTAAAACCACTCATAACATGCGGAAGCTAAAACTGTAACTAAACTCTGAAATGGAAATAAATCCCAACTGAATAATAAAGACTTTACGAATCTAACTCAACTGCTAAACCGAAATAAATAGCAAAGACTCAAGGTCGTAAAAGCTATGAAATGAAAAACTCAACTAAATGTAATAAATAACAACCTATGCTAGAACCAATTGAAATCTGAAGTCTAGAATGCAATGAAGAGAACAACAATCTTGAAATCATCTCAGCCCCACGGATCACGTCTAACAATGCCAGAAATATAGTTTATATACATATTGGTCCAGAGCCCAAAAGTTGTAAGAAATTTCTCCAATAACATCAATATAAAATTGTGCAACTCTTTTGCAATAACTCATCCCGTTGACACTCTCATGTAATAAGTATCTCACCTTTCATCTTTAGGGAATACTATTCGCAAGTCCTCAACCCAAGGTAATCACCACACTAAATGTATCAAATCTTTAGATGGATGAATACGTAATACATAACAAGTGTAGTAAAGATGTTTCTAACTACGCATGTGAGAATATACGCAAATAATAACTCCTCGCAATTCCACTCGCAGATAGAGTACACTTAAATCGCAAAAACACATTTAAATGTGACATGGGGTTTAAACTATAATTGTCTACCACTAGACTAGAATCTTCACTTAATTGATGTCACAATTGAATCACACACGAAGGAAACGACCTTCGGGGCCCTTGGACCTTTTCGTTCTTCTATCAACAAGTCCGTAGGAGTCCCTCACCTAACAAACTTAACTGAGTTAAATCACACAAAGAAGAATGGGGGATTAATACACAATCGGGTAGTCCCATACCAAGACCCTAATGATGGACAAATCATCAACCTCTATTGTCGCGAAGTCAATATCGATTAAACACATGATTATACATGATCTACTGATGTCCTGCATACACAGTCTCAACGTCTAACATAAGCCCTGATCGATTGATTCACCACGAATGCAGTATGTTCACACAACCAACATTACACACATATACATAAACAACACACAATATATACGCACACCTATCGAGTAATAGTTTTCCCACGCATCCTATAATAACCCAACCACTCGAATCAACTCAAAATGACTCACCAAAAATTCAATAAAGAAAATCTCATAAAATGACAAATCTCGTTCAAATGGAAAAAAGGCCTCCTTCAAAACGACTAGACAATATCGTTAGAACGAGAAAAGAGCCTCGTTCGAATGACCCAAGTAATCTTGTTCAAATGAGTGTTCAAACGATATTTCCCCAGAACTGCTATTTTATCCCAGAATTCGCAATTCAACTCCAAAACGTCCATTAAACGGTCTAAAACCTCACCCCCTATTATCCCAAATAGTCCCAAACTCAAACCTAAACATATATGAATGATCCCAATCGATTTCCAATAACTAATGTTAGTTTTAATCATCAAAACAAGGGTTAATTCACAAAATTTCATCATTAAACATGGTTCATCACTTAACCATTAAGATATCTAATTAACCTATGAATTTTGGTGTAATAGCTCTAATTTACATAGGGATTTAACTGATTATTAATGGTAAATTCTAATACGTGAATTCTACATCGAGATTCATCCTTAAATTCATTAAATTCCATAGTTTTGTCCATTAATATACAAGTCTTCAATGCAAAGTCAGGTTATATCAACTTCTAATTAAACCTAATTACATAACATGATTAAGAACTATTAAATCAAGTCCTAAACATGCTTCTAATCTCATATTTATAAATAAATAAAAAATATTCTCAATGAATTACATATTAGAAGATGAATTGTAAGAGATTTCTTGCCTTAAAACTGAAGAACACCAAATACAGGCTTGAATCCTTGTATTTCCTCTTCTCCACGCTTTCTCTTCTTCTCTCACAAGTCTTATGGCTGCTAGTTTATTTTCTAATTATAAATCCTAACTAACGAATCCTAATACTTATTAATAACTCTAATTCCCGCACCTCCACTTAAGGACTAATTTTGGGCCTCTAAATGGGCCTAAAATGCTACATGAAATGACCCAAAACTTGGCCTTAGAGTATACCAACCCCGGTGCACAACTTAAGATAATAAAAACATGTAACCTAGTCTCCGTATCACTCCAGAGTTCTTTCCAATTGGTTACAACTAAATTAAAAGGGGATTCTAATTATAATTCAAGATTATGAACATAGGGTATTCAATATTCATGCATTCAAATAAGGAATTAAATTTTAATAATTACATAACATGCTTTGAATTACATTAATAGGCATTTATTCTGAAAAGTACTACTCATAAACTAAATGTATAACCCTATTTAGCACATGAATTTTCAATAGTAATTATATCCCAACTAGGTCCTAATTATTTCAATATACATTCAAATTAACACATGTTTAATATTGAATCTCAAATCCCAATATGCAAGTCTACTAGTTCATGATTCAATCTTACATTTTCTAATTCACTTTGGGATAAATTCCAACCTATAACATATTTTATAGTTTAATTTTATCAAAATATGACCACGATATGATACCTTAAGGTTACTAACCCACTTTAAACTAGAAACTAGGTTTTAGGTTAGTTAACAAATGTATATAAAATGAGAGGAGTAGTCGAGTAACTTGCCTCAAAGATGAACCAAATAATTGATTTAAGTTAAAGAGATGAAGTCTTAAAATATCAACCTTAAAACCCTCGTGAAAACTTGGCTTAATCGCTTTAAAATCTTCCTTTGAGTCCCCACTTCAAATACCTTGAAAGTATATTTGATTTGATTAAATGAAAAAGGTTGCTTGAGGGGGGTTTAAAGAGTGTTTTAAGGTTTCGTTTTTAGAAAAGGTAGGTTAAAATGAGGGAAAATGGGTTTTGAATGAGTGAAAAACATCTATGTTAACAAAATAAAAAAGGAATAACAGACTAAGGTGTGGCCTAACCAAGGCCTGGTCGCAGTCGCGGGTAGGTGTGGACTCCTAATTTTTTTATGGGTAATTATATCTAGGTCCCATTTATCGGGTTAACAAGCTTATAAGTCCTATTGACTTTTTAATAATCCCATAGGTCCTATTCCAACTTTTTAGGAAATTTTTTCACAATTTTACCCTTTTACAACCAACCATCCGTAACTTCCTTGAGGAAGTTACATAAGTGGTTGGACTTTTTTTTTAATCTTTAAATGATCATAACTTTGGATTCACAAATCCGTTTTTCGCAAAATTACTATTTTTGAAATCTGCTCGACGAGATCTATCAAACAAGATCCATGAAGACTATAAAATTCCAAAGAATTTTTTTACACAAACAGTAAACTTTACTGTATGCACTAGAATATGAAATAGTTTTATATATGTGACATTTCACAAACAGACAGTAACATTTACTTTGGTAATACTACACAGTATATATATATATACACATCCGGTGGATCCAAACGCTCTTTTTTCAAAAATACCTTATATTTAAAGGTTCGCGCTAACGGCATCCAATCCTTACCACCATTGTTGGAGCTTCAACGACCTTCGTCAGAGCTCCGATTTGGGGTGGGCGTGGCATGTGGTGCCGCTGGCGCGGACCTTTGAAAATAAGAGACTTTTGAATAAATGGGCTTTGGATCCACCGGAGTATCATGGGGTGCCGCTGGCGCGGGCCTTTGAAAATAAGATTGGATAAATGGGATCGGGATCATTTGGAGCGCCAATTTGGGGTGAATAGGGGTGGCACAAAACTTTAAAAATAAGAGCATATTGGATATATATATATATATAATTTGTAAAAATGTCATAGATATTAAACTTTATTATATACACCAAAAAATGAAATAGTTTTATATCTGTGACATTTTCACAAACAATAACATTTACTGTGATAATGTATTTATGAAATAGTTTTATATATATAACATTTTCACAAACAGTAACATTTACAGAGTTAATATTACATAATATATATATATATATATATATATATATATATATATATATATATATATATATATATATATATATATATAGAGAGAGAGAGAGAGAGAGAGAGAGAGAGAGAGAGAGAGACGGTAGATCCAAACCACTATTTTTTTTCAAAATTACCATATTTTTAAATGTTTACGCTAGCGACATTCAATCCCCACTACTACCCACCCCCATTCTCGGAGCTTCAACGACTTTCATCAGAGCTATGATTTGGGTTGGTAGTAGTGGCATAGGGTGCCGCTGGTGCGGACCTTTGAAATTAAGAGAATATTAGATAAATGGGGTTTGGATCCACCGAAGCTCCGATTTGGGGTGAGTAGGGGTGGCATTGAGTTAGGTTTATATCTATAACATTTTCACAAGCATTAACATTTACTGTGTTCATATAACACAGTATATATATATATATATTCAAACCTCTTTTTTATGATATTATCTTATTTTTAACGGTCCGCGCCAGCGGCATCCAATCCCCACCCCCTTTATCGGAGCTACAACAACCTTCATCAGAGCTCTGATTTGAGGTGGCATGGGATGCCGATGTAACATTTTCACAAACAGTAACATTTATTATTTGTGAAAATATTACAGATATAAACCTAATCCAATGCTACCCCTACCCACCTCAAACTGGAGCGCCGGTGTATCCAAACCCCATTTATCCAATATTCCCTTATTTCCTAAGGTCCGCGCCAGCGGCACTCCATGTCACCCCAAATCAGAACTCTGATGAAGGTTGTTGGAGCTCCGACAATTGGGGTTGGTGGTGGTCAGGATTAGATACCGCTAGCGCGGGCCGTTAAAAATAAGATAATATCAGAAAACAGAGGTTTGGATCCACCGTATATATATACACTGTGTTATAACACAGTAAATGTTAACGTTTGTAAAAATATTATAGATATAAACCTAACCCACTGTCACCCCTACTCACCCCAAATCGGAGCGCCAGTGGATCCAAACTCCATTTATCTAATATTCTTTTAATTTCAGAGGTCCGCGCCAGCGGCACCCTATGCCACTACTACCCACCTAAATCATAGCTCTGATGACAGTCGTTGAAGCGTCGACAATTGGGGTGGGTAGTGGTGAGGATTGAATGTCGCTAGCGTAAATCTTTAAAAATATGGTAATTTAAAAAAAAAAGGTTTGGATCTACTGTGTATATATATATATATATATTAACTCAGCAAATGTTACTGTTTGTGAAAATGTTATATATATTGTGTAATATTAACTCAGTAAATGTTACTGTTTGTGAAAATGTTATATATATAAAACTATTTCATAAATATATTATCACAGTAAATGTTATTGTTTGTGAAAATGTCAGAAATATAAAACTATTTCATTTTATGGTGTATACAATAAAGTTTAATATCTATGACATTTTTACAAACTATATATATATATATATATATCCAATATGCTCCTATTTTTAAAGTTTTGTGTCACCCCTATTCACCCCCAATTGGCGCTCTAGATGATCCCGATCCCATTTATCCAATCTTATTTTCAAAGGTCCGCGCCAGCGGCCCCCTATGATACTTCGATGGATCCAAAGCCCATTTATTCAAAAGTCTCTTATTTTCAAAGGTCCGCGCCAGCGGCACCACATGCCACCCTTACCCACCCCAAATCGGAGCTCTGACGAAGGTCGTTGAAGCTCCAATAATGGTGGTAAGGATTGGATACCGCTAGCGCGAACCTTCAAATATAAGGTAATTTTGAAAAAAAGGGTTTGGATCCACCGTATATATATATATATATGTATATATACATATATATATATATATATATATATATATACTGTGTAGTATTAGCACAGTAAATGTTATTGTCTGTTTGTGAAAATGTCAAATATATAAAACTATTTCATATTCTAGTTCATACAGTAAAGTTTACTGTTTGTGTAAATTTTTTTCTTTGGAATTTTATAGCCTTCATGGATCTTGTTTGATAGATCTCGTCGAGCAGATTTCAAAAATAGTAATTTTGTGAAAAATGGATTTGTGAATCAAAAGTTATGATCATTTGAAGATTAAAAAAAAAAGTTCAACAACTTATGTAACTTCCTCAAGGAAGTTACGGATTGTTGGTTTTAAAAGGATAAAATTGGAAAAAAAGTTCCAAAAAATTAGGAATAGGACTTATATGTAAGAGAAAAATATGATGGGACTAGAATGTATATAAGAACGTCTAATAGGATCTAAACGTAAATGCCCTTTTTTTTAATGGTGATTCCAGTTTTTATTTAATTAATATTTCACTTGTTTAGCATGCGATTTCAATTTAAATTAAACTATATGAGAGACCCATGGGAAGCATCCCCGGAATCTAAGCATATAGAGCTACTAACGTAAAATAAAAAAAACACTTACCTGCATAACTCCCATAAAATACGAAACATCACATGATCTGCCGTAACAAAGAAGAGGGATGGAGCCGAATGCACAGTGAGAAAATACAACTATGCAATATAGAATGGAATGGAAAAAAGGAGACTTTAACACATTTATCTATGTGCACATGCAATTACTTCGTTTGTATATGTATATTTGCACATACATTAATGCATGAAACCGTTTTATTCCAAAAACATGTTCTGATTAGTTCACCTTAATCTTACAAATAACCCCTTTTTATTTGACTTGATGTTTATTTCCCCATTTAACGCACCCAGTTAAATACTTTAAACAAAATAGCATTTATTTAGGAAAAGACACTTCTTTTTATCGAAACGTTCCCATTTACTAACACCAAATTTACCTTAATATTTTTCTTGAAAATCACCTTTTAACACATGCAAGCACTGTGTTAGAAAATACTTATTATTCATTGAAAACCTTTCATAAATACATACTTGTGCTAATTATGGGTTAAACCTCTTTCGATTGATTAATTACCTACTTAATCACTTTACTTTACCATTCCTTTTATCTTATGGACATTAACCAATTTCTCACATTACTTATCCATGTTATTTTTCAACGGAAACATGTATTCATTTCATTCAAGTTAAGTTGTCTTTTATTAGGTTCAACACAAAACCCATTTCTTGGCATGTTTGAATTTTTATTATCTTTTTCTCAGAATCCTTCAAATATCCGCATACTTTAACGGCCTCCATACCGCCGGTTATGCTGCCATATGCTCTGGCCAACTATTTTGGGTCTTTGGCCCTAGGGCTTCGGGCCCTTCTTAATTATTCCGAGTCCCATACGAGTCTATAATTACGTGTTTTAACATTTATCAAATGTCCACATTATTTCACTTTTATCGGCCGAAGCCAAGACTCGGGGATCTCACCCCATCTTGTGTTACACTTTAAAAATCATCATTTCTTGTCCTTTATATACTTGCATGGATTTTATCCTAAAAATCACTTTTGTTTAGGACCATTTTGTGTAAAACCTTTTCCAACATTTTTATTTTATAAAAATGTTCCACTTTATGAAAAATTATGATTTTACCCATTTGTCTCCAAACTTGTGTTTTTCTCCATTTTCATAAGTGTTATTTCCCAAAAATATTATTAAGTTAACACACACTAACTTCTTAAATGTTTTCAACTCATTAACACTTAGTTAACACTTAGAGTAACATACTTCTCAAGTTGGAAATCTCTTTATTTCATCACTTTCTTTACTAAAGAAATCATTTGACATCTTGGGGACTACTTTACAAGAAAATACAATTTTCCTTTATTTTCACATGTATTCTAGAAATACCCACTTACCACATTTTCTACACCTTTTACCACACTTTAAGGGCTGAAATTTTCATTTTCTTTATTTCAGGTTACAATCCATCAAAACCTTCATCAAACTTATTTATATGCTCATCATCAAAATACTACATGTTTATATACACGAGGAGATGGATTTTGAGTAAAAAACATCCCATTAAATGAGTCTAATATATGGTTCATTCTAGAAATTTTGTAACATTTGCATAAATATACTTTTCAAGATAAAAGATATTTTTATTTCTTCAAAACTTGAGTAAATGTCTATTTATACAAAATCACAATTTTCACAAGAAAACCTTAGACATTTGTTCATAAAATATTTTCAACAAGAGAAATATCATTCCAAATATTTTGTTCAATAAAATGTTTGGATATAAAAATTTCTTGAAACATATCATTTTTCTCAAAACTCTTGAAATCATTTATAAGACATTTAGAAAAAATCATAAGAAATTACCTTCTTAAATCATGTATGCATACTACTCTAACAAACTCTAGCTATAAGACCAATAATATACAAAAATAGAGTTCTTAAGCTACAAGTAGAGTTTTTCCACCTCAGAGAAGCTCCAACAATGGTGGATGAAGTGTAGAATAAGATGACAATGTCCCACCTCCTAAGGTGTCCTTAAAGAGGTTGCCTAGCTCCACAAGCTTGTCTTCTTGAAATCTCCATGAAACCCCCCCTCAATCTCCATAATTTCTTCTTCATCTTCTTTCCAAAATCCCCCAATCACACCTCCAAAATTCGTAACTTTGCCCAACACTGGTGTAAATGGGTTTGTAAGGCTTTGATATGTGGGAAACTATGAGATACTAGCATGTTTTAAGTTGGAGGGTGGTGGTGCTAGGGTGGTGTAAGGTGGTTTGTGGTGGAGGGGCTCTCAAGAGCTAGAGAGAGAGACCTAAGCTGGTTGGAATATCCCATATTAGCCAAAGATTTACTTTAATAACCTCAAAAACCTAAGGTTAAATCCCACAAATGCCCCCAACTTAACCCCTTTAACCGTTGGTCCATCAAGCCTTTATCCAACGTTTTGATCTAAGCCGTTGAGAGCTTGAAACGTCATCCGATCCGACTATCCACGTCGTGACAGCACATTAAAATGTTCAATTTTTTTTCTAGATTTTTCCCGATCGTTCGAACAACATTGGGCCTCCTTTGAACGAGAACCCCCTTATATGAATGAGAGATCTAACGAGGTACAAATAAGGCAAAATCATAGGGTTAAAAGGGACGTGAGAAGTACTTCGTTTGAACGGGAAGTAGCCCCTCATTTGAACGACTGAGAACGTCATTTAAACGTGGCTTTCCAATGAGATTCTAGAGAGCGAGAAAAATAAACCATTTTCTCAGTCTTTAGAAATCGTGCAGACCTCGTTTGAACTACTCGTTCGATTGACAATGAATTTCATTCGAACGACTACTAAAAATCCCAATATTAACTTTAGACCATAAAAACTCCAATTCAATTGCGTCGGGGCCACTACGATACCCAGATTTGACTTATGATCCACGTAAATAAGCCCAAAGCCCAATTGGTCATACCAAGTCACCAAATTATACGAGTATGATCAAAGTCGCAGGGGAGGGTGTTACATTATTTCCTCATTAGGAAATTTTGTCCTCGAACTTATTAATCCATTAATTTCACAAATTCCTATGATTAACAATCCTTACTCTAAATCATTGGAATCTTTAAGGCTAAGTCATCGAAGTCCTCAATCACCAAGAAGTCATCATACGCCCTTTCACAAGGGGCTATCACCAAAGAACTCGTCATGCAACATTTTCTAATGCTCACCATCAAGCTAGTAATCAAAATTACATAACAATCCTCGAGTCTACACTTACTCGATGATCACTTTCAATCAAGCCCTAAGGATTCTTTATTAATACCTAAAGCCTCTACCGAGGAAACTCTCTCTAGTGATTGACACCACTCAAGAGTAAATGACATATAACTAATCACCCAATCTATCGTCATAAATTGTTTCAATTATTAGGACTACATATCCCGAGTCTCTTCGAATTCTCTAGTCTTTCAGACCAAGAAAATTCATTTAAACTTGATACTAATGTTGCATAACTAGTCACTCGTTCCGAGGAGTGACATACTAACCAACTCACAAATCGTGCGTTTATCTAACACCTTCCACAAGATCCTTGTATGAACCTAATATCATTTTAGGCGTCTAACTATGGGACACTCACCTGAGTATTACACCAATCCACCTACGGTGGCAAAAAAACACCGTGTACTATGTTTCCTTGGGTTATAACATTACAGATGTCCTCAAATCATCATCATGATATGTATAACCCGAGGTGCTAATTGCTATACCGATCGATCCATAATGTCGCTACTCTTAAGGGAAAGGGATACTACGAATAAACCGCATGGCAAATGCGCACCCATAGGTACACTGGACTTTGTGCAACACAAAATGATACTCTAGACAATGGCACAAGGAGTTATCGAGCTGCCTTAACCATGCTAGGTCTAACCGCACTCCATTGAGCCAACCTGCACCGTATCATAACATGATACAATCTGTTGCTACCACACCCGAGGGGATATAGTCCTCGACCATCGAAACTGAAGGAACACAATGAGTCAAAGAGAATGAACAATCATTTTAAGAGAATCCCATCTGTACTTAACAGACTATGGTTTACCAAGGGCGAACCTATGCCATATGCTTTGAAGTATACAACTCCTTCCATACGTTCTCATTGGATTCCAACCTAGCCATACATCCTGGTCGAGTCACCAATCGTGATGAATCGAATCATGAACCATTCATTCCCACAAGATGAAAGTAACGTACAAACCTATTATCCCTTGGGAAGTCCATGCTGGAATTCCCTCCTTACGAGTAACACTTCCTTCTTTCATCTTAGGCCAATACGAATCGTTCTAGTCGATGAATGACAAACCCCTTTCTCAACACCGACTTTGTTCATTTCTCAAGTCATCATGACGTCGCGACCGGCCTATCATGCCTAGGTTACAATCAACTTTATTGTACCAAGATACTTTCCTGAACGTCTCTTTAGGAAGTACCCTACTAAGCAAAATATTCACTTTATTATAACCTCTAATGACATAAGGTAATTACTGCACCTATCTCCAGATTCAACCCAACCAAATTTTACGTGACGACCACACCGATTGCCATTACCACTGTAAGGATCGCAAGTACTACATAGGTCCATGTTTACTAATCTGTACCAGTCTAGCAAGACATTCCAAGAACTAATCCTTGTCCTTCTAGGGCTATTCTAACTTACACCGTCGACACATGTCGATATCCTTGTCATGCTTCGATATACCTTTCGGGGTGATATTTTCAAATCTCTAACATGACATCATCAATCTAATATCCCAAATGCATTTCCTAGTACCCCTTATAATTATGCACTACACTACCCACACTAGTCATTCTATGACAACCGATCATCACTCCTAATCATGACACAAGCTTAAAATTTATTTTAGAAGGTTACACCATCTATCTGTGACAATTCAAACGACAGTACAAAAGATGTACACTATTCGACTCTTTAAAGTTTGACTAATAACTTGGAATCATCACATGAACCTCAACATGACCATTATTAGAACACTAGAACTCCATCATATCGAATTTGACTGGTTCCCTAAGGATACAAATCCCACCTCAATGTGAAAGTCATCAAAAACCTGACAAGATTTCATCACCTATGATCCTCTTATCGTTGGTATGCCCTACCAATTTCTTAATATCCGCTTCTTGGTCATTAGCTACTCACAAAGAGACTAGCCCACAAGTCTCCACATATGGTGAAATTTAACCATTGAACCCCTCAAGGCATCACAACAAGTCGATTTCTAGTCCTCAGTGAAACCACACTCAATCGGCCCCAAGGACTTCCTTAAATAATACCCACACTGAAATCTCCTAACATTCCGTCATCACTTCGGCTGTTAGAATTGGCCACAACATTTAGATAAGAATCTTATTCCCTTTTTGTTAGAAACTCTGGCATAGGTCTAAATTGCGGCTCTCTCCTCGACATCCAATAAATGTTCAAAAACCTTCTTCCAAACGACTGATGACATAAACCATGTACCAAACCATAGACTGACACTAATAAGAATTTTGGTAGGATATAGGACAGCGTAAACAACCTATAAGCCTATGAGTCCACACTAGCAACATCACTAGCGATCCTATTTCTCAAAAGTTACATCATATTCTCTAAAACCTTATTATGGAAGACTATCTAGGGTTCCCTCCTGCGTCACTTCAACCCATTAGTGTTACACACATAACTTACTTACCACCAGTGGCCAGCAACTCTCATCGTAGTTTGCGAGACACAACTTTCGATTGATAATTACCAAGGCAATTACTTATAATAATAGTACCCTATGAACTATGGCTGAGTACACATCCTCAAGTGATGACCAACATGAGTTTACATGCGTACCGAATTGTCAAAAGATTACGAAATGACACTAACCCAAGGATCAAATTCACATAGTCACATCATAATTATTTTCTACCCGTAAGTTCCTAACCAAAGAACCTAATGCGTCCTTATCACCAAGTCAATATTTCTAAGACAAGACACTCTAGTCACTTATCCTTCACAATTGGCTTTACATAATTTATGTCCCTAATTCAATGGATGTTATTCACCTTCGTTAACACATTACTAGGCCTCTCACATCATCATGGGCTGACATAAAAGCACCTCACACTAAAAACCACAGTGTTGCCACTATTGGCTCACACAAACACTCACAAATTACTAACAAGTCTAAATTAGAAGTTCAGAAGCTATTAATAACAACTAACTTTTCCACATGCTACTTTGCCACACATTGTTCATCATGCTAATATCCTTAATCCTATCGTAGAGAAAATGAATTAAAATCACCACCTGTCTAGTGTGATCGACCCATACTATCAATGATGTCGAAAGATCCACTACCGACCTCACCACGTCACTCCTGAAAGGAACCTTGAACCTAGAGCTCTGACACTATTTGTAATTCCCGGTCCAAATTTATGGATTACCCATGGTCAACCCAGCCCGGCTTAAACGTTAGGTATAAAGTGCAATGAGACAACACCAGCTAATGTTTTTAGTCCAGTTTTTATTTAATTAGCATTTCACTTGTTCAACATGAGATTCGAATTTAAATCAAACTACGCGAAGGGCCCATGTGAAGCGTCCCCAGAATCCAAGCATATAGATCTACAAACGTAAAATAAAAGAACATTTAGTTTCATAATTCCCTCAAAATACGGAACCACACACAACCTGCCATAATAAAGAGGAGGGAATGAGCCGAATGCTCAGTGAACAAATACAACAATGCAATATAGTTACGAACGACAAAAATGAGACTCTAACATGTTTGCTTACGTGCACATGCAATTACTTCATATATATATATATATATATATATATATATATACACACACACACACACTCACACACACACATAAATTAATGCATGAAACCTTTTTATACCAAAAACATTACTTGTTCCGATTAATTCACCTTAATCATACAAACAACCCCTTTTTGTTTGACTTGATGTTTATTTTTCCATTTAACTCATCTAGTTAAATACTTTAAATAAAATACCATTTGTTTAGGAAAAGGCACTTCTTTTATCAAAATTTTCCCATTTACTTAGGCCAAATTTACCTTAGTATTTTTCTTGAAAATCACCTTTCAACACATGCAAGCAACGTGTTAAAAAATACTTATTTTTTATTGAAAACCTTTCATAATCACATACTTCTTCTAATTATGGGTTAAACCTCTTTAGGTTAATTAATTAACCACTTAATCACTTCAATTTACCATTCCTTTTATCTCATGGATAATAATCAATTTCTCATATTACTTATTCATGTTATCTTTAAACCAAAACATGAATTCATTTCGTCCATGCTAATTTATCTTTTCTTACGTTCATCGCACAACCAATTTCTTAACATGTTTGACTTTTCATTATTTTTTTTCCCGAATCCTCCAAATATTTGCATACTTAATCGGGCTCCACCCCACCGGCTATACTACCATATGCTCCGACCTTTGATTTTTGGTCTTTCATCCCGGGTTTCGAGCCCTTCTTGAAACACAATATATAGTTGAGCTATTAGGAGTCTGTGCCATATAGCAGTTTCAACTAGTTTGGATATGAAGATAAAATATTTTATAGATAGAATTAAGACTCACGTCTTCAATGTACAATAGATTGCAACATCAAATACAACTCCAAAATCCCAATCATGATTTATAAGCCAAAGTTAGTAAACAACATACTTAGGAACACATTGAACTCATATTGCATTTAGTGCGTTTAAAATTATTTTTGATAATTTTTTAGAATTTGAAAACATTTTAAAATTAATTTTTAAGCATTTAAAATTGATTTTAAAAGTTTATGGGCTTTATTGAAAATATCAAATCTTCCCTAAAAATATTTTGGACTTAATCTAAAACCGGCACAAAATATTGGGGCTAAAAATTGGATTTTATAATCTTTTAAAATACGCGTATGCTGGCTTGTAATTTTCATACACGTGTTGCACACTTTCTTACTTTTGATTGAACCATTGTGTGTTTCTTTTCTCTCACAAATCTGAGATTCATTCAAGGTCTTAGATCTTATGTAATCAATGATTTGCATGTGTTTATTTGTAATCGGAGTGCATCGCCTCTTAACCAATTAGAACGATGTACTTGAAACATGTTATAAACGGTTACTCTTTCCTCGGGCGGAGCATTCTTGATTGTTGGATTGATTTTAAAACGGCAGAAGAAATCTCATCCGTTGGTTTAAACATCGAATTCCATAACCTTCACGTCTCAGTATAAATATGTCCTTCGTCTCAACCATTTAAATTTTTTTACCAGTCTAAGAAATAAAGAGGATAAAAAAAGTTGAGAGAGAAAAGAGAAAAAATTCAGAGAGGAAAATATTATCGTGAGAAAATTCTGAAAATTTCAGAATCTTTTTCAAAACAGAAGTGTGTTAAAGTTTGTAAAAACAATAAGGATCTCCCTTCTAATTTTCAAAACCACTTCTAAAAACCCTTATTCATTCTTAAAAATTAGGGTTTCGGTGAGTTGTGAGTTGGAATGATTTTGAGTGTTAAAATCGTACACAACCTCCTCTAAAAAATCTCTCTCTCTCAAAAAAACATCACGTTTTTGAATGTCTCATTTCTTTTAGAAATATGAGATTTCAACTTTGTGATACATTTCGCGTTTAATCTAGGTTGTTTCATTTAATTTCTTTAATAGAAATTTTCTCTCTGTTGATCTTATTTTAAATTCTTTTAAAATTTCAGATCCATTCTTTATGTTTTAAAAACATTGAAAAAGAGACTTAAAAACAATTTGAATGTTTTAGATCTAGTTTGATTTCGTAATTTTACAGTTTGTAAAATTTTTCTATATATAAATAATATTGTAGATCTGAGTTTTTCAAGATCTAAAATATACGGAATTAAAAACGGTCTTATAGTTTGAAGTTTGATTTTCTTTTGATTTAAAACAAAAAGAGCATATAGACTCTCTGTAATTTGTAGGACTGGTTTGTAACATTTAAGTGTGTGTGGGTTTATTATCTGCATATATTTTAGACATACACATTACACCACTCTCAGACACTGTTCACATAGTTAAAGTGTGTTGTTGAGAGAGATATTTGTTTGACCAAGTCGACACAAAGCTAAGAAGGAAAAGGAGCAAGACAACTATTGGGAGAAATCAAAACATAAGTAAATCATTGGAGGTGTGGCCTAATTTAGGTATACTTCTAGATCTTTATTTTGATTTCGTGGTTTAGTTGTAATCTTTTAACCCTGTTCATTATTAATGGATTTTTTGTTTTGTGGCATAGAATTTATCATGGATGTTTCCCCTCATTTGGGGTTTACCACGTAAAAAAATTTGTGTGTACTTTACCGTTTCGGTTCTTTATTCTTGCTATACTTCTTAGGATAAATAAGGCTTAATAAGATTTATTTTCTAAAACTGGTTAACCAAGAATCTTAAATTGGTTTCTGTTTTACTTCTTTACACCTCTTGTGTTTATAATCAAAAGGAGTTTCCTCATAGAGTTTAATCGAAGTTTACCTAATCATTATCTTTGGTTAATAAATTGGTAAGAAATTTTCACTTTCAAATTATTCCCAATCTCATCCGAGTCTATATTAATGTGTTTTAATATTTATCAAATGTCCACATTATTCCACTTTTACCGGCCGAATCCAAAACCCAGGGATCTCACCCCATCTTGTGTTACACTTCGAAAATCAACATTTCTTGTCCTTTACACACTTGCATTGATTTTATCCCAAAATGACCTTCGTTTAGGAACATTTTGTGTAACATCTTTTCCAATATTTTTATTTCATAAAAATGTTCCACTATATGTAAAATTATCATTTTACCCGTATGTCCCCAAACTTGTCTTTTCCTCCATTTTCATAAGTGTTATTTACTAAAAACATTATTAAGTTACACATACTAACTTCTTAAATATTTTAAACTCAATAACACTTATCTATCACTTGGAGTAACATACTTCTCAAGTTAGAAATCTTTTTATTTCATAACTTTCTTTACCAAATAAATTATGTGACATTTTTGGTACTACTTTACAAGAAAGCATCATTTCTCTTTATTTTCACATGTAGTCTAAAAATACTCACTTACCACATTTTCTACACCTTCACCATACTTTAAGGGATGAAATTTCCATTTTCTTTATTTCATGTTAAAACCCATTAAAACCTTCATTAAACTTGTTTACACGCTCATTATCAAAACACTAGAAGTTTATATACACGAGGAGATGGATTTTAAGTCCAAAAATTTCATTAAATGAGTCTAACAGATAGTTCATTCTAGAAATTTCACAACATTTGCATAAACATGCTTTTCAAGCTAAAAGACATTTCTGTTTCTTCAAAACTTGAGTAAATGTCTATTTATACATAATCCAAATTTTCAATAGAAAACCTTAAGACATTTGTTCATAAAATATTTTCAATAAGAGAAATATCATTTCAAACATCTTATTCAATAAAATGTATAGATATCAAGATTTCTCAAAATATATCATTTTTTTAAAACTCTTGCAATCATTTATAAACCACTTACACAAAATCATAAAAAATTACCTTCTTAAATCATATATGCATTATACTGTAACAAACTCTAGCTATAAGATCAATAATATACAAAAATAGAGTTCTTAACCTAAGAGTAGAGTTTTCCCACCTCAAAGAAGCTCCAACAATGGTGGATGACGTGTAGAAGAATATGTCAACCTCCCACATCCTAAGGTGGCCTTAAAGAGGTTGCCTAACTCCACGAGCTTGTCTTCTTGAGAGCTCCATGAAACCCCCTTTCAAACTCCATAATTTCTTCTTTAGTTTCACTCCAAAATCCCCAAATAACACTTTCAAAATTCGTAACTTTGCCCAACAATGGTGTAGATGGGTTTGTGAGTCTTAGATTTGTGGAAAACTATGATATACTAGGGTGGTTTAAGGTGGAGGGTGGTGGTACTAGGGTGATTTAAGGTGGTTTATGGTGGAGGGGCTCTCAAGATATAAAGATAGAGAGAGACCAAATCTGATTGGAATACCCTAAATGAGCCAAAGCTTCACATAAATACCCTTAAAACCCTAATGGTTAAATCCCACAAATGTCCCTAACTTAACCCTTTTAACCTTTGGTCCATCAAGCCTCTATCCAACATTTTGATCTGAGCCACTGAGAGATCAGAATGTCATCCAATTCGACGACTTAGTCGTGATAGTACATTAAAATGTACAAAAATTTTTCTAGACTTCCCCCGATCCTTTGAACGGCATTGGGACTCATTCGAACGAGAAACCCCTCGTTCGAACGAGTGATCTTACGAGGTACAAACGAGGTAAGGTTAAAATGTATGTGAGAAGTACCTCGTTCCTTCATTCGAATGACTGAGCACTTCGTTCGAATGTGGCTTTCCAATGAGATTGCAGATAACGAGGGAAATTGACCATTTTTTAGTCATTAGAAGTTGTGTGAACCTGGTTCGAACGATAATGAATTTCGTTCAAACGATTGTCAAAAATTCTAATATTAACTATAGGCCATAAAAACTCTAATTCAATTGTGTTGGGGCCACTACGTCACCCAAATTTGACTTATAATCAACCTCAATAAGATTAGAGCCCAATTTATCATACCAAGTCACCAAATCATATGGGTACAATCAAAGTCGTGGGGGAGGGTATTACAAAACTTTCTCAAAATCTCGGATGTGTCCAAATTAATTTATGACTAATAATAATTATTGTTTTAACCACAAACTTTATAATGATTAAAGTTTAGCCCATAAAACTTTATTAAATTATCAAATAACTCTAGAACTTCATTTCAATTCATTTGAACTTTAAATTCTTTCAAATAATTTTAAATTCACCAATTAACTTATATATTTAATGCGACTTCCCAATTAACAATTTAATTTATTATAATTAATTAATTATAAATTCCTCTTAAAATATAGGGTATTTCAGTACCACTTGACATTGTGTCCGATATGGACAAGAAGTTAATGTCCCATTTTTGGCGGAGTTTTTTGTAGGCGATGGGGAATGATTTAAGTCTAAGTACCTCGTATCACCCTCAGAATGATGGACATACCTAATGGGTGAACCAAGTAATGGAAGGTGTTCTACGGGTGTGTATTTTGGACTTCAAGGGCATTTGAGAGCAATACTTACCATTGGTAGATTTTTCTTGCAACAATAGTCAACAACATATGATTTGAATGACACTATTTGAGGCATTGTATGAAAGGACTTACCTTTCTCCCATTTCTTGGATGGAGGTGGGGGAGAATAAGCTTCTCGGATCCGAGTTCATTTAGGACGCCTCTGAGAAGGTGGAGTTTATCAAGGATAAGATGATGACTAACCAGAGTAGGAAAAAGAGTTATGCCAATTTGTGGAGGAGGCATATAGAGTTTGCATTTGATCAGGTGTTACTTAAGGTGTCTCCCATAAAGGTAGTGATGCGGTTCGAGAGGAAGGGGAAGATGACTCCCTTATATGTGTGGTCATTCATCATTATTGTTCTTATTGGACTAGTTGCATATTTTTTGGACTTATTGGATCATATATAATAGGTGTATGATGTATTCCATGCCTATATGCTGCGGAGATTCCATATAGATGACTTGGTATACCGACACATTAATCTCAGTGAGATAAAGCTTCAGTTGGACATGAGTTATGAGGAAAAGACAATTGATTTCTTGAATCTTAGGGAGAAGATTATTCGCTCCAAGGTTATTCCGTTGGTGCGTGTCCAGTGGGGGCACAACAATAAGGTAAAATCTACGTGGGAGAGGGAGGATGATATGTAAGAGAAATATTGAAACACTTTTAGTCAGATTTGTATCGAATTTTGAGGACATAATTCCTTTATTAGAGAGGAATACTATAATACCCCGTATTTTTGAGGTATTTATTTATTATTTATTAATTGCAAATAAATTAATAAATAGAATTACTTATTACTCAAGTAAATGGCAATAATAAATGCATAATTTATGTGATAGTTAAATTTTGCATTTTATGTGATTTTTTTACTGCATATTATAATTTAATTAATCGTCGAAAGTAATTATATGAGAATTACTTATGTGCACTTATTCATAAAATAATCAATTTATTTTATGTTGTGAGGTGTTACCATACATTGTGAGGTATTACCGTTTGAACCGGACTCTAGAGTGGTACGGAGGTGTAGAGATGTATTTTTAGTGCTTGCGCGTGGGCCAAGTGGGTAGGTATACATATGGATTAAGTTTTTGGTGAGTTTGAGTAGTATTTTGGGCCCATGTAGTGGTCCAAAATTAGGCCTTCTATAGACATGTGGGATTAAGAGTATTTTAGTAGCCTTAAGCCTATTTAATTATTCACTTTTACCCTAATACACAAACCCTAGCAGGAGAGAAGCTTTTGGAGCGCTAAAGAAGACCTTTGGAGAAGAACTTACAGATCTAAAGAGGAGAAATCAAGCTAAAACCTTCAACTACCATTAACATATAAAAAATATGTTGCTTTATCACGGTTTAATATGTAACGTATTTATTTTTTGATTGTTATATTAAATTTATTTAGGTTAGACACATGATAGGTCTGAATTCGATGTATTGGGAATCTGTACTTAGGTTATTATCGGAGTTTCATGTTAAAAAACCAAATATGATGCATTAAGGGATTGTACTTTAGTTAATATCATGTTTTTATGCTTACAACTTGTTTATATTCAAATCAAATCTCATAATTATTCATGAATTGTATGTTTTATATAGATTTTAATGATCTAAGAGAACTTTTATGGATCAAAACCTGAAATCTTTATAAACCCTAATTCCCTTCATGTTAAAATTAATGATTTAAACCATATTTTCATGTTTTAACCTTAGTAATGATCCTAAATCGTAAGAATCAGGTTTGGAATCAATTATAGATGGAGTTTTGATGTGTTTTAGATCCGTTTTAAGGTCAGAATAACATCTGGGGATGATTATGGTGAAAAATATCGAGTTGGGTAAGTTTTGGGGGAATTTTAGGGTTTTAGCCCTGATAGTCTCTACCTAGGCTGTGAACACAGGCCGTGCGAATGATTGGATTTTAGCCTAGTGCGAACGTATATGGGTATAGAACTAAGGATGTTAGTCCCATGAGGACAATAATTTATTTTCCCATTGCGCACGAATTTCGAATTAAAGTGAGATTTTGTTTATTTATTTAAGACTCGGGGTTTTTCCTTTAGTATTCCACTAGAGGTTTTGATTAGGACACTTGGGGGCCTAATATTACTAAATGATCATGAGGCTAAAAGTTATGAGATGTAGGGTTTATCTCAAGGATGCATAAAATCGTTAGGTATATTAGGGAGGTGTAACATACGAGAGTATATATACACACATGCACACAGTTTGTAAATTGTTTGTGTACATGTCATATCTACATATTGATATTTGAAGAATATATCTACAGGGGTTATGAATTTCATTAGATTGTTGGACCGTATACCCCCCTCATGATGTGGAAACATGAATGACTTGATCTATCAGATGGTTTGGTATATGACGCGATGATGTTGTGATTGCATAGCGATCTCCCACTCTTATGAGTGAGCATGTTTTAAATCCATTTGGTATGCTCCTATGAATTTACCAGTAGAGGCACGGGAAGGTCCCCGAAGGTTGATGAGTTAGTGTGGGTTATTTGATATATATATATATATATATATATATATATATATATATATATATATGTGTGTGTGTGTGTGTGTGTGTGTGTGTGTTTATTTCTTAATCTGGTGATGGACATGTTATTTGAAGACACTACGTCATGTTATTGTTGTATAATGAGATTGTGTATATCTTACTTTTTAGGCAACATGAGTGGGAATTGTGTTGAGTTGTACTCTTTATATATACAACGGATTACATTACATTGTAGTTGTAAGATAGTGCGATAGCTTGACTGATAATCTAGTAGTTGGGACTTATTAGTATTGTTTATACCTTGGGTAGTGACACTCATAGTAGACTATTTCATTTATTATTGAGGGGTGAGGTATCTCTTAAATGTGAGTGTCGCCGGGTTGACATAATTATGTAAATTGAGTCATATGATTATAACAACATTGATATAGTAAGTATTTCTTGTAACTTTTTGGTATGTGACCTAAAATATTATAAAATCTTTTCCAGGTGTTCATTAACAGGAGCAACAAGGCTGAGTAGTTCAAATTTTTCACTTCCATAATTTCAGTTACTTTCCTTTCCTAGATTTGGTTGTCATTTTATTTCAGTTTTAGACTCATTATATTAAAAGATTTTATAAACCATGTTGAACCCACTTTATTTATTCAGTTGAGTTTGTTAATGGGGTTGAGACAATATTATTTATTTATGTTGGATGTTGAGACATTTGATTATTTAAGTATTTATTATATTATATTATCTTATGTTGTGTATGGTTTAAATTTATTATAGTTTTGTTAAAATGATATAAATTATTTTAACATGTCTTATCTTCGTTGTATCGGAACCGCTAACCAGTATATGAAATAATAGGGAGTGTTACAGAATTTATGATTACTCTCTCTCTCTCTCCCCACCTCTCTCTCTCTCTCTCTCTCTCTCTCTATATATATATATATATATATATATATATATATCCCTCCCTCTCTCTTTATATATGTTTGGGTGGTGGTGATGGGGGAGGTGTTTTTTAAAGAACAAATGAGAGGAAGAACTACTTGCTAGTTTAAATAATTTTTAAGGCTAAATATTGATTTTAATTTTGATTAGGGATTAAATGATATATTATTGACTTAAGTACTGTGACACCCCACGTAGTTTAATACCGGTTGATTAGTCCTTTATTAAATTAAACAAGAATTATATTTGATTTCATTCTTAGCATCACCATCGAAAACCTATTAGTTAAACTAATAACGTATTAAGTCCGGTGTCAAATTTTAAATCTTGTTAACATGCATAATTGAATTATTCAACAATATAAACATAAACATCCATAGTGACTGAAATGTTGCAGCATAAATAATTAAACCAAATAAATCCTCAATATCCAAAATACAATATTCCAAATGCTAAAACTGAGAAATGTAAATAATGTCTAATAACGAAAGTGTCCAACTGCGGGCAACATGCCCAAAGAGAAAATACTGAAGTAGAATCCTATCTAGATAGAATAAAGAGATGCATGTAATTAAGTCATGCATGCATCCACATCTATTGCAGCATCGACTGACTGGAATGGAATGGCTATCACTGGTGACCCTGTGGCTGAGCATCTAAAAGGTTTTGATAATATTTTTGATACGGGTCAGTGCCCAAAATATTTTAAAAATAACTACATGTATTTAAATGCAATAATAATAAAGAAATATGAAATATTCATGTTAGCTTAGTGTCGCACTCATATGAGATTATCCTAACTCCTCATCTAAAGTGCGCACCTAACGTACCAATTTTATTAATCCAGTTATGCTACCCAGCCTAACTTTAATAACCACCCTTAACATACTTTAATCCGCTAAACATTTAGTCCTTCTGTACTGCCTGTACGATACCTCACACTATGCGTTACGTAGCTAATGCATAAGCTATAACTTAGGGTTTCTCGATTTTTTTTAATTTATCACTACATATGCAACGTAACCTTACACTAGCTATAACTTTATATCCACACAACAATTTAAGAACATATACATCTATCACTCTTTATAAGAATCTACATAGTATCCCCTCTAGTATGCTATCAGGCACCATGTACATCACGTACCACTCCTGGGCCACCGGGTCAGATTCTCACAACCAATCCCAAAACATAAACACATAATGGAGGCTACGATACACATACAACCACGGATCATAACCATACATATCACATCCAACTGGACTCGAAACTAACACATATCCTTACGCACAAGTAGTGGTCATGCAACAGTAATATTACCAAGGGAAAACAATCCAAAACCTACTGGTCAACGCCAGGGTGGACCGCTCACTACGTGCAAACTCCACCGATAGCATATTAGAATAGGTATATTCACATAAAGTCAATCACACATGGACATATCTATGTTTGTCACACTAGATACATATATACATGTATAGTCGGCTAACGTACACAACATTTCTCGTAGTACTAGCCTACCAAATCCCAAAGTCTAATTCGACTTTTCGATTTTATCTATGTATTCCCTCACTTATAATTAAACTCACTAATTATATACTTGTGGCCAACATAATAATATAAGCAAGCACTAGGCTAACCATCCCAAAATCCTAACTCGATTTCGACCCATGAACATTTACTCACTTATACATGTCTTTCTCCCACACGAAATCCATTGCTGATTAGCCCATGACAGTTCCTAACCCTCACACTGAACTCACAGAAACCTAAACTCATCCCTAAATGTAAAATCCCATGACCAATCCTCAAATGGTCTAAAAATTAACACAAAACAAAAGTGGCAGGACAGCAGAACCGAATCGGTTCGCTGGATGGATTGAATCGATTCGGTTCACAAATCGGTTCGTTCTCCCTATCGAATCAATTCAGTTTGCTGGGCCGCTAGAACGAAATTTTGACGGGTTTTCAACTCCAATATCAATCCATAGTAGTTCAAACCTCCACCAAACTCCCATCCATGAACCCTAATTCATACCCAAACATATTCCAGTAGTTTTTTTACGTAAAAACTGTCCCGAAATGAATATCCAATCACTCAAATACAAATTTAATCAAGAATCAACATGATAATAAATCCTAGTTTCAAGATTTTGTCACTTCTTCCTAACTCATTCAAGAACTTATCTATCTTAATAGATTTACATCAGATTCATTCTAAAATCATCATTAGATTCATCTTAAATTATTCATATATTTTCAAACGCGAATTTATCATATTTTTTCAAAAATTATGCTTTTCACAAGCTATTCTACACTAATTGATGTGGCAAAAACTGAGCGTCCATGTAGATATGCAAATCATTGTTATCGATTTCCCATCGCAAGGCAAAAAAACCTAAACTATTAACTACATTCTTTAGGGGAGTATAACGGCTAGTTCGGGTATCGAAAATCCACAGGGAATGTTTGATAACGTTAATCAATTTATTACTTCTCAAATAAAAGTTTAAAAGATGATGATGGTTTAAAATGGAAAAGGGAAAAGGGAAAAGTTAACTACGCAATTAAAATTAAACAAAGATTAAGAAAATGATATTGGGATCACATCCCTACAATGGGATAACATTACGTAAAAGGGAGTATGGATTGAAAACATTTAACTGAGCATACTCAATTGATTATAAATATCAAACATGAAGAAATTCAATTCAACAATGAAAGACTAAAATTTCCCTCGAATATGGTTAAAAATGGATTAATTTTGGAATATCGATGTGTCCATCCCGGACGAAGCACGACATTCCTTTCGAAGGGGGAAAAGGAGGGGGATCCCTCGAGGAAGAACTGCGCCGCGGTCTCACACCATTCTCTTAGAAAAGTGTTTTGACCGTCGTCGATGTGAATGTATAGAGATAGAGTCGCCTGCCTATTTTTCACAAAACGGGCAAAAGAACATGTTGCCACTTCGAGAGAGCGGTATCAAGGACAAACTGATGAATACAAAACTAAAAGATCGAAGGTTTGGGGGATAAGTTACGGAATAGGAAGGTGTTACGCACCTATCCCGTACTTTAGGTCTCTTATGGGCAAATGTTAATGTTTTCCTTTATCCCTGTGAAGTGTGTGCGTGTGTTTATATAATGGAGATTGAAATCGTTCGACCCATACCATGGAAAAGATATGGTGAGGTCATCCAATGGAATATTCCCAAAATAATAATAAATATAGAATATAGAATATGGGCGTTCATCGTGATATTGATCGTTATTGGGAAATGATAATATATGTGGGATGAAGCACGAACAAGCACATTATATGTATATGTATGCTAGTTATGAAAATGAGGGATTTTGAGAAGTTTGGAAAATAATAGAAATTGGAAGATTAGAAAATTGGAAAATTGGACTCGAGTCTCAGATTTCAATCCAGGATGCCTACGTAGCGTATAAAGGCATAAAAGTCCATGTGGTTCGAATATAGAATAGGGGTGGGGTTTATCCCATAGATTTGAATGGAATTTTATTATGTGTTTACGTGTAGAAAATGTGTTTTTGTTTTTTTGGAAAAAGTGTGATGGATAATTCCGTTCAGAATTTACGAGTGTAACCCTCTTTTATTTGTATTTGTTTTTTTTATGGAAAATAAAGTATGTGAAATATACTAATAAAAGAATAGATATTAATATTTATGAACTAAAGTGAAATTAGATTATGAATCTAATGTAACTTATGAAAACACAAGAAATTAAAAGAGAGGGAGAAGGAATTGGACCTTTCTTGGAGCTTGAGCTTGGATCTTGGATGAAATCCTTTGAATGTTGATGGATGTTTATGAGAGAGAAGGATATTTTACAAATGGAGTGTTAAAAGGATGGGTATTTAGGCTTGAATGGAATTTCTCAAATGGAACTTCGCTGATTTCGAGAGAATGTTGTTGAGAACACTTATGCTGATGGATTTGATGTGTGTATTGGAAGTAAGGTCATGGCCCTTATTTATAGGGGAAAATGGGGGTGAGAATCGGCCTACCCCGGGGTGTGCCTATCGGAAGGTTACCCTTGACACTGTGCCGATAGACAGGGTTCAGGACCTGCCAATTGGCTATCTCGTGCGGACTTTTCTGGAAAAATAATCGTAGTGAACAAACCATTGAGACAAATCGTGCATGGAGCATACCGTTTGAAAGGTATTTCAGAGGCCTTAGAGAGTCTTTCGGACCTCTCTCGGGTCTAGGTGTTGAATTTGGGTCAAATGTGGCTCGGAAACGCACATCGGTCCTTTGGTTGGGAGATCGCCGGACGCAAACGGATCGTTCGTCCGTATGGTAAGTCAGAATCACTCACGGGTGGACCGTTGGAAAGGTTAGGAGATTTACTTTGACATTCCAAAGAGTTTTGATTAGTTCAAAAATTTAACCTTGGTCAAATGGCGATCGAAAGCATTCGGTGACCTCTTGGAGTAAAACGGATCATTCGTTCGTACTGTAGGTTAAATCGCGCACGGGGTGGATCATTAGAAAGGGTATTCTATTCCCTTAGGAGATTCATTTAGACTCATTCGAGGTGAAGAGTTGACTTTGGTCAAATGAATCCCGGGAGCATCCGGTCGCCTCTGAATTAATTTTCGGGGGAAAACTGATCTTTCATCCGAATGGTTATAATCTTTCATGAACGGGGTAGACCATTGGAAAGCTGTTTGAGTGCCCTTCAAATATTCAAAGAACTTTCGCTCTGATGGTGAATTGATTGGGGTCAATTCGAGTCCCGGGAGTGCCCAATGGCCTCTGAATCGATTTTCGGTAGTGAAATGGTCCGTTCGTCCGAACCGTTATGCCGATTCGCACACGGGGTGGACCGATGGAAAGGATATTTGAATCCTTTCAAAGATTTAAAGAGTTTTCAGTCTGATGAAAGAGTTGACCAGAGTTAAATAGGGATCGACGGCTCCCGATGGCCTCTAGATCTGTACTCGGAGTGTGACCTAGGTTTGCAGTGGAAAGGGGAAGTGCTAGGGGTCTAAGGAGACTTAGGGGTCCTAGAATGTGGTGTCTATAGATCCCCATGATGGGTGATCTTAGAACAAGTGATGGCTATCGAATAGACACCACATGATGGAGGGAGGTCAGTTTTGTTGACCTAAGGGATGTGGAAGACCGATTTAGAGGGTTGAAGTCAATTCTGAACTAAAAGAGGTGATGATTGAGGACCGAAGTCAATTCTGACCTAACTGAGGTGACGATCAAAGACCGAGTTCAATTCTAACCTAAAATAGATGACAACCAAGGACCAAGGTCAATTCTGACCTAACTGAGGTGACGATCCAAGACCGAGGTCAATTATGACCTCAAAGAAGTGACGACTGAGGACCGTGGTCAAATCTGACCTAACTGAGATGACGATCCAAGATTGAGGTCAATTATGACCTAAAAAAGGTGTATATTTCCTTCAGGAAATTTGGGGACTCCACTGGGGATGTGGATGGGATTTTAGGTTCCGCTGGGGAATAGTGAATGATCCGAGGATTTGTAGCTAGGGAGAAATTTGGAGTGTCCTTTGGAGACGTTGCTGGGGAGAATGATTCTCTAGAATTTCGTTGGGGGTGTAAAAAAATGTTTTCCTTGGTGAACAAGGTGTTAGAATGGATTTGGAAATTTTAAGAATTTTTTGGGATTTTTCCAACTTTTTGTAAGAAATTTTAAAGGGTGTACCGACCGGTATGAATGGAGGTGTGCCAATCGGCATTGGCACGGACTTTTGGGATACCTTGAGTATGTGAAAGGATCAGTGCCGATCGGTGGGTTATTGGATACATTCTTATTTCCTTGAGAACATTTTTCCATGATGATCTTTTTCAGATGTTGATCCTTTTGTTCTTGCTGGGAATTTGTAGGTGACCTTTTATCCTTGGGGAATGGCCATTCAGCACACCTGGGTGACTGGGGGAATGCGCAGCTGCGACAGTTGACGATGTGCAAGCTTGGGTACGTCTGGAACCTTAGAGAGAGGGTTATGGGGCAGATGAGGTGACATTCAATTTTGGTTCTTTCCTTTCGGATTTCTTGCAGATTCATTGCAGATTGTGGGAGCTTAGCATTTGCATGCTTGATGTAGCGATCTTGCACCTGAAAAGAGACTCAAAAATGTAAAAAGATATGCATATTTTGTTTTATTATCTTGATTTAGTGGCTTCCTCTACATGCACTTTAGTTTGCTGTTGAGTTTTTATTTTGAGAAATAGTAGAAAGAGTGTGTTTTTTTGGAAATTTTTGAATATGTTTGAGTAAAAAATGGCCTTGATGGCTAGGTTGAAAAAGAGCTTCCTTTTTGAGAAAAAGTAGGAAAAAAGTGTTTTTTTTGAAATTTTTGAGTGAAGGAAGGCCTTGGTGGCACCGTCATTGGCTGCGGAAGGAATGATTTCCCTTCCGATGGTATTGAGGTCTGTGCATTCGCAGGATGTGGGTGATGCCAGATATGTCAGGGTCGTCATCCTGGTCCTTGTTTTAAAAGTTTTGTTGCTGACTGGGGAGACCCTGGTGGACCCCTAACTGGCTGCTATTGTTTCTTGGATTTCATACTATCGCAATTTTGAGACAGTGATACTGGCGGAGACCTTGAATGTCCTGGATGCCTGGCGGGAGGGTCGTTCTGACTTTCTGAGAGGGAGCCCCATGATGTTTTTTATGAAATTATCTGAGAGATTCTGCATGGTGGTGCCACCTGAGTATCCCTTGTCGGTTGTGCCAAACTTCTTCTCGCGCTATTTCATTAGCGTAGGTCTGGACATTGAGAGTTGGGGAAACTAGTTTGTAGAGCATAGGGCTCGAGGCCCACGCTGGTCTGTGCCTTGGTGGGTTAGCTGCTTCCCATTCTAGAGCTTTGAGAGTACAAGTACGTTAGACTGATTGGCCTTAGGCAGACCTCTTTCTACTTTCCTTGGTGGCTGCTATGCCAATTTGGTTGGGAGAAAATCGTTCCACTGCGAACAACGAACTTCTTTCCTGTGGAGGACTTGACAGAGCATAGGCGCTTGCGGCTTGGTTGAGAATCGTCGTCCATCGAGCCGTCCGTCTCAGTCTACTGGGTGAGTCTGGCATGTCTCTGAGGACTACATGAAGTGGTTATGGAAGAAGGTAGTGGCCAAGATACTGGCTGTGACGACTGGTCAAAGGTGGTTTTCCATATCTCACACCATGGAGGGGGAGTTGTGGTCTTCCCCAAGCTAGTCAGGGCTTATCGCTCCATGGAGCGTCTCTGATACTCCATTCAGGCAGGAGAAGTTTGGGGAGCCTTGGATACAGGTGATGATGGTGCTGGTTCCTCTAGCAGCTGCGGTAGGGCTTTGTGAAGCTTCCTGTAATAGTTGTGGTTCTGTGATTTGCGGGAATAATTGAGGGATGATTTTTAGGAGCAGTGGGGCTTGTTATTATCTAGTTTTTTAGTAGGTGTAGTGCTAGCAAGGGAAGTCATTTGACTCCCTACACCGATGTAATAGTACAAAAATTTTAGATAGTAAAATAAATAAATTTTTGATAATCTAGTTGTGCCTCTTGATGACCTTTGCATTTTGAACTGTCTATACTTATCGCTAAGGCATACATAATCCTTTTGTTCATGTATATGTTAAAAAAAACTATCGTTCTTGGGGATCAGAAAAGAATAGCATTTTGTGAAAAGAATGGGGGGGGGGGGGGGGGGTCATGTGAAGCGAATGAGCTGCCTACGCACATCTAAGGGTTTTAAAAAATTTTAGAATTCATTTTTTGAAAATGTTTTTCAGAGGATCAGGCCCACGTAGTTCTGGGTAGGGGGAGATGAAGAGATTTGTTTTTAGAATAGAAGGGAGATAAGAAGAGTCGTAGCACGCTGAAATTTCGGACTAGGGGTAGAATTTCTTAAGATGGTCCAGGTTGACTGGATGCGCCATTTCTTTTTTGTCGAGGTTGGTGAGCACAACAGCGCCGCCCGACATGATCTTTTTCACAATGTAGGGGCTGCTCCAATTGCTCTTAAATTTCCCTCTGGGGTCCCAAATGGGCTCTACAATTTCTTTGAGGGCTAAGTCTCATTCTTGGACATCGCGGTCCTTGACTCTCTTGTTAAAGGATCGCACTATACGGTGGTGGTACCCTTGTATGTGATATAGAGCCCTCATTCTCCTTTCATTTAGGAGGGTCAGCTCATCAAGATGGCTTTGGTACTAGTCTTCTTCGCTGACCTTACTTTTAAGCATGACATGCAATGATGGTATTTCCAGCTCGACGGGTAGGACTGCTTCCATGCCGTAGACTAAAGATTAAAGGGTAGCCCCAGTAGAGGTCCGAACTGCAGTGAGATAGCCCCAAAGTGCGTAAGAAATCCTGTCGGCCCAGTCACGATAACTCTCGATCATCTTACTGATGATGGCTTTGAAATTCTTATTGGCCACCTCCCCGTTGGTTTGAGGTCGGTATGGAGAGTATTTGTGTCTTGGAATTCCATACTCGCCCACTAATTTCGTAACTTCTACCTTGAAATGTAACCCATTATCTGATACCAACTCATATGGGGCCCCGTATCGGTAGATGATGATTTTCTGGATGAATTTGGCCACTTTCTAGGCATTCAGAACTGCGTATGACTCGACTTCAACCCATTTAGTGAAGTAGTAAATGGCGACTAGGATGAACTCATGCCCATTAGATGATTTCAGTGTAAGTTTCCCTATGATGTCGATCCCCCATGTGGAAAATGGATAGGGAGAGGTGATGTTATACAATTCTCGTGGAGGCAAGTGTTGTAGGTTGGAGAATTGTTGTCACTTGAGACATCTTCGAACGTAGGCTGTGCTGTCCTGAACCATGGTAGTCCAGTAGTACCCCCGTCGAATGATCTTTTTGGCGAGCATATGGCCGTTCTTGTGGGGTCCGCATTCCCTGTTGTGGATTTTTTGCATCATTTTTTCAATGTCAGCCCCTGTGATGCAGTGTAAATGGGTTCCATTGAAGTTTCTCTTAAACAGTGATTTATCACAGATAATGTACTGGGCGACCAGTCTGCGGAGAGTTTCTCTTTCTTTCTTGTCGGCTCCATGGGGATACCTACCATGTTTGAGGAGGTGACAAATGTCATAGTACCAGCAGTCGGCTGTTTTAGGTTCTTCCTCCGTGTTGAGCTCGATGTGGTAGCAGTGGGATGGTTTGTCTTGTTTCTGGACAAGGAAGGGGGCCATGGTTATTCCTTCGGGCATGTCAATTATGGAGGCTAAGGTGGCAAGGGCGTCAGCCATGTTATTTTTTGCTCCGAGCAGATAGTGGAAGGTGATTTCTTGGAATTGGGAAGCTAGTTCTCCAAGGTGGTAATGGAAGGGTAAGCATTTCTCATCCCTGACTTTCCATTTCCTGAGTACTTGACCGATGATGAGGGCTGAATCCCCATAGACATCGAGGTATCAAATTCATTTCTTGAGGGAAACTTTGAGGCCTACTGTGCATGCCTCGTATTCAGTCATGTTGTTAGTGCGGGGGAAACTCAATTTGATGGCAATTGGAGTGTGGGAGTCATCTGGGGAAATTAGGAGGATTTTAACGACGTATCCTTTTTTTATTGGCAGCGCCGTCAAAGAACATTTGCCATCGATGATCTTCTTGGGAGACGCAAAGGATATTCTCATCTGGGAATTCAGATATCCAGACATCGACTTCTTCCATAGGGTAGTCAATAAGGTAATCATAGATGGATCTTCCTTTTGGGTAACCCAGATAAGAGAGACACATTCTTTTTCTAAGGTGGTGTAGTTAACTTGGTACCCGAATAACTTCCGACTGGACTAGTAGATGACTTTCTCTTTGCGGGGTTCTTCAAGGTATTAGGATAACAAAGCCCCTGTTGGAGTATCAGTCACGATTAGGTATAGGAGTAAAGGAAGACTGGGCTATGGTGGCATGAGCACCGAAGGTCGGGTTAGGAATTGCTTAATTTTGTCAAAGGCTTCTTGGCAAGCTTCGTTCCAGACTTTAGTTGAATCCTTTCGGAGGAGTTTGAAGATGGGTTCACAGATGGAAGTCAATTGGCTGATGAATCGACTAATGTACTGTAATTTCCCAAGGAATCCTTGGACATCTTTCTCTGTTCATTGAGGTCGCATATCAAGTATGGCTTTCAGCTTAGCAAGATCTGCTTCTATCCATTTCTCACCAACCATGAATCCTAAGAGTTTCCCTTTGGTAACGCCGAAGACACATTTCTGTGGGTTAAGCCGCATTTGGTACTGTCGCAGTCGTTCAAAGAATTTTTGGAGAGTGGGAACATGACCTTCTCTAGTCTTGGACTTGATAATCATGTCATCTACATAGACCTCGACTTCCTTGTGTATCAAATCATGCAGAATAATTGTGGTAGCCCTTTGATAGGTAGCCCCTACATTTTTTATACCAAATGGCATGACAGTGTAGCAAAAGGTTCCCCAAGGGGTGATGAATGCGGTTTTCTCTTAATGATCAGGGTGCATCTTGATCTGGTTATATCCGGCAAACCCATCGACGAATGACTTGAGAGCGTGACTGGATGTATTGTCCACTATCATATCGATATTGGGTAGCAGGTAATCATCCTTTGGAGAGGCCTTGTTCAAGTCTCGGCAGTCGACACATATGTGGACCTTTCTTCTTAATTTTAGCACCGCTATGATATTGGCTAGTCATGTGGGATATTCAATTACGCAAATGAAGCCCAAGTTCAACTACTTTACTACTTCTTCTTTTACTTTGAGTGACCATTCGGTGCAGAGCTTTTGCAGCTTCTGTTTGACTAATTTATATTTCGAAAGAGTTGGAATCTCATGTTGTGCTATCTCAGGATCAATGATAGTATATCACCATAGGACCATGCAAAGACATCCAAGAATTCCTTCAGAAGTTCTTCGAGTTACGTGCGCTCATGCTCTTCAAGGGTAGCCCCTATCCTAATCTCGTGCATTTGGCTACTAGAACTGAGATTAATAACAACAGTTTCATATTCATTAACTTAAACGCAATTATGTTATTTGTTATTAACCTTATTTAGATCAGTTAAGAATTGTTCAGTTGCAAAGTCATCATCATCAAGAGTTTGATTAGAATCAAGGCAATTAATGTAAGGCACACCAAGATACTCCAAATATTCATTTATTTTATTGATAGGAAAAATAACATTGAGAACCTCATTATAGGAGGTCTCGATTACTTCAGAGTGAGAGGAAATAACTAAAGGTGAAAAGGGGTAAACATAAGGGTTAGGTTGAATATCAGTAGGTGGCGTAGATGTAGCATGCCAGTTGAGAAGAGGTGTATCAGCATCTTTGATGAGGTAGGATGGATAATATGATGTAGTCCCTGAGTGGATCATGCAGAGTGCCAACCCCAGTATCTGCAAGTTAAAAGAATCCTTGGAGTCACTGTCCTCAGAATCCCCGATATCAGCTAAAGTCTCTCTAGTGAATCGTCGTACACACTGTTGGGAACTCTCGGCCCCCGAGTAGCTGTCTTAAAAAAAGATCTCCATTCCTGGTTTCATCTTCTTGTCTACAGTGTCATACCAAGGCTCAGGGAAGCCGCATAAGGGTAAATCTTCACCCTCTCTGATGAATCTTCCATTTAGGGAATCTCCCGAGATAGTTCTGACGCATTCTAGCTTTCTCTTCGGTAGAGGCTAACGGATAAATATGAGTTCTTTTTTTAATGATTGATAGCCCAAGCCAGAGGGAGGAAAGGCTTCCTTCAACACAATAGGTTCAGTTATCCCTTGTTGTATTTATCCTAGCCCCAGTTCGGGCATAAAGTGCATATTCTTGAACATTTGGATTACATTGACGTTTCCATGGGGATTATACTCTGGACAAACCTTGTCTTTGAAGTCGTCCCCTACTAGGAGTAAGAGTGGTTCGAACTGGAAGCCTGATAACAACATATCGTTCACCCCATGTTGTATCTCGAGTACCAAATTACTGATGCTTGCATTCTCGGTGTTATCACTGTCTCCCAAGATGGTTTTAACTTGTCCATTGACAAATAATTTTAATTTTTGATGAAGGGAAAAAGACACCCCTTTGATACTGTGGAGCCATAGTCATCCGAGCAGCAGATTAAAATAGGCTGGGATGTCGATGACTTGGAGTTCAACAATAGGATTTATAGGTCCAACCCCTATTTCAATCTTGATAGATCCCATTACTTCTCGACGGGTGTTTTCATAGGCACGTACATTAGCAGAGGTTGGAGCAAGGTCGATCACTTTCAATCCCAAACAGTTGAGTGTTCTTAATGGGCAAACATTTAGTGCTGATCCATTATCGACGAGAGAGAGAGAGGAATGGTTTTCACCATAACTTCAACAGAAATATTAAGAGCATGATTGTGGTTGGGACCAGTCTTAGGGATTTCCTCTTATAAAAGGAGATCATTCGAGTAAAGGTCAGGAATCCAACCAGGTTCACTGCTTCTTCTGGTGTGGTTGAGGGAGGAACTGTGGATCCTATGAGTAGCTTGATTAAGGCATTTCGGTGCAGTTGGGAAGACATGAAAAGTCCCCATAGAGTGATGTTACCTTGAGTTTTCTTCAGCTGATCAAGAACCTTACTTTGTTCAGAAGTCATTTATGGTATATGGAGATTCTCAACACCTTTACCTTTATCGTTTGTTGATGGTTGTAAGCTTGAGTTCTGGTAATGTCTCCCCTACCAGGTCATGTGGTTCACGGAAGAGGGGAAAAATGGAAACCCTGTTTCTTCATCGATATTGGGTTGCTCAGCTACCTAGTTGATCTCTCCTAGGAACTCCTCGAATGATATCACTCCGGTTGGCTATCAGACTAGTCTTTCTTGAATCTGGTGTCACACCCCGCCCGCTTAGGGAGAGCGACTATCGATAAAACTAATCAAATCCATCAATCTGCAAGGTATAGAGCATCTAAACAAATCCCACAATATATAAAATAAGAGAATCCACTAATCTCAATCTCTTCAAATTAAATATAACAAAGTCTCTCGAAATAAACAACTATCTATCGCGAAATAAAATGCTCTATACAATAAAAATAAATACAATTCTTCTCATTTTGTATTCTTCCCAAAATAATCCATGCTAAAATCATCCCAATAGGTCCATAGCACTCAAATCCATGCTCACCTGCCAACTAAGAAAAAAGATGCGGAAGTACATAATACAACAGGAAAGATGCTTAAAAATATTAGCGGTGAATAAAACGTAACAATACGAGTACTAATATTCAAATCAAATGCGAAGCTCATAAGCATTTTTATCAATATAATTTCTCAACAACACATTAATCAGAGTCACCAGGCCTCACCATACCGCGCCATACTTTATCAAGTGTCCAGAACAAGAATCTTGGTGGGTGCCCAACATCAATGCCATATTAAAATCTCATGACAACATACCCAACACAATAATAATACCACATGAATCAAAATTAGATTCCAATAATAATTTTCCGATTCCAAAGGAATTTAACAATTCAATTATGAGTCAATAATCACAAGAAAATAACGGGATTAACACTCGCGAGATTAAGGAGTATATTGTGTAAAACCCTATACCTTAAACCACCAAAAAGGAACTAACAAGAATCTTCCCAGAAAAGTCAGATTACACCATAAAAAATATATCCCAAGAATCACAAAACTCGTCCAAGGATCAACACCAAAATAGCCCCAAGAAAACCTCCAAAAACTAGGGTTGAATGCATAATAAAAAGGGGCTAAGTGCATATAAAAAAGAGGAATATAAAATATGTTTGCTGCCAAAAGTTGTGCCAAAAGTTGTACCTCAAAGGGTCACCCACGACCTTATTTTATAAGGCAAAACCAAAAGAGTTTGAAACAAAACAAACTGTTACACAAAGCCTTGCTGCGGATGAAAAATGAAGGGATCGATCGATCGATCCCTGGTGTCGATCGATCGATCGCCTAGGTATGCCGACAGTTCGGCCTAAAAACTATAAGGGATAAAAATATTATAAAATCCGTTAAAAATTCGTTTTAACTCTGATTTCGAAACCGTTTGAAATTCTCGTCTTTAAAAATAATAACCAACATTTTTGAGCAAGAAAAATAATTTTATCAAAAACTATATTTTTCCTTAATTTTGAAAATATTCCAAAAATTATGCGGGTTGTTACATCTGGCTCTTTATCTGAATCCTCAGAATCATCCCCCCCATCCGGTGGCAACAATATTGTCTTTCCATGCAAAGCCAATACATTCTACAACTTCTATGGCCTCTTCATATAACTCTTCCCATTCAGCAGGGAAATGCAGGACTGAAGGGACCAGGTGCCCTTGTAATTTCAAGGTGTCGCGCAGCTCGGATATGCTACAAATATCACCAGTTTGTTGAAATAAATATACTATGATCTGGACCAGGTCATCTAGACTTGACTTCGTCGGCTGGCACTACCCAGTTGTATGACTCACGGGCCCATTTTCGAGCTTCTAAGAACAACCCACTGAATCTCTGATAGTCGATGGTCATCTAGGAGGGCAATTTTAGCCCGAATGAAAACTAGATTTTTGCGTATTTACCGTTGTTGAAAAGCCAATCTCAAAATCCCTTGAATTACCTGCAAAACTTATCTAAAATAACTCATATTGTGGTAAGTACGGGTATCAATCCAATTTCCAAGGTGAAACAATAAATGTGAAAACTTGCAATTCGATTTTTTTATTTAATAATTTTTATTTAAAAAAAAACAGTTTCAATGGAAAATTAACTAATAAATGCTAAAATCTTGAAATGACTAAAGAATGAAAAATAATGTGCAACCGAGTGTGATAAATCTGAGAAGGTCAAGAGATGGGATTACACCACATAATCAATTATTTTAATTTCTCAATTTATTAATTTGAAATATTTCGAGATAATATTAAATCGATAATCTAACTCTCGTTACAATTATAAATTTAATAAAATATTTTTCATAAAATTAATTCAAAAATGTCACATGATGAAAAATTATTACACTATTTTAAAGAAAATTACCCGCTAGGATCAATTTAATAAAAATTGTATCAATTCTCTAATATCAACACCAAATTAATATTTAGATTTAGGAAAAATCTATCTTTAGTTCGATTCCTAAAATCAAACATCAATTTGTAAAATTAATTTACTATATCTCAATACATAAATTAATTTGTGACAATTACAAATTAATTTACCAAGAAATACAAAATTAATGAAACCAATTAATTTAATTAATATCCTACACAGTGTATACTACCCCTTGAATAGGGTGTTTAGTCAAACATTATCATGTGTGCATAAGTAACAATCAATAATATGTTAAGAATTATATAAATTGAAAAGAGAAGGAAGAAATACGATCCGCAATTTTTTCCACAAATATGTCTTGAAATGCGCCTTGACATGCGTCCAACTTCTTTACAATTTTCAGCACTTGATTACAAAAGTAAAAATAAAAACTAAACCTAAAATTTATTCTAACACTAAACTAATTTTTTTGTTTTTTTTGGATTTTTTTATGTACATAATATACACTGTATATCTCTCTATATATGCAGTCTCCTCTACTGTGCGCGTGTCCTCTAAAAACTGAGTTGCTTCCCTTTATTATAACCCACGATTCTTATTGTTGAGAGATATTTGGGATTGAAAAATAACAAGTCAAAATGTGGATTTTTTCTTTGCACGTGACTTAGTTGGATATAGGTTGAAAATGAATTTGTTTGCTCCTGATTTTGTGGGATGTAGGTTGAAATGGGTTTGGTTCAATCCGATTTGGTGGGTGGATTTTTGGGTTTCGAAATGCTGTGGGTGTAACTAGGTTTAAACCGGGACAAGGAGTATTGAGTTAAAGGGTCGACATCTATGGGTTTCGAGTTGTGGTCGTGGGTTGAGTTGACCAGATATGGGTCGGTTTGGAGCCGTCTGGCATGGAGGCAGGCAGGTGCGCCCGGGTTGTGGGTTTTTGTGGGAGTTCGTAGATTATGGCAGCTCCGGGTTTGCTGCGGATTAACGGAGTGGGGCGGGTTTGGGTCTAGGTAGGTTGTGGGTTTGAATATGGATGTAGGAGATTGATGTGAACTTTTGTGGGGGTATAAGGTAATGTTAATGGAGGAGAGAGAGCGAGGAGATCTTGGTGAGGAAGATGAAGTGGATGTTTTGGTGAGTGAGGGCGTATAGTAGGATGGGTGTGTGTTAATGGTGGATGGGGAAAGAAAAATGAGTGGTGGGTGAAAAGGGAAGAAGATGAAGTGGGGTAGTGTTGTGTGTGAAGGTGTAGGATAGGTGTGTGAGGGTGATGGTGTTAATTTGGTCTATATGGTGTGTATGTGTAAGTTTGTACCTAAAAAAGAACGTAAAATAACCTAACCTAACTAAAAATAACTAACAAACTAAAAAATTAAAATCAACTAAAAATATAAAATCCTAATCTCTTAAAAAAACTCAAATAATAAAATAAAAGAAATAAAAACTAAAAATCTAAAAATAAAAACTAAAGTAAAAAAAAATCAAATAAAACTAAAAATAATAAATTCCTAATAGAACAAAAAAATAAACCTATCCTAATAATTTAAAAAAATAAAAAAATAATATAAACACTAAAACTAAAAACTAAAAAAATTAAAATAAATTTACACTGACACAAATAAATCCTAAAAATAAAAAATGACACAAATAAAAATCTAAAAAAGACAAAAATAAAAATAAAATAAAAGGGTACAAATTAAACACACAAGGGTTCGGGAATAGGTCTAGGCTTAGTTTAGCCTTAGGTTTGGTTCGGGGCATCGAAAATGATCTTGGCAAGCTCAAATAAGACTTCTAACTTCACGATCTCTTTGATTTCTTCGTTTCATGCTTTTGACCGCTATTTATCGCAATTACACTGATTTAGCATCATTTAAGACCGTGACTGCGTATTGACCTGCAAAATGATAAAACACGAACATAAGGCCAATTTTATTAAAAACGAGCGACTAAAATGCATCTATTCAGGGCATAAAATATACACTTTTGGGTGCTTATTACACCACCCCCAAACAGAACAATGCTAGTCCTCGAGCAAAAATAGAGAGAAAATATAGATAAGTAACCAAAGTGCCACTTTCGCAGGCACTGGCGATTGCACTTAACATGTGCAATAAGTCGTTAAACCTATTGGTTGCCCTACATGACGAGTGGTGTCACGTGAGGGTCTATAGTGAATGTACCCACAAAATTCAAAATTTTATTGAATTGCAATTTCTTATTTTGAAGATGAAATGCTGTACAACTCAACTTAAAAGGACATCAAGGAACACCGCATTCAACTATCAAAGTATGGCATAAAATTACTTAATACCAAAAGTGTAATCCTTCATAAAACTCAGCGTGTGTTTATGTAAAACGATCTTAAGTATCATTAGAGTAATTCTTAGATCGCCTTTATAGGATCAACTCTTTGACTTCAATTCTCATTGGATATATCTCTCTGAATCAAACTCTCTGAGAATTAGGTAAGTGTATCTCTCTAGTGTGTGAGGAAGTGAGTAAATGTAAACAAGTTCAAATGTCTCACACACTTTATTGAAAATAACGGATACATGAAAGAAAATTGATCTCATGAACGAATGCTAATCACTATGTTAAGAATATCGAGTTATTCACCATATAGACTTCTCATTTGCCCGACACTTTAACAATGGTGAAAATGGGGTTTATGTAAGATATGAGGGGATGAAGAAGATGATGTAGGGTTTTTGAGAAGAGTGTGACACACTTGGACTGACTATTGTCTTCATCTTTTAAATTTATGTTCGCATTTTTTCTTTTTCTTCTTTTCTATTTTTTTCAGTTTTTTTTTGCGATACATTTTTCTTTTCATAACACAAATGAAGACAATTTACATTGACAATTTCAAACTCTTTTTCTCCAAATCGGTGGCAGTGATGGGAAATGATATATGGATGGTATCTGGGGCATATATGGATAAGGGAAATATGGAAAATGGGTGAATGATAATGTGATAAGGAAAAAAATCGGTTTAGTGCTCGGGACAAAGCACAAGACACATGTTTCTTACAACTCAAAAGTAATGTCATTCTCAGTGATTAAGCCAAAATTGAAAAATAATGAGATCATGTAACGACTATATGTGGTACCCAAAGAAAGTTGAGTCAACTCGTTACTCGTAGATACGTAAAAATTCTCAAAAAGGTGAAAAACTCAAATCTCACGGGTTTAAGTGGCCACTAGTGATATTTTAAGGCTCGAATGTAATTACTCCTGAACTTTTGATTGTAAACGTGATAGTGTAAAATTTCCGAGTTTAGGAATTCATAGTGCAAATACGCTTTAAGATGTATTAATTAATTTAAGGTTAAAAGCATAATTTTAGGATCGAACACGGGTATTTTGAGATTTCTAAAAGAGGGAAGATAGACAATTCATGTCATAAATTTTTTTGTTTAATTGCACCAAGAGTTGAAAATAACGTGTTTCTGAAAATTTTCAAAAGAGGTATGATTTTGATAAATTTTCCACCCCCAAACAAAAGAAAACATCGTCCTCGATGTTTAAAAGTACATATAAAAAATAAAAAGAACAAAGGAGGAAAGATATTACCATAATGAACCGCTATTGAAAATGTACCGCATGATGGAGCAGAGATGAAATCGGAAGAACAGATGCGACACAAAAATATGTACAAGTCTAGAAAGAATGTGAAAATCATTGGGTGGTGGGAAACACCACCACCAAATAGGATAAGGATCATACTCAGAAATAATAAATGATGGGATGCCTCCCGGTAGCACTAAGTTTAACGTCTTCAGCCAGATCGAACCATTCTCACCCTAAAGATAAGAGATAGGAAAGTGAAGGGAGATTGAAAAATTGGGTGATGAAAATCACCCCCAAATAAGACTGAAGCATTAGTGTTGTTGGTTCAACACTTCGGATAATTCCATATCTTTACCTCCAGAACGGGTACGGACAATGATGTATGCTCTGGTGAGGAGTAATAAGGTTTGATCGGCAAGGCTGGTTGGGTGTAAGAGGAAATATGGGCATGTTTGGAGAGGTTTAGGAGAGTATATGGGTATGAATGTGGATTTACTTGGCATGATTTGGGTAGAAGGGTCGAGTTTTGAGTCTTCTTCTAGGAAGATGGCGTTTGGATGATTCAGGAGTGGATTATAGTAGTGTTTGGTTTAAGATTAGATAGTGGGGTGAGGATACCCCGGTTGATCAGGCTTTGGATTGTGTTTCGAAGATGGAAACATTGATCGGTGGTGTGGCCAGCAGTTTGGTGAAAGTCACAACGGGCATCAAGTTTGAAGTTTTTCAAAAGTGGATTTGGTAACGGACAAGGGTCCTAGGGCTTCATCAGGTTTAGGTTCAAGAGATCCTGGTAGACGTTGGAGAGAGTATCGTGAAGCTCGGTATATTCCTTTCGAATTGGGTTCGATCGACTTTTTGGTGCCCATGAAGCTGTAGGCTAAGAGATGTTGTTAATAGTAGAAACTACGGTACTAGCAGGCTTTTCAAACTTTCTAGGTCTGAGGTTTTATTTGGTTCAACTTCTGTCTTTGCAAGACCTTCTTCGATTTCTACTCCCGCTTCTCGGAGGGCTCAAAAGTGAGGGTAGTATTGTCCTCCCATTATTGCTCGGACATGAGGTAGGAAGTTCTTCTTCACAATGCTGACTTGTTCTTCTTCGGAAGGCAGATTGGTCTTGGTAGTTGCTTTTTCTCACCATCTTGCTATGAAGTTGCTGACTGATTTCCCAAGGTTCTGTTTAAGTAACTATAAGTCACGGCGTGTAACTTCTAGCTCCTCATTGTACTTATAATGTGACATGAACTCACGGGCAACGTCTTCCCAACTGTGGATTCTGGACTCTTCGAGGGATATGAACCATCGGAGGGCTATATCTTTCAGAGTCTACTGGAACATCTGAGACATTATTTTTTCAGTATCCCTCAGTAGAGTTATGGCTCGATGATAGCTACGGAGATGAACGATCGAGGGTCCCCTACCTCCAAACTTCTCGATATTGGACATCTTGAATTTTTCTGGTATCATAGCTTTAGGATAGGAGACATGTAGGTGTAGTTCATGTAGTTACCAGAGATTTTGACCTGGTCCAATTTCTTGGTCAACATCTTGAGGTCTTCCTTGACCTTGTTCAGTTCTTCCTCTTTCAGATCAATAGTTATAGGTAAATTATCCCCGATCTGAGCAAGGTTTGGCATATAAAACTGGGCTGGTGGAGGCCCCTTAGTAGGAAGAGCACGTGGAGCATGATGGTATTCTTCAGGAACCCAAATAGGGTCGGGTACAGGCGGACCCATGGCGCGAGGGAAAATGACCTCAGGATTTTCGGGGACAGGGACCCGGTTTCTTTGCATCTCATGAACCTCAGTTTAAAGGTTGTCAATTTTGGTAGTGAGCTGAGCCAGAACCGTTAACAAATCTGGCTGTACATTCGGCACTTGATCCGTGTTCTCCATGGAAGGCGGGTGAGTCTCGGAGTCAGAGGAAGTAAGGGGACTGATGGAACTTCGGGGCGGTTCGACTAAAGATCGAAGTCAATAGGGAGCCAGGCCAAGGGTATGCTATCGACCTAAGAAGGAGAAAAAATGGAATTTATTTTCGAAAAAGAAAAAGGGAAATTTGTTATTTTTTGAAAATGAGGAATTTTTTTTTGACATTTTTGGAAAAGATGAGGACAAAAATATTATCTCTTTTTTTGTTTTTGTTTTGAGGGAAAGGAGGAAGAATATTTTTAGCATTTCTGATAAAAGAGGGAGAAATGTTTTTGGACACTTTTTGGGAAAAGGAGAGAGGAAAAGACTAGAGATAGGTCTCATCATGATTATTATGTTTATTAGGTTCTCACTTATGTTAAGTTCACCTAAATGCAAACAGAAATGCCGGACGGGACCCGAGCCTGGAAAAATTGGGTTTTCAACATATGTAAAGCTACGGTTGGACTTGTAACCAGGCTCACGGGTAGGGTCCCATTTTAAAAATTGCATGAAAATTTGGACGGCAGGCCGACCCGAAATTTCAACAGAGTTTCACGTAGAAACCGATAATCTAAGATGTGTGTCCTAGGCTTGACACCTATATGCGGGTATGCAGTTGGTTGGGTGAATTGGAAAGGGTTCCCCCCTTTACCGTGACTTCCACGATATACGTCTTGCCTTTGAGGGCAATCGGTACGTGTGGATAAGCCATTTGATATAGCTGAGTGTACGTGAATTGCCTCACTATATACTTTATGGGGACGGTATGTGTGAGAGAGAATTCGATATACTCGGTGTACGTGAACGAATTCCCTACGATATACCTCCCGTCATGACTTCGATCAAGCGATACGATACGGGAGAACCGTTCGATATACGTCGAAGGTACTTGGCTAATGGAAGGTGAGAGTCATATCGCTTAGACTAACTGCGACCTGCCAGACTAGTGCCCATCATGAAGTGACTCCCCAGTTACGGGACAAAATTTGGGTCAATAACAATGCTTTTTGGTGATGTCGTGTGAATCATGCATGACTCATTTATTAGTATCTTATGGAGAGAGTATCTTTTTCTTGATCATGCCAAGCAGGGAGCAAGGTACAAGTACTAATAGTAAAGCTATACTAATCATGGATAAGTTATTTGTGCAACAAGTGGATGTATGAGATCTTATGCGTAGATGGTGTGATGTGTACATGGAGAATCTTCTACAAGTGTATGAATAGTAGCACATGCACAAGGTACATATGAATAATAAAAAGGGGAACATGCAAATAGGGGGATACATAAGAAAATAAAACACCCATGTAAACAGAGTCTAGCCCTCTTAAAAATAGCCCCCAGTAGAGTCGCCACCGTGGCCATCCCGGGCGACGCGCGACGTTCGTTCCGGAGGGTTAAAAGGAGGGGGATCCCTCAAGGAAGAACTACGCCGTGATCTCACACCCTTCCCTTAGAAAAGTGCTTCAGCCATCGTCGATGTGAATGTAAAGAGATAGAGTCGCCAACCTATTTTGCGCAAAATAGACAAAAGAACATGTTGCCACTTCGAGAGAACGACATTAAGGACAAACGGATGCATACGAAACCAATAGATCGGAAGTCCGGGGGCTAAGTTACGGAATGGGAAGTTGTTAGACACCCATCCCGCCCTTTCGATCTCTCAAGGGCAAATGTTAATATTTTCCTTTATCCCCGTGAAGTGTGTGCATGTGTTTATATAATGAAGATTGGAATCGTTCGACCCATACCATGGAAAAGATAGGGTGAGGTCATCCACTGGAATATTCCCAAAATAATAATAAATGTAGAAGATATAATATGGGCGTTCATCGTGATATTGATCGTTATTGGGAAATGATAATATGTGAGGGATGAAACGCGAACAAGCATATTATATGTATATGTATGCTAGTTATGAAAATGAGGGATTTTGAGAAATTTGAAAAATAAGAGAAATTGGAAGATTAGAAAATTGGAAAATTGGAAAATTGGACTCGAGTCTCGGATTTCAATCCGGGACGCCTACGTAGCCTATAAAGGCATCAAAGTCCACGTTGTTAGAATGTAGAATAGGTATGGGGTTTATCCCATATATTCAAACGGAATTTTATTGTGTGTACGTGTAGAAAATGTATTTTTGATTTTTTGGAAAAAGTGTGATGGATAATTCCGTTCGGAATTTACGAGTGTAACCCTCTTTTATTTGTTTTGGGATTTGTTATGGAAAATAAAGTGTGTGCAATATATTAATAAAAGCATAGATATTAATATGCATGAAATAAAGTGAAATTAGATTATGAATCTAATGTAACTTATGAAAACACAAGAAATTAAAAGAGAGGGTGATGGAATTGGACCTCCCTTGGAGCTTGATCTTGGATCTTGGATGAACTCCTTTGAATGTTGATGGATGTTGATGAGAGAGAAGGATGGACTTGTAACCAGGCTCACGGGTAGGGTCCCATTTTAAAAATTGCATGAAAATTTGGACGGCAGGCCGACCCGAAATTTCAACAGAGTTTCACGTAGAAACCGATAATCTAAGATGTGTGTCCTAGGCTTGACACCTATATGCGGGTATGCAGTTGGTTGGGTGAATTGGAAAGGGTTCCCCCCTTTACCATGACTTCCACGATATACGTCTTGCCTTTGAGGGCAATCGGTACGTGTGGATAAGCCATTTGATATAGCTGAGTGTACGTGAATTGCCTCACTATATACTTTATGGGGACGGTATGTGTGAGAGAGAATTCGATATACTCGGTGTACGTGAACGAATTCCCTACGATATACCTCCCGTCATGACTTCGATCAAGCGATACGATACGGGAGAACCGTTCGATATACGTCGAAGGTACTTGGCTAATGGAAGGTGAGAGTCATATCGCTTAGACTAACTGCGACCTGCCAGACTAGTGCCCATCATGAAGTGACTCCCCAGTTACGGGACAAAATTTGGGTCAATAACAATGCTTTTTGGTGATGTCGTGTGAATCATGCATGACTCATTTATTAGTATCTTATGGAGAGAGTATCTTTTTCTTGATCATGCCAAGCAGGGAGCAAGGTACAAGTACTAATAGTAAAGCTATACTAATCATGGATAAGTTATTTGTGCAACAAGTGGATGTATGAGATCTTATGCGTAGATGGTGTGATGTGTACATGGAGAATCTTCTACAAGTGTATGAATAGTAGCACATGCACAAGGTACATATGAATAATAAAAAGGGGAACATGCAAATAGGGGGATACATAAGAAAATAAAACACCCATGTAAACAGAGTCTAGCCCTCTTAAAAATAGCCCCCAGTAGAGTCGCCACCGTGGCCATCCCGGGCGACGCGCGACGTTCGTTCCGGAGGGTTAAAAGGAGGGGGATCCCTCAAGGAAGAACTGCGCCGCGATCTCACACCCTTCCCTTAGAAAAGTGCTTCAGCCATCGTCGATGTGAATGTAAAGAGATAGAGTCGCCAACCTATTTTGCGCAAAATAGACAAAAGAACATGTTGCCACTTCGAGAGAACGACATTAAGGACAAACGGATGCATACGAAACCAATAGATCGGAAGTCCGGGGGCTAAGTTACGGAATGGGAAGTTGTTAGACACCCATCCCGCCCTTTCGATCTCTCATGGGCAAATGTTAATATTTTCCTTTATCCCCGTGAAGTGTGTGCATGTGTTTATATAATGAAGATTGGAATCGTTCGACCCATACCATGGAAAAGATAGGGTGAGGTCATCCACTGGAATATTCCCAAAATAATAATAAATGTAGAAGATATAATATGGGCGTTCATCGTGATATTGATCGTTATTGGGAAATGATAATATGTGAGGGATGAAACGCGAACAAGCATATTATATGTATATGTATGCTAGTTATGAAAATGAGGGATTTTGAGAAATTTGAAAAATAAGAGAAATTGGAAGATTAGAAAATTGGAAAATTGGAAAATTGGACTCGAGTCTCGGATTTCAATCCGGGACGCCTACGTAGCCTATAAAGGCATCAAAGTCCACGTTGTTAGAATGTAGAATAGGTATGGGGTTTATCCCATATATTCAAACGGAATTTTATTGTGTGTACGTGTAGAAAATGTATTTTTGATTTTTTGGAAAAAGTGTGATGGATAATTCCGTTCGGAATTTACGAGTGTAACCCTCTTTTATTTGTTTTGGGATTTGTTATGGAAAATAAAGTGTGTGCAATATATTAATAAAAGCATAGATATTAATATGCATGAAATAAAGTGAAATTAGATTATGAATCTAATGTAACTTATGAAAACACAAGAAATTAAAAGAGAGGGTGATGGAATTGGACCTCCCTTGGAGCTTGATCTTGGATCTTGGATGAACTCCTTTGAATGTTGATGGATGTTGATGAGAGAGAAGGATGGACTTGTAACCAGGCTCACGGGTAGGGTCCCATTTTAAAAATTGCATGAAAATTTGGACGGCAGGCCGACCCGAAATTTCAACAGAGTTTCACGTAGAAACCGATAATCTAAGATGTGTGTCCTAGGCTTGACACCTATATGCGGGTATGCAGTTGGTTGGGTGAATTGGAAAGGGTTCCCCCCTTTACCATGACTTCCACGATATACGTCTTGCCTTTGAGGGCAATCGGTACGTGTGGATAAGCCATTTGATATAGCTGAGTGTACGTGAATTGCCTCACTATATACTTTATGGGGACGGTATGTGTGAGAGAGAATTCGATATACTCGGTGTACGTGAACGAATTCCCTACGATATACCTCCCGTCATGACTTCGATCAAGCGATACGATACGGGAGAACCGTTCGATATACGTCGAAGGTACTTGGCTAATGGAAGGTGAGAGTCATATCGCTTAGACTAACTGCGACCTGCCAGACTAGTGCCCATCATGAAGTGACTCCCCAGTTACGGGACAAAATTTGGGTCAATAACAATGCTTTTTGGTGATGTCGTGTGAATCATGCATGACTCATTTATTAGTATCTTATGGAGAGAGTATCTTTTTCTTGATCATGCCAAGCAGGGAGCAAGGTACAAGTACTAATAGTAAAGCTATACTAATCATGGATAAGTTATTTGTGCAACAAGTGGATGTATGAGATCTTATGCGTAGATGGTGTGATGTGTACATGGAGAATCTTCTACAAGTGTATGAATAGTAGCACATGCACAAGGTACATATGAATAATAAAAAGGGGAACATGCAAATAGGGGGATACATAAGAAAATAAAACACCCATGTAAACAGAGTCTAGCCCTCTTAAAAATAGCCCCCAGTAGAGTCGCCACCGTGGCCATCCCGGGCGACGCGCGACGTTCGTTCCGGAGGGTTAAAAGGAGGGGGATCCCTCAAGGAAGAACTGCGCCGCGATCTCACACCCTTCCCTTAGAAAAGTGCTTCAGCCATCGTCGATGTGAATGTAAAGAGATAGAGTCGCCAACCTATTTTGCGCAAAATAGACAAAAGAACATGTTGCCACTTCGAGAGAACGACATTAAGGACAAACGGATGCATACGAAACCAATAGATCGGAAGTCCGGGGGCTAAGTTACGGAATGGGAAGTTGTTAGACACCCATCCCGCCCTTTCGATCTCTCATGGGCAAATGTTAATATTTTCCTTTATCCCCGTGAAGTGTGTGCATGTGTTTATATAATGAAGATTGGAATCGTTCGACCCATACCATGGAAAAGATAGGGTGAGGTCATCCACTGGAATATTCCCAAAATAATAATAAATGTAGAAGATATAATATGGGCGTTCATCGTGATATTGATCGTTATTGGGAAATGATAATATGTGAGGGATGAAACGCGAACAAGCATATTATATGTATATGTATGCTAGTTATGAAAATGAGGGATTTTGAGAAATTTGAAAAATAAGAGAAATTGGAAGATTAGAAAATTGGAAAATTGGAAAATTGGACTCGAGTCTCGGATTTCAATCCGGGACGCCTACGTAGCCTATAAAGGCATCAAAGTCCACGTTGTTAGAATGTAGAATAGGTATGGGGTTTATCCCATATATTCAAACGGAATTTTATTGTGTGTACGTGTAGAAAATGTATTTTTGATTTTTTGGAAAAAGTGTGATGGATAATTCCGTTCGGAATTTACGAGTGTAACCCTCTTTTATTTGTTTTGGGATTTGTTATGGAAAATAAAGTGTGTGCAATATATTAATAAAAGCATAGATATTAATATGCATGAAATAAAGTGAAATTAGATTATGAATCTAATGTAACTTATGAAAACACAAGAAATTAAAAGAGAGGGTGATGGAATTGGACCTCCCTTGGAGCTTGATCTTGGATCTTGGATGAACTCCTTTGAATGTTGATGGATGTTGATGAGAGAGAAGGATGGACTTGTAACCAGGCTCACGGGTAGGGTCCCATTTTAAAAATTGCATGAAAATTTGGACGGCAGGCCGACCCGAAATTTCAACAGAGTTTCACGTAGAAACCGATAATCTAAGATGTGTGTCCTAGGCTTGACACCTATATGCGGGTATGCAGTTGGTTGGGTGAATTGGAAAGGGTTCCCCCCTTTACCGTGACTTCCACGATATACGTCTTGCCTTTGAGGGCAATCGGTACGTGTGGATAAGCCATTTGATATAGCTGAGTGTACGTGAATTGCCTCACTATATACTTTATGGGGACGGTATGTGTGAGAGAGAATTCGATATACTCGGTGTACGTGAACGAATTCCCTACGATATACCTCCCGTCATGACTTCGATCAAGCGATACGATACGGGAGAACCGTTCGATATACGTCGAAGGTACTTGGCTAATGGAAGGTGAGAGTCATATCGCTTAGACTAACTGCGACCTGCCAGACTAGTGCCCATCATGAAGTGACTCCCCAGTTACGGGACAAAATTTGGGTCAATAACAATGCTTTTTGGTGATGTCGTGTGAATCATGCATGACTCATTTATTAGTATCTTATGGAGAGAGTATCTTTTTCTTGATCATGCCAAGCAGGGAGCAAGGTACAAGTACTAATAGTAAAGCTATACTAATCATGGATAAGTTATTTGTGCAACAAGTGGAAGTATGAGATCTTATGCGTAGATGGTGTGATGTGTACATGGAGAATCTTCTACAAGTGTATGAATAGTAGCACATGCACAAGGTACATATGAATAATAAAAAGGGGAACATGCAAATAGGGGGATACATAAGAAAATAAAACACCCATGTAAACAGAGTCTAGCCCTCTTAAAAATAGCCCCCAGTAGAGTCGCCACCGTGGCCATCCCGGGCGACGCGCGACGTTCGTTCCGGAGGGTTAAAAGGAGGGGGATCCCTCAAGGAAGAACTGCGCCGCGATCTCACACCCTTCCCTTAGAAAAGTGCTTCAGCCATCGTCGATGTGAATGTAAAGAGATAGAGTCGCCAACCTATTTTGCGCAAAATAGACAAAAGAACATGTTGCCACTTCGAGAGAACGACATTAAGGACAAACGGATGCATACAAAACCAATAGATCGGAAGTCCGGGGGCTAAGTTACGGAATGGGAAGTTGTTAGACACCCATCCCGCCCTTTCGATCTCTCATGGGCAAATGTTAATATTTTCCTTTATCCCCGTGAAGTGTGTGCATGTGTTTATATAATGAAGATTGGAATCGTTCGACCCATACCATGGAAAAGATAGGGTGAGGTCATCCACTGGAATATTCCCAAAATAATAATAAATGTAGAAGATATAATATGGGCGTTCATCGTGATATTGATCGTTATTGGGAAATGATAATATGTGAGGGATGAAACGCGAACAAGCATATTATATGTATATGTATGCTAGTTATGAAAATGAGGGATTTTGAGAAATTTGAAAAATAAGAGAAATTGGAAGATTAGAAAATTGGAAAATTGGAAAATTGGACTCGAGTCTCGGATTTCAATCCGGGACGCCTACGTAGCCTATAAAGGCATCAAAGTCCACGTTGTTAGAATGTAGAATAGGTATGGGGTTTATCCCATAGATTCAAACGGAATTTTATTGTGTGTACGTGTAGAAAATGTATTTTTGATTTTTTGGAAAAAGTGTGATGGATAATTCCGTTCGGAATTTACGAGTGTAACCCTCTTTTATTTGTTTTGGGATTTGTTATGGAAAATAAAGTGTGTGCAATATACTAATAAAAGCATAGATATTAATATGCATGAAATAAAGTGAAATTAGATTATGAATCTAATGTAACTTATGAAAACACAAGAAATTAAAAGAGAGGGTGATGGAATTGGACCTCCCTTGGAGCTTGATCTTGGATCTTGGATGAACTCCTTTGAATGTTGATGGATGTTGATGAGAGAGAAGGATATTTGCCAAATTGTGTGTGAAAAGGATGGGTATTTAGGCTTGAATGGAATTTCTCATATGGAACTTCACTGATTTCGAGAGAATGTTGCTGAGATCACTGTTGCTGATGGATTTGCTGTGTGTCTTGGGAGTGAGGCCATGGCCCTTATTTATAGGGGAAAAGGGGGGTGCTGATCGGCCTACCCCAGGGTAAGCCTATCGGTAGGTCACCCTTGACACTATGCCGGTAGGCAGGGTTCAGGACTTGCCAATTGGCAGTCTCGTGCGGAATTTTTTAGAAAAATAATCGTAGCGCACAAACCGTTGATCCAAATCGCGCACGGGGCATACGGTTAGAAAGGTATTTCATAGGCCTTAGAGAGTCCTTGGGACTGGTCCCGGGTTCAGGACTTGACATTGGGTCAAATGTGGGTCGGAAATGAACGTCAAGCCTTTAGATGGGAGATCAAGGGACACAAACGGATCGTTCGTCCGTATGGTAAGTCATAATCGTGCACGGGGCAGACTATTGGAAAGGTTTGGATATGTACTTCGACATTCCACAAAGTTTATCTTGGTTCGTAAAGTTGACCTTGGTTAAATGGGACTCGAAAGCATTCGGTGACCTCTCGGAGAAAAACGGATCGTTCGTCTGTACCATAGGTCAGAATCGAGCACGGGGTGGATCGTTAGAAAAGGTATTCCATGCCCTTCGGAGATTCATTTAGCCTCATTTGGGCTGAAGATTTGACTTTGGTCAAATGGAGTTTGGGAGCGCCTAGTGGCCTCCAGATCGATTTTTAAGGGAAAACTGATCGTTTGTTCAAACTGTTATGCTGTTTCGCGCCTGGGGCTGACCGTTGGAAAGGGGTTTCAGTGCCCTTTAAAGATTCAAAGATCTTTTGCTCTGATGGTGAAGTTGATTGGGGTCAATTTGGGGACAAGAGTGCCCGATGGCCTCTGAATTGATTTGTGGCAGTGAAATGGTCCGTTCGTCCGAACCGTTATGCCTATTCGCGCATGGGGCAGACTCTTGGAAAGGGTATTCAGAGCCCTTAAAAGATTCAAAGAGATTTCTCTCTGACGAAAGAGTTGACGAGAGATAAATGGGGATCAGGGGTGCCCAATGGCCTCTAGATCGGTACTCGGAGTGCGACCTAGGTTTGCGGTGGAAAGGGGAAGTGCTAGAGGTCTAAGGAGAGACTTAGGGGTCCTATAGTGTGGTGTCTACAATCGCTATAAACACTACCGTTGCATGACAAATGAAGTTAAACGCCTAATATTCCAAAAATAATACACAAGGTTTCAATTAAAAGTAATTCAAACTAAACCCTAGCTTTTAAACCTCAATACTCATTAATGGTGGAAATATGACCCCAACCTTTAAACTAGCTACTACAGATGCTAAGAACAATAAATACAACTACTTAACAAATAAAAACAAGAATTAAACTAATAACAACTAAGTAACAAAGTAAGGAAAGTAACTAATCAAAGCTTGAAAGAAAAATAAAGCTTGAGTTAAAGGAAGAAGATAATTAATAGTGGATTATAAACCCAAATGGGAAAACCCTAAGAGAGAGGAGGAGAAGCTCCCAAAATCCAATCCAAACCCTATTCTAACCAAAAAATCTGATGTAAAATAAATGTCCTCACTTAAGAAAATGTTTTCTCCTATATACCAATCCAAAACTCCATCAAAATAGATATTTGTAGACTTTAATGTAGCCTAATCGATTTAGGTAAAATTTTGAGTTGATTCGGATCCTGACGATACCATTCCTACTCTAATTTAATTCTGACACGTTATACGGAAAAAAACATAAAATCTTCATACGATTTTGAAATGATGAAAGGTCAAAAGTCACGCGAAGATAATTCATTTGTATACATGGTGGTGCATTTAAACCCTCTAAATTGTCCAGTATAAAATTACCAAATTACCCTTAAAAATATAGAATATGCTAACACTTTTCAGGGTGACTATAACTTCCTCATTCGGGATCCTAATGACGCATGGTCGGAACCACACGAAGATGATTCAATTGTCTACATGTTGGTTCTTTTATACCAACAAAATAAGGAGTTTAAAAAGACCAAATTTCCCTTGAAGTTGTGTCTTGCGATAAAAAATTTTCGAAACGCATTCAACTTTGTATTGTGCATGCATAACACCTACAAAATCTCAATTATACCTCAAAAAGTATATAAACATCAGTAATAGAGGTTGTCTAGTTAAAGAGTATAAATATAGTAATTAATGTAAACATGGGGGCTAAAATGCGCAAGAATAAAGGGGTAAAAAAATATAATATTTGGGACGAATCACACCCCCTAACTTACACATTACTGGTCCCTAAAAATGAAGTGCAAAGCAACCAAATAAGAAAAAAATACCAAAAATAGAGGAAATATGTATAAAGGATAAATGTCACTTTTGCGGGCGAACGATTGCATTTTGCATATGCAATAAGCCATTAAATCCCTAGGTAACTCTAGTGGACAAGTGTTCTATTGTGAGGGTTTTTAGGGATGAAACCCACAAACATCAAAGTTTACTCAAAATATTCCCAATCAATCAAAAAGACATGCTTAACAATAATGAAAATGATTTCAAACAAGTTAAGGGCAAAGTGAATGAATTCACACAAAAGTCCGTAGCTATTAACATTATAGAATAAAATTCATCAAATCGAAACCTTAAGTGTGGGAGGAAAAGTGAGCACATGAAAACTATGATTTAGCAAAACTTTTATAAACTGGATAAACATTAAAGCGTGCATGATATTCAAACCTCTCCAGATATTACACTCTAACAAATAAAATCACTAAGAAGGGGAGGTAATACACGGAACATGATAGCATAAAGAGTAAATGTAAATGGAAACTAGGTCATGCACATGTCATAAATTGAAGAACTCTATATATAAAATAAAACAAAATGCAATTTCAATGAAAGGATATCATCATTAAATAAGGTGAAATGCATTTTTAAAGATTATCACAACTATTTAAACTTTTAAGATACATTCACTTTAGTTGCACATAGGAGTTATATAGGGTTATAATATAGGCTAGGCTCGGGTTATGAAATGAAAAGAATATGTACGGATTCAAAGGTGTTTGGGGTGAAACACTTGGGATAATTGAAAATTGTGGGCAATTTCAAAATTGGAAAACGATTTTCATAACAAGCATTGGATATGAAATTGGAGAGTGAAAAAGATTATTGAACACTATATACAAAATGGAAATACTTCTCTTTCTCTTTCTTTTCTTCTTTTTCTCGTCCTTTTCTTTTGTTTTGTTTTCTTTCTTTTTCACATCTTTATTTTCTTTTACATTATCACATGCTTAATTGCAACCACATAACAAGAACATCATTCAATCCCAAGTATCATTCTAAAAGAAGTTATGGAAGGTAATATGTATGGTATATAACTCCAATTTATAGTTGGTTATGGGATTTTGGGTTATGAAACAAAAGGCTATACTAAGGCTCAAAGGGGTTAACTAGGAAAATATATATTGTGAGATGAAGGTCAATATTGGTTAAATAACAAAGATGGCCTATGATCCTTTTCTAAAGTTTACACAATTCTCGAAGCAAAAATCTTTTAAAATCATGCTCAAGTAACACATTTCAAAAATGTACTCAAATAATGAATAATCAATGAAAGAATAGAGATATTACCAACGAATTTAACGTTTTCAAGGAGGAAATAGTAATGTATAACACTCACAAATGAAGAAAAATACAACGCTCACTCGGTGTAAGTATATACAATGCAATAAAAATTTATGAGTTATAAAAATCTTAAGCCAAATCAATTAAACAAGAAAATTGCACATGCTCATAGGTTTACAGATCAATTCATGAAGTTTTTCACAATATCAACGACATGAGGACTAAAGTCTAATAACTTCTAAAATTGAGAACATGCATCATTTAATTATCTATTGGATTGGGCATTTATTAAAATTTATTGTCGAAAATAAAGGCAAAACGCCCAATAAAGAAGAAAAAAGAAAGAAAATATTTTTGAAAATTTTCAATTTTTCAACAAAGAGATTCTTGGAAATGACATATAGTCGGATCAAAGAACTATCAATGAATGAGAAGAATAATCCACACCCCGTAACTTAAATGTTGCATCGTCCTCAATACAAATCAAGAACGTAACATAAAGAGAAAAAAAAAGATATTACCCAAAATGGAGCGATCCCCGGATAACACACGTCCATTGATTCAACAAAAAATATTAGCACCAAGCATAACAAAGAATAATAGGAACATTAATTACACTAGACTATAATTAAAAATAAAAATAAAACAAACTACCACGATTTTAGCTTTGAACTAACTAAATACTAGAAGTTGAAATTTTTGAGCGTCCACCCAAAATAAAATTTGACTTTGAGGGATAATCACTGCACCCTGTTTTGAATGCATCCGTACCGATAAATAAGAATTCTGTTTGAACATTGAATGGCATGTGTAAGGCGTAAGAAATGAACCATCACAAATTAAATTTTTTTGGAGGATGATGGGGTCTTTTGACGCTAAGGGGGACAAGTACAATTGGGATCCAAGAAAAATAGAATTCCATCCCAAAGGTTTTTCAAGTAGAATGAATGGAGGGGCACATAAAAAGGAATGACCCACCTTGGAAAATAATTCGAGTAAAGAGTTATCTTCGGTAAAAGGATTAAAAGTTTCAAAGTTTTCAACCAACTCATAGGAATCTTGCGGTACTTGTAATGGTTCCATAATGGTGAACGAAAATGAGGATGAAATAAAATCAATCTCAAGTGGTTCATCATCACTTGGAGACTAAATTTCAGGGGAGAAAGATTCACTTTCAATGAAATGTTCTTCTAAAAATATTTTAGGTGAAACCTAACTCTCAACCTCCTTTTTGTTTTCCAAATAAGAACTAATCTCATTGCAAAGTGCTTCAGTTTTCAAATTATCACCATTAGGGTTATCCATTATGCTTTGGGTGAATAGAAGCATGGTTTCTTCTAAAGTAACCTTTCTTGGCTCTTAAACCTCAGATTCTTCATTTGGTTGAAAATATTCTTCAACTTCAAAAGTATCAGAAGAAAAATCATTGTTGAATTCGAATAATGCATTGAACTTTTGTTCCCAATAATGATTTTCTTCCCGATATTTGTTTTCAAGCTTTTCATTCTCAAGAATGTGAAGGCCTTCACGCATAGTAATGGGTGAAGGCGCGAATTCTTTAAAATGAAAAGTTTGAGAACAATTCCCATACAAACGTGAACCATTAAAATTACGAAAATCATCATAAAAAGACATGATTACCGAATAGTTTGTAGATGGAATATCCACATAGAGAGATGTGCGACCGAGAATTATACATTTCTTGGCAGTGAAATGTGCAAGCTTATAAAAAAGGTTAAAACAAAGAATAAAAATACAAAGTAAAAATACTACGAAATAGTAAATCAATTACAATTTATAACAAAACATTCCCCACCAACAATGCCACTTTGATGTAGCGAAAATCGAGCGTCCGTGTAGATACACTAATCGTTGTTATCGGTTTCTAATCGCAATGAAAATAAACCTAAACTACTAACTACACTTTTTATGGGAGTATAGCGTCTAGTTTGGGTATCAAAAATCAATAGGGAATGTTTGATAGACGTTAATTGATTTATTACTTCTCAAATAAAAATGTAAAAGATGATGATGGTTTAAAAGGAAAAAGAGAAAAGTTAACTACCCAATTAAAACTAAATAAAGTTTAAAAAAATGATATTAGGATCACATCCCCACCATGGGCTAACATCACTTAAAATGGATTATGGTTCGAAAACATTTAACCAAGCATACTCAATTGTTTATAAACATGATACATGAAGAAATTCAATTCAATAATGAAAGTTTAAACTTTCGCTCGAACATAGTCATAAATGAATTAATTTCAGAATATTGCTATAAACACTACCATTGCATGACAAAGGAAGTTAAACGCCTAATATTCCAACATTAATACACGATGATTCAATTAAAAGTCATTCAAAACAAACCCTAGATTTTAAATATCAATCCCCATTAATGGTGGAAATATGACCCCAACCTTTAAACTAGCTACTACAAATGCTAACAATAAACACAACTACTTAACAAATGAAAAAAAGAATTAAACTAAAAGCAACTAACTAAAAAAGTATAGAAAGTAACTAATCAAAGCTTAAAAGGAAGAAAAGCAAAAAAAAGCTTAAATTAAAGGAATAAGATAATGAATAATGGATTACATACCCAAATGGGAAAACCATAGGAGATAGGAGGATAAGCTCCCAAAATCCAACCCAAACCATATTCTAACCTAAAAATATGATGTAAAATATTATCCTCACTTAAGAGAATGTTTTCCCTTATATACCAAAGCACCCCCTTAAAAAATAACTATTTATGGACTTTTACTATGGCCAAATCGATTCAAGTCAAATTTCGAATCAATTTGGATCCTAACAGTATCATTCTTACTCTGATCCAATTTCGACACGGCATACGGTAAAAGCCATAAAATATCACTATGAACTCGGAATGACGCACGATCAGAATTCATGTGAAGATAATTCAATTGTATACATGATGGTTCTTTCAAACCCTCCAAATTGTATAGTATAAACTTACCAAATTACCCTTAAAGATGAAGAATATGCCGAAACTTTTTCAAAAATGACCTTAACTTTCTCATTCAGGATTGTAATGACGCACGGTCGGAATCCATGTGAAGATAATTCAATTGTCTACATGTTGATGATTATATACCATACAAAATAAGGATTTTAAAAAGGCCAAATTACCATCGAAGTTACGTCATGTGATGAAACTTTTTCAAAACGCATCGAGCTTTGCATGGTGCATGCATAACACCTACGAAAGCACAATTATACCTCAAAAGCATATAAAAATCGATAATAGAGTTTGTAAAGTTAACAAGCATAAATATAGGAATTAACGCACACAAGGAGCTAAAATGTACAAGAATAAAGGGCTAAAAAATACAATATTTGGGACGAATCACCAAGGTTTTCATGATTAAATGTAACTACAAAGGATTAAAAAAGAAAATAAATGCTTGCCTTAAAGATGATGAAGTATGAGTTTTTCCCTCTGAAATACTTCTTTTGGTGATGATCTAGAACCCGAAGATGGTAGCTTTCCTCCCCGAATCCTTTCTTCTTCCTCTTTTCTCACTTTCTGTTCCTTGTCTCACTTTCTCACAAACCCTGGCCATTTTGGGTGGATAAATATCAGCCTTCCTCTATCCACCTTCATTAAATATCATCATCAAACTCTCTAAACTCAGATTAAGTTCAACTCCGTCATGTAAAATGACTCGTATGCCCTCTCATGGTTCACAGTTAGTCTAAAAAGCCCTCGAAACCCAACCGTAACCCCCATTGTCCCGAATGAAATACCGGTAAATCTACCGCCTTAACTTAAATACGATGTAACATAATTTGATACGTTATCATTTACATATTACACAAGTAAGTATAAATATACATAAATAATAATGCTTTTTTATTCACCAATTCATATTTTTCTAAGCCAAATAAATTTTCGATTAAATTAAAATTACGTGCGCATGTGTAATTAAAAATACTTAAAAAAAATATGGGGTATTACATACTCCTGCCTAACAATGGATTTTCGTCCGTGAAATTCGGACATAACTGGCATAAAGTGCTCCAGATATTTTTTCGCATGTCATCATCATGCTCCCAAATCGACTCATCGGCATTATGATGCCCCCAATGAACACGAATTAACAGTACCACGTTCGATCGAAGCTTACACTCGTTACGATCTAGGATGGCAACGGGTCTCTCCTTATACGAGATATATGGCTACAAGTCAATTTCCTCTAATGGTTGAAGCACCCTATGTCTTTAACTCACTTGAGTCTACATTATATAGGTGCTCATCTAGTTTGGAAATAGTGACAAAATTGTACCTATCCCTAGATGAACCAAAAAGCCTCAGAATCTTCAAAGCTTCATTGATATTCCTCTATAAGCTCATGAATGTATAACATATACACCACACACTAGGACTTCATACATATAGTGATTTATTTTTGCAATGATCATGTGTGAGTTAAATCCCCTTAAAATGATTTTTAAATAATTTTTGGGATTTATTTAATATTTTCTAAGAATTTTAAATAATTTTTGGAAATTAAAATTGGAACTTAATAAAGCTTTAGGGTTGATTTGTAATTTTTTTTATTAATTAAAATTGTCTTGGGTAGAAACCAAAAGCGGTAGAAAATATTGTGGGTGAAACTGGATTTAATAAGGAACCTAAAACACGTGTGTGAGAGTGAATATATAGCGTACACGTGTTGTACACATATCGGTTAGATTTGTGTTTCTTATCACTCACATACCTGTGACTTACTATAAACCCTTGGATCGTTTTTATCTACGGTCTGCATGTGATTGGGATTAATCCAAGTGATCTATTTTTAACTAATCAAAGTTGGCTTTTGCACCGCTTTTTGAGAACCCTTAGATTTACAACGATTTAACTTCATTTAATCTCAACCCTTGATTTCAAGTCGTCTTTCCAGATCCTTCTATGTCTTGTATAAATAGATTCCATCTATGAGGCAATTAGAGACTTTTGTTATTCCTCGTTTGAGAGAAAAAAAGAGAGAAGAGAGAGAAGAGAGAGAAATTAATAGAGAGAGAAATAAAACCCTAATTCAAACTTCATCAAATCCAAACCAAAAATATTTTTCTAAGAGTTAAACCTTTGAGTGTTCAGCTCATGTTTTGAGAAGTTGTCATCTCTTGTTCTTGATCATTCTTCCAACTTAGTCACGTTGATTGAGTTTTTCAGTTTCTCTTTATAGAAACTTGAGATCTCGTCTTTGTGATACAAATCACATTGATAGTTTACTATTTTGATTTCTTATTTCGATAAATCTATCTTGTTGGTTATTTTTGGACTGATTTTTTGTTTTCAAACCCTAAACCAACAATATTCGTTCTGATTTCATTTTACTCAAACAATCAAACTTAGATCTAAATTTGATATCTTGATTGGGGATTGCACTTTCTATCTTTACTATTTTCAAAATAAGAAAGTGTTAGGATCTTGGATATGTCACAACAAGATTCCCTCTTGATCCACAATTATTTTGAAAGGTTTAAAGTCTGATATTGTCTTGACTAAATTGATTTTGGAAAACCTTGCATATCTAGGGATTTTGTAATTTGATAAATCATTCTATCTGTAATAAGTGTGAGTGTGTTGCATGCATATGTTAAAGAGGACATCACCACAACAATTTCACTCTACCACACTTAAAGTGTTAGTTGAATGACTTTGAACTTGGTTGAGTCGACATAAAGCTGGAATCAAGTAAAATTACGAAGCTGAAGAGAACATCAACAACAACAACCTTCAAAACAAATGTATGGAAGAGAAATTTAAGAGACTAGGTAACCTTTCCAGGTCCCTCTCTTTGATGGAACCAACTTCCCTTACTGGAAGGTAAGGATGGTGGCATTCATCCAAGGGACTCTGGGAGATGAAGTTTGGGAAGTTGTAGAAAATGGTTACACTTTTCCAATGAAATCAGTCGCTGAAGGAAGTACTATGAGGATCAGGAATTTACTAAGCGAATTCACTAAAGAAGAGAAAAAAATTTCACTATGTAACAATAAAGGCAAGAATGCCATATTTATGTCTATTAACGAACATGAGTTCAAGAGGATATCATCTTGCACAACTTCTAAGGAAGCATGGGATACTCTTGTAATTGCACATGAGGGTGATAATAGAGTTAAAGCTGCTAAAACTCAAATTCTAATCTAGTAGTATAACTCTTTGATCATGATCGAGATTGAGTCATTCGATGACTTCTATATCAGACTGACATACATTGTGACCAAATTACATGCCAATAGGATTGTTTATGATAAAAAGAAAATTGTATCTAAAATTCAAAGATCACTTCCAAAAAAATTTGATAACAAAAGATATGCAATTGAGAAAATGGATGATCAAAATCTTACCCCAGAACTCCTCAGTAGCAAACTAAGAACTGTGGAAATGGAACTAGAATTCAAGAAATAATTGATCCAGACCAATAAAAAATAGGGTACTTATAATCTTGTTTTTTCATTTAAGTTGATTAAACCTGACCTTGACCTTGACTCTGATGAGGGCTATGACTTGGATAACTTGGATAATCAGCTTACCTTTATGTCTAAGCAATTCAAAAATATTGTAAAATTAAAAACAAAGTTGCTTTAAGACAAGAGAAACCTAATTACGCCAACACTTCTAATAATAGGCCTCATGAGAAAAGACATGACAAACAAAAGACTGATGATCACAAGAGACCTCAGAAAGACCTTAAGAATGTTGAATGTTCACTACACCAAAAACAGGAATCTGGCACGGTTTAAAACTGTGCCAGATCAAATCTGGCACGGTTTTGAACCGTGCCAGAATCAGGTGTTCCAATATGGCCATTTTTTTTGGCAAGGCTCAAAAGTGTGCCAAATTTGGCCAAACAGGAACACTTCTGTCACACTTTTAAACCGTGCCAGAATTTGATATTGCTGGCACACTTTTGGCACAGTTTTTAACTGTGCCAGATTCAGCACAGTTTAAAAAAATTTGGCACAGTTAAAAAAGTCCCAAAATAAGATACACTTTTGCCACGGTTTTGAACTGTGCCAAATTTTTTTATAAAAAGAAAAAAAATAATTATTTGAAAGCACAAAAATTCACAAATTAAAAATATTGTACGTTGTTGATAAACTAATGTACATACAAACTTCAAAATATTACAAGTCTTTAATAGTTCACAGGCCAAAAAAAATTAAGCAGAGTTTTCTCTATTTTCGGGACATTCCAAAACCTGCTAATACAAAACCTGCCTAACATAAGCCCGCATGACCACAAAATATAACAATTAACTTACAAAAGCCCGTACGGCCATAAAAGTTAATAATAAAACTACAAAAGCCTGCACGTCCATAACACAAAAAAATAGAATCATGAATAAACCCCCTGTTGTACACCATTGAGTTCTCTCTGTGTTCCACATGAATAAATGCCAACGATAAACTGTTATCATGCAAAAAAAAGAGGATACAAAAAAGATACAATATTAGTAACCCAATAATTTACAAAAAAAAATTTACTCAAACAAAAAAATTACATATAAGAGTGGAAATTATCGTCATATTCTCAAACCGGGAGACCCAGGACTACGCGATCAGTTCCTACAAGTTACATTGGTCCCGTGCGAGGTGTTTGTGCTTCCTACGGGGTCGTTTGGGGGCTGGTTTGTGTTTTCACCCTTTAACGGCTTGTTTTTAAGTTTAAGTGTTGATTTTTGCAAATTATCGTCATATTCTCAAACTGGGAGACTCGGGACTACGTGGTCAGTTCCTACAAGTTACATTGTTCCCGAGCGAGGTGTTCGTGCCTCTTACAGGGTCGTTTGGGGGGCTGGTTTGGATTTTCACCCTTTAACGGCTTGTTTTTAAGTCTAAGTGTATTTTTGCAAATTATCATCATATTCTCAAATCGGGAGACCCGGGACTACGCAATCAGTTCCAACAAGTTACATTGGTCCCGTGCGAGGTGTTTATGCCTCCTATGGGGTCATTTGGGGGCTGGTTTGGGTTTTCACCCTTTTTAAGTCTAAGTGTGATTTTTGCATATTATCGTCATATTCTCAAATCAGGAGACTCGGGACTACGCGATCAGTTCCAACAAGTTACATCGGTCCCGTGCGAGGTGTTCTTGCCCCTTACGGGGTCGTTTGAGGGGTGGTTTGGGTTTTCACCCTTTAACGACTTGTTTTTAAGTTTAAGTGTTGATTTTTGAAAATTATCGCCATATTCTCAAACCGGGAGACACGGGACTACACGATCAGTTCCTACAAGTTACATTGGTCCCGTCTGGGGTGTTCGTGCCTCTTACTGGGTCGTTTGGGGGATGGTTAGGGTTTTTATCCTTTAACGGCTTGTTTTTAAGTTTAAGTGTGGATTTTTGTAAATTATCGTCATATTCTCAAACCGGGAGACCTGAAACTATACGGTCAGTTCCAACAAGTTACATTGGTCCCGTACGAGGTGTTCGTGCCTCCCATGGGGTCGTTTGGAGGCTAGTTTGGATTTTCACCCTTTTTAAGTCTAAGTGTGATTTTTGCAAATTATCATCATATTCTCAAACCTAGAGACTCGGGACTACGTTGCCAGTTCCAACAAGTTACATTGGTCCCGTGCGAGGTGTTCGTGCCTCTTACGGGATCGTTTGGGGGCTGGTTTGGGTTTTCCCTCTTTAACGACTTGTTTTTAAGTCTAAGTGTTAATTTTTGCAAATTATCGTCATATACTCAAACCGGGAGACTCGAAACTACGCGATCAGTTCCAACAAGTTACATTGGTCCCGTGCGAGGTGTTCGTGCCTCTTGCGGGGTCATTTGGGGGCTGGTTTGGGTTTTCACCCTTTTTAAGTCTAAGTGTGATTTTTACAAATTATCATCATATTCTCAAATCGAGAGACCCGGGACTACGCGGTCAATTCCAACAAGTTAAATTGTTCCCGTGCGAGGTGTTCGTGCCCCCTACAGGGTTGTTTGGGAGGTGGTTTGGGTTTTCACCCTTTAATGGCTTGTTTTTAAGTTGAAGTGTTGATTTTTGCAAATTATTGTCATATTCTCAAATCGGGAGACCCGGGACTACGCGGTCAGTTCCTACAAGTTACATTGGTCCCGTGTGATGTGTTCGTGCCTATTACGGGGTCGTTTGGAGGCTAGTTTGGGTTTTCACCCTTTAACGGCTTGTTTTTAATTTTAAGTGTTGATTTTTGCAAATTAACAGCATATTCACAAATCGAGAGACCCGGGACTATGCAGTTAATTCCTACACGTAACATTGGTCCCATATGAGGTGTTCGTGCCTTCTACGGGGTCGTTTGGAGGCTGGTTTGGGTTTTCACCCTTTAACGGCTTGTTTTTAAGTCTAAGTGTGATTTTTGCAAATTATCATCATATTCTCAAATCAGGGACCCGAGACTACGTGGTCAGTTCCAACAAGTTACATTGGGCCCGTGCGAGGTGTTCGTGCCCCCTACGGGGTCGTTTGGGGGGTGGTTTGGGTTTTCACCCTTTAACGACTTGTTTTTAAGTTTAAGTGTTGATTTTTGCAAATTATCGTCATATTCAGAAATTAGGAGACCCAGGACTACGCGATCAGTTCCTACAAAATACATTGGTTCCGTGCGAGGTGTTCTTGCCCCTTACGTGGCCGTTTGGGGGCTGGTTTTGGGTTTCACCCTTTAACGGCCTGTTTTTAAGTCTAAGTGTTATTTTTGTAAATTATCATCATATTATCAAACTGGGAGACCCGGAACTACGCGGTCAGTTCGTACAAGTTACATTGATCCCATGCGAGGTGTTCGTGCCTCTTACGGGGTCATTTGGGGGTTGGTTTGGGTTTTTGACCTTTAACGGCTTATTTTTAAGTCTAAGTGTTCATTTTTACAAATTATCATCGTATTCTTAAACTGGGAGACCTGAGACTACACGATCAGTTCGTACAAATTACATTGGTCCTGAGCGAGGAGTTTGTGCCTCTTACGGGGTCGTTTGGGGGTTGATTTGGGTTTTCACCCATTAACGACTTATTTTTAAGTCTAAGTGTTTATTTTTGCAAATTATTGTCTTATTCTCAAACCGGGAGACCCGTGACTACGCGGTCAGTTCATACAAGTTACATTGGTCCGGTGCGAGGTGTTCGTGCCTCTTACGGGGCCGTTTGGGGGCTGGTTTTGGTTTTCACCCTTTAACGACCTATTTTTAAGTCTAAGTGTTATTTTTGCAAATTATCAACATATTCTCAAATCGGGAGACCCGTGACTACGCAGTCAGTTCCAACAAGTTACATTGGTCCCGTGCGAGGTGTTTGTGCCTCTTACGGGGTCGTTTGGGGGCTGGTTTGAGTTTTCACCCTTTAACGGCTTATTTTTAAGTCTAAGTGTTGATTTTTGCAAATTATCATCATATTATCAAACCGGGAGACCCGGGACTACGCGGTCAGTTCGTACAAGTTACATTGGTCTCGTGCGAGGTGTTCGTGCCTCTTACGGTGTCGTTTGGGGGCTGGTTTGAGTTTTCACCCTTTAATGGCTTATTTTTAAGTCTAAGTGTTGATTTTTTTAAATTATCGTCATATTCTCAAATCGGGAGACCCGGGACTACGCGGTCAGTTCCAACAAGTTACATTGGTCCCGTGCGAGGTGTTCATGCCTCTTACGGGTCCGTTTAGGGCTTATTTAGGTTTTCATCCTTTAACGGCATGTTTTTAGGTTTAAGTGTTGATTTTTGAAAATTATCGTCATATTCTCAAATTGGGAGACCCGTGACTACGCAGTCAGTTCGTATGAGTTGCATTGGTCCCGTGCGAGGTGTTCTTGCCTGTAACGAAGTCGTTGGGGGCCTGGTTTGGGTTTTCACCCTTTAACGGCTTGTTTTTATGTCTAAGTGTTAATTTTTGTAAATTATCTTCAAATTCTCAAACCGGGAGACCCGGGACTACGCGGTCAGCTCGTAAAAGCTACATTGGTCTCGTGCGAGGTGTTCGTGCCTCCTATGGGGACGTTTGGTGGCTGGTTTATGTTCTCACCTTTTAATGGCCTGTTTTTAAGTCTAAGTGTTATTTTTACAAATTATCGTCAAATTCTCAAATCGGGAGACCCAGGACTACGTAGTCAGTTCCTAAAAGTTACATTGGTTCCGTGTGAGGTGTTCGTGCCTCTTACGGGGTCATTTGGGGGCTGGTTAGGGTTTTCACCCTTTAACGATTTATTTTTAAGTTTAAGTGTTTATTTTTACAAATTATCATCATATTCTGAAACCGGGAGACCTGGAACTACGCGGTTAGTTCCAACAAGTTACATTGGTCCCGTGCGAGGTGTTCGTGCCTCCTATGGCGTCGTTTGGGGGCTGGTTTGTGTTTTCACTCTTTTTAAGTCTAAGTGTGATTTTTGCAAATTATCGTCATATTCTCAAACCGGGAGACCCGGGACTACGTGATCAGTTCCAACAAGTTACATTGGTCCCGTGCGAGGTGTTCGTGCCTCTTACGGGGTCGTTTGGGGGCTGGTTTGGGTTTTCACCCTTTTTAAGTCTAAGTGTGATTATTACAAATTATCGTCATATTCTCAAATCAGGAGACTCGGGACTACGCGGTCAGTTCCAACAAGTTACATTGGTCCCGTGCGAGGTGTTCGTGCCCCCTACAGGGTCGTTTGGGAGGTGGTTTGGGTTTTCACCCTTTAACGGCTTGTTTTTAAGTTGAAGTGTTGATTTTTGCAAATTATCGTCATATTCTCAAATTGGGAGACCCGGGACTATGCGGTCAGTTTCTATAAATTACATTGGTTCCGTGCGAGGTGTTCGTGCCTCTTACGGGGACGTTTGGTGGCTGGTTTAGGTTTTCTCCCTTTAACGACCTGTTTTTAAGTCTAAGTGCCTCTTTGGGATTGTTTGGAGGATGTTTTGGATTTTAATCCTATAACGGTATGTTTTTAATCAATTTAGAACGTTTATTGATTTTAGAAAATTTTGACATAGTTCCATTTGTTTGTTCGTTAAATCCAACATGTTTTAACATTTAAAATAAACTCAACAGCAACAGCAAACTCCAAAACCAAACCACCAGCAAATCCCTTCCACCAATTTAACTAAATAAGCTAATAAAGTAAGCCATTATACGTTTGGATACTTGTTGCCGCTATTTCAAGCCATTTTTTTTATTTAATGCTGCAACATTTAAAGAGAATTTGAGACTTTGAGACTAACCAGATTTCATTTGTATTTTGATAGGCACACGATGAACTCTTCGCGCCATAACTTCTCAAAAGTATCCCATTTGGTCCAACAATGTCTGTAAATTCTGAAATCTTCTATTCTGAGCGGCATTTAGTTTTTCAGTAGACGATATCTTATCTTTCAAGTTTCTCAGCTCTTCATTATGATACCAAGACTGTGCTATGACTGTTAAAGTGTCAGAAGATTTATATTAGAATGTTTGTCTTATAAAATACAAAAAGGATAAAAGGGGGAAAGAACTAAAAATTGCACTTATCATTCATCAAATCATCCTTTATTTTACTCCAATATGATGTTTTGAATAATTCCACAATGCTAGGTTTCACGTCAGTTACATGCTTCTGAATTCAAAATCAATGCATGAAAGAATAACTAATAATATTTCTAGACACACACACACACACACACATATGCATGTAAGACAAGTTTTTAAAATCAATCAGTGTCTCTCCACTAAAAGATACACACACACACACACACACACACACACACACACACACACACACACACACACACACACACATATACATGTGTCCAAATGTAAAGATATAACTAATAATATTTCTAGATAAGAATAATGTACTTGTTACAATATCAATCAATGTGAATTGGGAACGTAGCAATGCATAAGCACATAAATGAAAATAAGTTTCTTAGCTTCGTATGGATTTTGATTATTAAAGAAAAGACCTAACCCCCCAGCTCAACTCAACCCAAAGTTAAAACCAAAAAAAATCTCAGAGTATTTTTGCTTGATCATCAGTTGTGTGGTATGTCTTGCATACACACAAACACACACACACACACACACACACACACACACACATATATATATATATTTATATATATATATATATATATATGTACACACACTTGCATATACATGTATACATGCATAGATAATTGAACGGTTTAAACTCTATAATGCACGTGTTTGGCTGAATTTGGGTCAGAAGAAAATGTATCTGACGGTCTTTGGTTATCTTCATTAAATCGGTTAATTATATCACAAGACTTAGTGAAATGTCATTCTTCTTAGGCATGTTAAGGGCCATACGTTCAAAGCTTCTTGTGAAGAAAATAAGGAAATAACAATTATGTCTACGATTGCAACATAACACGAATGCTTCCTGGTTCAAAGTTCTAACATACAAATAATTACCCATTCTGAATGTAGAAGCTTATGAATGTAATTTCTATTAAGAACATGTTTCTTAGTGAAATGTCATTCTTCTTAGGCATATTAAGGGACATACGTTCAATGCTTCGAACGAAAGAAATTCCAACAATCATAAGGTAATCGGATTATATTTCCAAACCCAAATAACCCATAGGTTACCCGATTAAATTTTTGAAAATTAAATGATTCGAAAGTTCCAATTACAAATCATGCAAATAGAATACACCAATAGAGACTCATAAAAGAAAGACAATTTCATATAAAAGTAATAATATAATACAAAAGAAAAAATTAACAGAAAAGACCAAAATTACCTGTGTGGGCACCAAAACATCGGTATTCCTCATGTGAATCAACAAATCGATTTTCCTCAGGTGCCCCTCCTTCAACGGCGGCTGTTTCATTGATTTAAATAACTCAATCAACTCCCTTTCCATCTCTACAAATAAATATATACATGTATATACATTCAACACAAACAAATTTAAAAAACTAAAACAGATGTTCAAACCCTAATTTTTGGAATATTGATTTGGGTATACAATAATATTACAAATTTACCATCTATTGAACTCGTAGAATATCGATTTGGGTATTATAACAAAACCCTAATTTTTTTAGAAAAGAAGGATATGCTTTAGAGAGATGTAGTGAGAGAGAGATGGGAGATTACCAGAGAAGTCTTCATCGTCTTTTCCTCATCGGACCTTCTCCATAAAAAATACCTCGAGTAGTTCTTCATTTCTCCGCAGAAAGAAATGTTTAGAGATACAAGCGACCTATAAGTATCAGGGAAATGACTTAGCCAATGACCACTTAGGTCTTCCACTTCACTCTCCCCCAAATCCAGCTCTTTCAAATTCCTACCCCACCAAACATTTCCTCAATAAAAAATAACAACAGATATCAAAATTACAGTGTTATGTTACAGTTAATTAAATATCAAAATTACAGTGCTATGTTTAGATTCAACAAGATTCAACGTTGACCTGCAATTAGGGGCAACAGAAGCAAGTGCATCAGTAGTAAAGCCCTCACAGGAAGACAACACCAACACCTTAAAATTATTAAACGACCTCGAATTCAACTCCAATGTCTCATCCGTGACCACCATCCTCTTCAACCTAATCTCCTCCAACCGAGGGTACGCCCCGCCCATCACCACTATCCACGGGTACACATACCTGCCCCATCCGTCCGGCACCAGATTTAAATCCGTAAAATGCAATTTCCCTATAAACCTCCTCTGGACTCACCTTGTTTCCTACTCCACCTCTCCACCTCGTACCACGATTTGCACACCGGTGATACCGCGTTTCGGTCCTGGTCACTGAAGATGAACGAGAACGAGTACGCCAGTAAAACCTCCTCTCGAAACGAGTACGCACACCAGTAAAACCTCCTACGGAAATGAGACGCCATTACGGATCACAAAAAGTTATTTCTTTTTGTAGGTTTAGATCTTAGACACCATTAACGACTTCAGATCATTAATGCTTAAGGAAAGGTAGACAGAGAGAGAGAGAGTTAATTTTTGTGGAGAAAGAGCGGGGATGGGTTAGAGAAAGAGAGGGGGATTGGTGTGTGGCTTCAAAATGAGAGGGAATTGAGTTTTGGTATTTTTTTAAGGTATTTATATTTTAGTAAAGTGTGTTCAGTTTTGGCACACTTTTAAACAATGCCAAATTTTGGCACGGTTTTAAAGTGTGCCAGATTGTCATTAAACCGTGCCAGAATTTGGCACGATTTTAAACTGTGCCAAATTTTTAATATCAAGGTGTGCCAAATTGTTGTTTTTGGTGTAGTGGTCATAGATGTGACAAATTAGGAGACATGGCTAGTGACTATAGGGTTAACTTAGACAAAAACCCCAAACATAATAGGGCTCAACTATGCAAGACTTGGAATGACTCAAGTGAATCTTAAAATGATGAACCTGAGTCATACAACTCTTTTGACCCTTGCATATCATTCTTTGCTAAGATAATCTATTACGATGATAAGGAACCTGATCTTGATATGATAAAAGATGTTTCTTTTACTGATGTGTCTGACTTAATGCTTGAGAATGATTGTAGTACAACAAATCATGTGTGTTTGAGTCAAAGTGAACGCCTTATTGATGATGCCAATGGGTGTGTGAGTCCTAAAATTGAATCGACAGGGGACACTGCACACTGCTCACTTAGTGACTCCGACAATGAGGACCTTCCTGACGTTCACACACTTTACACTAAAACACTAAAGAAAATCGCTAGACTAGAGAAGCTTGTCAAAGATATTTCCAAGAAACTAGAGTCCTTAAACTAAATAGTTAAACAAAATGCTGAAGAGTATACGTATCAATGTTTAACTCATGATGAGGAAATAACGGTTTTTGAACAAAGAGTGAAAGACTTGACTGAATCCAATAATGTTTTGGAAAAGAAGTATAAAGGATCGTTATTATAATTGGAACAAACAAAAGAAAAGGCTTCAACAGTCTTCAAAAAAATTTCAAAATTTAAAAGCAATTCTAATTGTTTTGAGGATTGTGTTGCTGATAGCAAGACCAATTCTGATGACAAATCTGGAATAGGATTTTGTGCCAAAAATATCAAGCAAACTAAACCTCTTGAAACCATAAAGTTTGTTATTGGTGGGAAAAGACCTATGTAAAGTTTTCCAGACTTTCAATCTTTGAAAAATGATTTTGCTGAAAACCAGCAGCAGTTAAACATTGGTGAGACAAGTACCTCTAAGCATAATGTGCAACTTAGAGCCAAATATATTTATCCTCCCATTATAAAGAGTGAGGCCTCATTTCAAACTGTTCCCTCTAGAAATAATGCCAAAAGTCATAATTTAGTGAAACCTATGTTCAACAACTTTTCTAAAGACTTATCTGCATTTAGCAATCTTTATTGCTCATACTGTGATGTGTATGGACATTCATTAAATGTTTACTATTACAAACATCTATACCAACCTACCTATCCCTCTTTTACCTATCAGAATTTTAACTATTCTAGGAGAAGCCGTAAGAATTATGTCGTTCCTAAACCACCAGATAAAAACTCTAAATATCGAAAGAGAAAGACAAGATCTAATACTAAAATATAATCGTCAAGAAATAATCCTAGAGTCTTTTCTCAACCAAATGCTCAAAATGTTTATAAATTTTAAAAACCTGCGCAAAATCTGTTTAAACAAAAATCTGAAGCTCGCAAGTTTTATAAAAAATACGAGCTAATAGGCGCAAATTGAAAACCAAAGAAATTTGGGTAAGAAAGGATGATCTAGTACCCCAGATGACATGTAACATAGTGATCAGTGCTTTGAAAGCTGAACACACTACATTTGGATGGTACTTAGACTCTGGATGTTCTATGCATATGACTGGGGATGAATCCAAACTTTCAAACAAAACTAACTTCTCTGGAGGTAAAGTCTTGTTTGCAGATGGTGTATTAGCCCAGATCGTTGGTAAAGGAACACTCTATGAATAAGGATTACCTATTATTGAAGATGTTCTATTAGTAAAAGGTCTTAAGGCTAATCTACTAAGTATTTCACAATTTTGTGACTACAATCATACTGTCACCTTTTCGAAGAATAATTGCAAATTTTTTAATGAAAATGGCGAGTGCATCATTACAGGACTCCGTACTCCTAATAACTGTTACACAGTCAATTCAGCTGCAGAGATCTGTAACATTTCCAGATTAGATGACAATGAATTATGGCATAACATAATAGGTCACATAAATTATAACAGCCTCAGCAAATTATCCTCTCAGGAAATTGTTAGAGGTTTTACGAAAGATAAAATCCATTTCTAACATAGTATGTGGTCCTTGTTAAGAAGGATAAAATAGTTAAGGCACCTCATAAAAAGGTTAAAGACATTTTATCCTCTAAACCCTTATAACTCATCCATATGGATCTAATGGGTCCTTCTCGTACTATTAGTCTTTGTGGCAATAGTTACATTTTAATTATGGTTGATGATTACATATGATTCACTTGGGCTGCATTTCTAAAGCAGAAGTCTGAAACCTTTAATGCGTTTTTGAAAATCTTACTTCGTATAAAAAATGAAAATGACTCCCAAGTAGATAGAATCCAGAGTGATAGAGGAGGTGAATTCGTAGATTCAGGTGTCATTGAATATTGTGACTATAATGGTTACAAACACGAGTTCAGTGCTCCCAAGACACCCCAACAAAATGGGATAGCTGAGCGGAAAAATAAAATAATTCAGGAAATGGAAAGAGTTTTGATACATGCCAAAGATTTACCTAAATACTTTTGGGTTGAATTAGTTCGTATTACATGTCACATTATCAATAGAGTCTACCTTAGGAAGAATTCTAAACAGACCCCCTATAAACTTTGGTATGACAAGACACCAAATCTGAAATATCTTAGAAATTTTGGTGGTACATGTTATGTCTGTAAAGATAGAGAACAATTATCTAAGTTTGAAACAAGAGGAGATAAAGCTATATTTTTGGGTTATTTACCTGACAGTAGAGCCTACCAAATTTAAAACTTGCGTACTAAGACCATGATATAATCCATTAATGTGATTGTAAATGACACAACTGGAGAAAGTAAGAATACCAAACCAGCTATTGTGGATGAGTCTGAAAATATTTTAAATTATGACTCTCCTGAAATAACTGAGTCTTTACCGACTGAGACCTCTGAAGTGCCTAATTGTGTTTCCAAATACCATCCTATAGATAACGTTGTTGGTAACCTTATAGAACCTGTTCGTAGAAGATCTCAACTTCGTAACATTGCTTATTTTTCATGCTTTGTGTGTCTCATTGAGCCTAAGAATGTAAATTAATCCTTGAAGGACCCCTTGTGGCTTAGAGCAATGCAAGAGGAACTTCCTCAATTTGTCATTCACGATGTGTGGTATCTTGTACTCAGGCCTGAAAATAAAAGGGTTATTGACACTCGTTGGATTTTTAAAAACAAGACCGATGAATCTGGAATGGTTGTAAGGAATGAAGCTAGATTAGTTGCCCAGGGATACTCTCAGATTGAAGGAATTTATTTCCAGGAAACGTTTTCATCTGTTACTCGCCTCGCCTCGAGTCTATTCTTCTTCTTTTTGCTATAGCTTGTCCTTTACATTTCAGGCTTTACCAAATGGATGTAAAGTCTGCATTTCTTAATGGTACATTAACTGAGGAGACCTATGTAGAACAACCCAAAGGGTTTGTTGACCCTCATCATCCAAATTATGTTTATCATTTGAAAAAGGCCTTATATAGATTAAAATAGGCTCCTAGAGCCTGGTATGAATGCCTATCCAATTTCTTTTAACCAAAGGTTTTAGGAGAGGCGAAAATGACTTAACATTATTTGTCAAACATTTTGACAACAATGTTACCATAGCCCAAGTGTATGTTGACGATATCATCTTTGGATCCACCTCCCCTTCAGAAGCCAAGTCCTTCTCAGACATTATGCACAAAGAATTCCAAATGTCGCTTATGGGGGAGTTGCAATTTTTCTTAGGTCTTCAAGTTAAACAAAATTCAGAAGGTTTATTTGTTTCGCAATCTAAATATGCATTAGAGATTGTTAAAAAATTTATCCTAGATACACCTAAAGAAGCTAGAACGCCTATGAGTAGCTCTGTCAAACTTTCCAAAGATGAAAATGGTAAATCCATTGATTCTACTTTATACTGTAGTATGATAGGAAGTTTGCTTTATCTAACTGCCTCACACCCTGATATTATGTACAATGTTTGTGTGTGCGCCCGTTATGAAAATAATCCTAAAGAGAGCCATTTATTATGGGTAAAAATAATAATTAAATACATAAATGGCACTCACAATTTAGGATTGTGGTAAACTAATGACACATCAAGCACTATAGTAGAATACACTGACGCTGAATTGGGCTGGGTGTTCCGAAGATAGTAAAAGTACTTCAGGAGCATGTTCTACATCGGTAACAACTTGGTAGTTTGGAATAACAAAAAATAAAATTGCACTTCTTTATCTACTGCAGAATCTGAATATATCGCAGCTGGAAGTTGTTGTGCCCAATTATTATGGATGCAACTAATACTGAAAGATTACGGTATAAATGAAGAAAAACTATATCTCTATTGGGATAACCAAAGTCTGATCAACATCTCTAAGAATCCAGTTCAACATTCTCGCACCAAATATATTAAAATTCGATATCACTTCATACGAGAATTAGTTGAATCAAAAGAATTAGAAATTAATTACTTGCCTGCTGATCTACAATTTGTGGACATGTTTACAAAACCATTAGATTTTAAGCGTTTTGAATCTTTACGCAAATCAATTGGCATGGTTTTGGCTGAATAATTTTGTTAATTTGTATAACTTCCAGATTTTCATATGCTTATAATCAATCTCTGTGGATGTAAGGCATGGATGTTAGTATAATGACAAAGAACACCTGTTATATATGTTTTATGCAAGAGATTCGTATGAATTCTCGTTATTTATGCAAGTTACTGCTTATCTACCTGGTTATAACACTCTTATTTGATTATTGTTGCCCTTTGTCCATTTGAGACAAAATGGGGGAGAAATTTGAGTTCACTTGAACATATTTATATATTCTCATCTAATAAACTTGATCTTAGGTATCTTATTGCAGATTTTAGTACCTCACTATTGCATCAGATTTTGATAGGGTAATGGTTTGTACATAGTTGATTTATGTAATTTTTCCATTTCTAAGAGTTTGGGTAGATAGATTGTTTGTATAAGAATAGGATATTCTTATTTCTTTTGGTATCCCTACGAGTCCTAGATGACTCAAAGGAGATTTTGTCTCATATTTCCAAAAGGGGAGATTGAAGCACCCTATATCTTTGACTCACTTGAGTCTACATTATATTGGAGCTCATCTAGTTTGGAAATAGTGACAAAATTGTGTCTATCCCTAGATAAACCAAAAAGCCTCAGAATCTTCAAAGCTTCATTGATATTCCTCTATAAGCTTATGAAGGTATAAAGCATACAGCACACACTAGGACTGCATATATATAGTGATTTATTTATGCAATGATCATTCGTGAGTTAAATCCCCTTAAAATGATTTTTAAATAATTTTGGGGATTTATTTAACATTTTCTAAGAATTTTAAATAATTTTTGGAAATCAAAATTAGAACTTAATAAAGCTTTAAGGTTGATTTGCAATTATTTTTTATTGATTAAAACTGTCTTGGGTAGAAACCAAAAGCAACAGAAAATATTGTGGGTGAAACTGGAATCAATAAGGAACCTAAAACACTCGTGTGAGAGTGAATATACAGCCTACACGTGTTGTACCCATATCAGTTAGAGTGGTGTTTTTTATCACTCACATGCCCGTGACTTACTTTAAAACCTTGGATCGTTTTTATCTACGGTTTGCATGTGATTGGGATTAATCCAAGTGATCTATTTTTAACCAATCAGAGTTGGCTTTTGCACCGCTTCTTGAGAACCCTTAGATTTACAACGATTTAACTTCATTTAATCTCAGCCCTTGATTTCAAGTCGTCTTTCCAAATCCTTCTATGTCTTGTATAAATAGATTCCATCTATGAGGCAATTAGATACTTTTGTTATTCCTCGTTTGAGAGAAAAAAAGAGAGAAGAGAGAGAAAGGATTAGAGAGAGAAATAAAACCCTAATTCAAACTTCGTCAAATCCAAACCAGAAATATTTTTCTGAGAGTTAAACCTTTGAGTGTTCAGTTCATGTTTTGAGAAGTTATCCTCTCTTGTTCTTGATCATTCTTCCAACTTAGTCACGTTGGTTGAGGTTTTCAGTTTCTCTTTATAGAAACTTGAGATCTCGTCTTTGTGACACAAATCACATAAATAGTTTACTGTTTTGATTTCTTATTTCGAGAAATCTATCTTGTTGGTTATTTTTAGAATGATTTTATGTTTTTAAACCCTAAACCAATAATATTCGTTCTGATTTCATTTTACTCAAACAATCAGACTTAGATCTAAGTGTGAGATCTTGATTGGGGATTGCACTTTCTATCTTTACTATTTTTAAAACAAGAAAGTGTTACGATCTTGGATATTTCACAACAATATTTATCTTGATCTGCGGTTGTTTTGAAAGGTTTAAAGTCTGATATTGTCTTGATTAAATTGATTTTGGAAAACCTTGCATGTCTAGTGATTTTGTAATTTGATAAATCAATCTGTTTGTATTAAGTGTGAGTGTGTTGAATGTATATGATAGAGAGCACATCACCACAACACTTTCACTCTACCTCACTTAAAGTGTTGGTTGAATGACTTTGAACTTGGTTGAGTCGACGTAAACTGGAATCAAGTAAAATTACGAAGCTGAAGAGAACATCAACAACAACAACCATTAGAGAAGTCAGATATAATCTAGAAGAGTTGGTAATGATTCTGAACTTAGTTTAGGTGTGTTTATATGGTTTGATTGTTAAATAGCTTATAATTTGTTACTCTGTTTTAGTGAATTTTTGTTTAGTGACGTAGAGGTCCCCGTGAATGTTTCCCCAATTGGGTGGGGTTTTACCACGTTAAAAATTTACTTGTGCACTTCCTCATATTCTCATCACCTTCTTTTAAGCCTCTGCCATTAAAAGATGGACATATTATACCATCGTATAATCTGTCCGAATCGATAATAAATGGGATGGTCCACCTTGGTCGTACGATCCACAAGAACCCATATGGAATCATGATCCCTATACGATGTCAGTAGCCCCGTGATGAAGTCAATTAAAATTCTCTCCCATTTCCTTACTGGAATCTCCAAAGACTGTAAATCCCAGCTGGTCTCTAGCGTTCTACCTTCACCAACTGATAAGTGGTTCACCTGGAGACAAACTCAACAATGTCTCGCTTAATCTTAGCCCACTAATATTGCCTCCTCATGTCTTCGTACATCTTATCCCCTCTATGATGTATCGAAAATCGTGACCCATGAGACTCTACCAGCACTGCATGTCGTAGGTCCCCACCCTCTGGGACTATCAGTGTTCTATTAAAGAATAAGCCTTTGTAACACCTCGATGTGGATTTATGAATTACTCGTGGTCGACCAGGTTCACCCCGAGCGTTAAGTGTGAAGTAAAATGAGACAACCTAAATTATGTTTCTAGTCTAATTTTATTTAAATAACCTTTCACTTATTTAACATGTGATCCAATTTATATCAAACTACGTTAGGGACCCATGGAAAGCATCCCCAGAGTCCGAGCATACAGAGCTACAGATGTAAAATAAAAAGAATACTTACCTGTGTAATGCCCTAAAAAAATAGAACCGCACACAACCAGCCGTAACAAAGAGGAGGGAATGAGCGAATGTCCAATGGAAAAATAAAACAACGCAATATATATCCTATGGCTAAAAAAGAGTCTCTAACACGTTTACCTACGTGCATATACATATATATAAATTAATGCATGAAACCGTTTTATTCCAAAAACGTTACTTGTTCCGCTTAATTCACATTAATCTTATAAAAGAACCCATATTTACTTAACTTGACATTTATTTTCCGATTTAATGCACACTGTTAAATACTTTTAACAAAGTACCATTTGTTTAGTAAAAGGAACTTCTTTTTATCGAAATTTTCCCATTTACTTACACAAAATTTACCTTAGTATTTTTCTTGAAAATCACCTTTCAACACACGCAAGCACAATGTTAAAAAATACTTATTTTTCATTAAAAAAATCCTTTATAAACACACTTTTGTGTTAATTATGGGTTAAAAATCTTTAGGTTGCTTGATTACCTATTTAATCACTTCACTTTATCATTTCTTTTTTATTTCATGAACATTAGCCAATTTCTTAAATTACTTGTCCACGTTATATATAAATCGGAACTTGTATTAATTTCATTCAAGTTAGGTTGACCTTTCTTATATTCACCACACAAACCATTTTTTGACATGTCCCACTTTCTTATTATCTTTTCTCAAAATTCTCCAAATAACTACGTACTTTAACAGGTTCCACACCGCCGGTAACGTTGCCATATGGTCAATCCAGTATTATTGGGTTTTTCACCCTAGGGCTCTGGGACCTTCTTAATTCTTTTTCGGTCTCACCCGAGTCGATATTAATGTGTTTTTACATTTATCAAACATCCACATTATTTCACTTTTATCACCCGAAGTCAAAACCTGGGGTCTCAACCCACTTTGTGTTACAATTTGAAAATCACCATTTCTTATTCTTTACCCACTTGCATTGATGTTACCCTAAAAATCACTTTCATTTAAGACCATATATGTGACACTTTTTCCCACTTTTTTATTTTGTAAAAATATTGCACTTTACATAAATTTATCATTTTACCCATTTATTTCCACACTTGAATTTTCCTCCGTTTTCTCAAGTGTTATTTTTTCCAAATTATACATACCAACTTCTCCAATGTTTTTACTTATTAACATTCAAATAATACTTTGGAGTTCATACACCCTTCAAGTTGGTAATTCCTTTATTTCATTACTTTCTTTATCTAAGAAATCATTGGTCATTTCGAAGACTACTTTACAAGAAAAACACCATTTCACTTTACTATCATATGTAGTCTTGAAATCATTCACTTGTCAGATTTTCCACATTTATCGACACACTTTAAGGGATGAAATTTCTATTTTCTTTATTTCATGTCAAAACTCATTAAAACCTTCCCTAAACTTGTTTATATGCTGATTATCAAAATACTACAAGTTTATACACAAGAGAAGATGAATTTTAAGTCTAAAAATTCATAAAAATGAGTTTCGCACATGATTATCACATGAAATTCCCTATTATTAGCAAAAACATGATTTTCAAGACTAGAGAAAATTTTTGTTCTTCAAAACATGAATAAATGTCCAACTTCATAAAAATTCCATTTTTACAAGAATACTCAAAACTTTGCGTATAAAATATTCTAACAAGATAAAAATCCTTTCAAACTTTCTATTTCATAAAATGTTTAATATCAAGTCTTCTTGAAGACATATCATTTTCTCAACTTTAAAACCATTTGCAAAAAATAATTTATCTAAATCATGAGAAAATAACTATCTTGAAACAGGCATACATTCTACTCCTAAAATTCTATATACAAGACCATATACTGGGGAATTAGAGTTATTTAAACTTAAAGAGTAGATTTTTCCACCTCATTAAATATCCAAAAATGGTAGGATGAAGAAGATGGTGATGACAACCTGCTACCTCCAAAGGTGGCCTTAAATGGGTCGCCTAGCTCCACTAGTTTTCTCCTTGAAATCTCCAAGAAACCCCCCTTCATACTTCATTATTTCTTCTTCATTCGCTGTCCAAAAATCCCTTAATAACTGCTCCATAAATCAATAAACTGCCTAGCAAATGGTGTAGATGGGTTTGTGGACTTAAGTATGGTATAATATAAGGTAAACATGGTAGTTTAGGGTAGAAGGGTGGTGGTGCTAAGGTGGTGGAAGATGTTTTGTGGTGAAACAACTCTCAAGAGCTAGAAAGAGAGAGAAAAAAATCTGATTGAGAGTGCCCTAAAATGGGTCAAAACCCCTTAAATTACTCCAAAACCCTTAGGGGTTATATCCCTAAAATGCCCAAGAACATATGCCCCGAATTGAACTACGAATATCGTTTTAACGGCCCTTTTCCCAAATTGAATTTAAGGTCATTTAAAATCCAACCAAGTGCACCAAGGCCACTATGTTATTCAATTTTGACCCACAATTCATCTTATAAAGTCTAAATCTCAATTGGATCACATAAAGTCACCGAATTACATGGGTACGATCAAAATCACGAGGGCGGGTGTTACATTCTTCACTCTTTAGGAAATTTCATCCTTGAAATTATTACACTACACCAAAATGGGTAAATTGGCATCCTTCCAGCAGCTAGTTTTGTCACGGTCATTGAACGTGATAAAAAATACATTTTTTTTATCACGATCATTGACCGTGACAAGTTCGTAACAAAGACTTGTCACGGTCAATGACCGTGACAAGTCCGTGACAAATTTCGTAGCAAAAACCCCTTGCCCCTCCTTTTTTCCCCACCGATTTCTTCCCTCCTTTTTTTTCTCTCTCTCTCTACATTGCTCTCCCTCTCTCTCTCTCTCTCTCTCTCTCTCTCTCTCTACTTTCAGGTTAGTTTCTCTCTCTCTCTCTCTTCCATTTATATATGTGCGTGTATATATATATATATATATATGTGTGTGTGTGTGTGTGTGTGGTGGGTGGGGAGGGGTGGGTCTATGTGTGTGTGTGTGGTGGGGGAAGGGGGTGGGGCAGGGTATGTGTGCGTGTGTGTGTGGTGGGGGGTGTGGGGAGGGGGTGGGGCTGTTTGTGTGTGTGTGTTGTGGGGGAAGGGGGTGGGGCAGGGTGGGGGGAGGGGGCAGGCATGGGTGGTGGGTTGTGGGGTAGGGGTGGGGGCTGCGTGTGTGTGTGTGTGTGTATGAGTGCTTGTGTGTATATGTGTGTGTAGTGTGCGTGTATGTGTGCGTTTGTGCGTAGTGTCCCTTGTAAACGAATTGATTGATTATTAATTTTTTTAGTAAATTAATATATGATTGTCCCTCATTGTAAATTAGTAAATTAATAATTGTATACTTTAGTTGTTAGTTTAATTGATGAAAATAATTAATTGAGTAGATGAATTAGAAGGATTACGAGATACACATATGTTATTGACATTGCTATTGCTATTGGATTATATTGGATCGATGTTGGGTTGGTTAGTTTTAAAAGTGGCATGACCACTGGATTATTGTCCATATGGGGGTGGGATTTTTCAATTTTTTTTGAAAATTACTTTGTATATCAAACAATATATATATATATATATATATATATAATATGATAATTAAATGAAATATACTTGAAATTACATATAGTGCGCATAGATACTAGCATTCTAGTTCTTATGCGTACGCATTCAATAGCCCTTAGACCCGTTCGAGAGTCATTACCCCTGTAATGAGATCCCTCGAATTGTCCCGTTTGGACAGTTTGGGAGTGCATAATTTCTGTATAATATTCTTAGTGGCTTAAAGTTGTTACTTTTGGAGGAACTTTCTATTATAAATTGAATTTGAATTTGAAATTTAATTTTTGTTTATACTAATCCATGAATATGCGCTTCTTACCTTTAATAGCTGATTAGTACATAGTTATTTAGGGTGTCCTATTTGTGGAGAGACTGAATCTCTTTGTCTATCCTTTAGCTCAAAAAATTGAGCGAGAATTCCCTTCTTATCCGAACATTAAGAAATGCCATAATCCTATGGAGTGATGCTTTGCAAATTTCTTCCAACCGTTGTGTAGCCAAACATCACCAGTTGAAGTTGTCAATTCCACTTTCCATACCCCACCACTTGGAACCTCTAGCAAAACATGGGAAAATATGGAAAGTGGAATTGACAACTTCAACTGGTGATGTTTGACTACACAACGGTTGGAAGGAATTTGCAAAGCATAACTCCATAGGATTATGGCATTTCTTAGTGTTCGGATATGAAGGGAATTATATTTGACACGATTGCCCGGGGTACATTAGTTGGAAGGAGGTGCCTCATGAGCTCAAATTAGTTGTTTGAGTGGCACTACAGGTCATGTATTTATATTTATATGAATATTTCAATTTCAATTTCGATTTCAATTTCAATTTCAATTTCAATTTTGATTTCGATTTCATTTTATATTTACATTATATTATTCTGATTTCAATTTGAATTCTTTTAAGATTAGTCATGCACAATTTCGATACATTTTAATTTTTATTGTGAATGAATTGTAATATTAAACTATGCTTTGCCATTTTTTTTTCTTATTTTAGCTTAATTCTATTATTATGAATATTTGCTTGTTGTTAGCCCACCCCTTATGATAATCCTTGCTCCGCCCTTGGTTATGCCACATGTTTATTTAAGCTTCTTCGAAGGATTTCCAACGTAAAGTCTCTTTAATTATCATGTTCTACCATATTGGTAAGCTATAATATCTCTCTTATTGTTGCTTGAATAAATGACTATATTTTTTAGATTTATTACTTTTCAATTCATTTATAAAATCTCTCTTGTGCAGTGTCTGATTCTTATAGTTGAACTGGAACTGGAAATTGGTGCTGGATTTTCTTAAAAGTTGTCCTCTTCTAGAGGTTCTTATCTTTGAGGTACGTCAAGGGTTCATAACATCACTTTCAGCTAAATAGTTTGTAGATTTGAGATAATTGATGGTGATGTTGTTTCTTCTTATATTAGGGTTTTTCATTTTGTTGTGAACAAATCGGGACATCGTGGTTGAAATGGTATGTACCTGATTATTTGAGATCACACCTAAAGACAATCGAAATTACGGGATTGGGGTCGAATAATGGAGTTGAATAGTTGAGGTACTTTATGGAGAATGCCAAAGTTTTGGAGAAGACTATAATAAAGATGAAGGGTGGTGTTGAACAATTAAAGCTTCCAAAGTGTTCAAAGTACATGATTAGTAAAATAAGTAAATTAATAAGAACATTGAAACGACAAAAATATAGCATGACGCGAAGTTGTCCCGTTTACATATTGTTTCTATTTTGAATGTATATTTGCATTATATCTAATTTATTTGGATATATGATGTTTGAACAGGTACAACATTGCTATAACACATACAAATATACTGCTGGGCAGTGGCAGTAGCCATACTGCCCAACAGATTTTTTTCCAATTCTACCCAGAATTATCACGGTCATTGATCGTGACAATTTTTTATAAACTCACGGGCTTGTCACGATCATAAACTGTGACAAAACTTATCACGGTCAGGGACCGTGACATGACCGTGACAATTCTAACGAGATTATCACGGTCTATGACCCTGACATGATCGTGACAAAAAAGTTGTCTCGCCCAGAATTGTCACGGTCATTGACCTTGACAAGTTAAATTTGTCAAGGTCAATGGCCGTGATAATTCGACAGATTTGGTGTAGTGTTAATCCATTAATTCCTCAAGTTCCTAGTGGTCATCAAACCTTATTTTAAGTCGTAAGGATCTTTCAAGTCTAGATTATCAAAGTCACATAATAGTCATCGAGTCTCCATTTACTCGAGGATCACGCTCAATCAAGTCCTAAGGCTTCTTTGCTAACATCCAAAGCATACCAGCTCCTCTATCGGGGCAAAACTCTAGTGATCGACACTCACCCAAGAGCAAAATGACAAACAATTAACACCCAATCCATCATCATAAATTGTTTCAATTCTTAGGACTACATTTTCCTAGCTTCCTCTAATTCTCGGGTCTTCCTACCCACGTAAATTCACTTAAACTTGATACTAACCTCGCATAGCTAGTCACTCGCTCCGAGGAGCAGCACGCCAACCAAGTCATAAATTATTAGTTTAACTAACACTTTCCAAAATACCCCTCTATAAACTTAGGATCACTCTAGGCGTCTAACTTTGGAGCACTCACCCGGGTATTACACTAATCCAGCCACTATGGCAAAACAAACCCGTGTGCTATATTTCCTTCACTTCTAACACTTTACAATATCCTTAAACTGCAATCGTTCTCTTTACTACTAGAGCCGCTAATCGCCATACCGGTCAATCCATAATATCTCTAATCCTAAGAAAAGATAATACTACAAGAAAACCATGTTATGAAACGTGCAGCCATACGTACACAAAACTTGTGCAAATAAAGGGATATTTCAAATAAGAGCGCGCCCAGTTGTCGAGCTGTAATGACCACGTCAGGTCCATTCATACTCATACTGATCCAAGCCGTACTATGACCAAACTGTCAACATAGAATAATACCAGACCATTATAATTCAAAGAACACCGTCCTCAACCATCGAAATTGAAGGAACGCAGTCTTTGACTACCGAAACTGAAAGAACACAACAAATCAAAATGAACAACCAACCATTTCGATGGAATCCTATTTATAAGCAATGACTATGGTTTACGAAAGGCTAACCTACGCTATATGCTCAAAGTCTACGACTCCTACCAGGAATTCTCATGAGATTCTAGTATAGCCATACACCCTCGCTTGAGTCATCGACCATGATGAATCATATAAGGAACCATTCATTTCCACGAGACAAAAGTAACATACAAACCTATCTTCCTTTGGGAATTCAAACGCTGGGCTTCCCTCCTTAGGAATAAGGCTTCCTCCTTTCATCATTGACGAATGCGAGCCACTCCGGTCGACGAATTCCAAACACCTTATCAACACCGAACTTGTCAATCTCTCTAGTCAACATGATATCATGACCAACCTAACACACCAAGGTTACTATCTACTTTATCGTACCATGATTGTATCCCCAACGTCTCCCTAGTCAGTGCCCAACTAAGCGAAGCATTCACCTTATTATATCCTCTAAGGACATAAGGTCGTCACTGCGCCTATCTTCAGATTCTTCCCAAATTGAAATTACGTGATGACCACATCGATAGACATTAACACTATAAGGATAGCAAGTACGAAATAAATCTATGCTTCCTAATCCATACTAGTCCAGCAAGACATGCCAAGAAATAATCCTTTCCCTTCAAGGAATATTCTAACTCACATTGTCAACGCATGTCGATATCCTAATCATGCTTTAATATCCCTTCCGGGGTGTTATTTTCAAGTCTTCAACCTGACATCATCAATCTAAGTCCCCAATGCATTTACTAATACCCGTTATAATCAAATACCATACTTCCTACACTAGTCATCTTACGATAAATAAGCATTATGTCCAATCATGACTCTAATATTCAATTACCCTTAGAAGGTTACCTCACCTATTTATATCGAATTTTATGACCTGACCAAGGACTGTACGATTTGACTCCTTAGGATTTGACCAGTAACCTAAGATTAATTGATCCTCAATACAACCGTCATTAGAACACTTTCATTTTATAACACCAAGCTTAGTTTCCCCCCAAGGATGCCAGTCATACCTCAATGTAAAAGTTACTAAAAATCAAACTTGGTTCTGTCACCCGTGATCTCCTCATAGCAAGTATGCCCTACCGATCTCCTAATATCTACATCATGACTATTAGGTACTCACAAAGATACTATTTTACAAGTCTCTACACATGGCATACTTATTACCAAGGACGCCACATGCAATTAGTCCTAAGGACATTCCAAGGGCTTCTTTAAATCATATTCACCACAAAATCGCCTCGCGTTCAACCATTACTTAGGCCATTAAAAACGGGCTACGATATTTAGATAAAAAAACCCTATTTCATTTTTGTTTGAAACTCTGGCACATGTCTAACCTATGACTCTCCTCGAGGCTTAATGAAAATTCCAAAAACTTTCTTTCAAATGAATGATTCCATATACTACGTGTAAAACCACAAGTTGACACTAATAAGAATTTTGGCAGGATATAAGATGTTGTGTACAACTTACACGCCTCTAAGTCCACACAACCGACATCGCAAGGGATCTTATTCCTCGAATATCGCATCATATATCCTAAAACCATATCATAGAAGACTACCTATGGTCCACTCGTATGTCACTTCAACTCATTATTAATACACACGTAACACACTTACCACCAATGGCCCATAACTCTCATCATATCTTACGAGATACAAATTTTGTTTGACTATTACCAAGACACTTACCTATAATGATAGTATCCTATCATTTGAGGCCTGAGTATGCATTCGCAAGTAATGACCAACACGGGTCTACATGCCTATCAAATTTGTCAAATGCTTAGGACATGACACTACCCTAAGGATTAAGTTAGCCTAATTATATCATCATTATTAACTACCCTTAATCACCTAACCAAGGGACCTAATGCGTCCTTATCACAAAGTTAATATTGCTTAGACATGCCACTTTAGTAACCTAACCGCCACAATTGACTTTAAGAAACTCATGTATCTAATTCGATGAACATTATTCATCTTTATTAACATCTTATTAGGAGTCTCACATCATCAAGAGTTTACACCAAGGCACCTCACACTAAAGAATGTGATGTCGTGACTAATGGCTTATACAGACTGTTGATACCAAATTTAATCTGCTGACATAGCCCAATTGAGTGAAAACATCTGGCAATCTACGTGGCAACAACAAACACTTCCGAGGAACTCAGACGCTCCGAGGAACCATACTATAATGAGCAACACTGCTTCCCCGAGGAACTCATACGCTCCAAGGAACTCTTGAGCACCGAGAAGCTTAGGTGGTCCGAGTTGCACCTCGAACAAAGCATTAATAACAGGATAACCAACAATTTGATTGTTCATTAAATGCTTATCATTCAGACGAACAAGATTAAGGGGAATTTAATGTAATACCCTTTCATATGTACATCATTTAATGTATTACCCTTTCACATTACAGCCTCAGGGCTATAAATACATTGTACAATCCTCATTGTAAGGGGGCCCCCGGACGGGAATTTATTGATAGAACTTATAATCGAAAATTCCCAAACACTCAGCAATAACATAACAGTGGATGTAGGCCATTATTATAAGGCTGAACCACTTTAAAATTCTTTATCTCATTTATTTATCTGTGATTGAATAATTAGAGTGATCTAATTTTTTACATCAACAGATTGGCGCCGTCTGTGGGAAAGACTGGTAATATCGTTTTTCACCAAAAGCAATCCATCACAAATGGCTGATATTCCAGACTCCAGCAATCGAAACGCTGGGACCCCTCCAAATCCATCTGCTCCGCCAAATATTCCAGATCTGGATGGAATAATGACAAATCTGGCTCAGGGCCAGACCGTCAAGCAAGAAACAATGCGACAACTCATACAAACCCTCCATGGCGGTGCACCAACCCATTCAGGACTGCGGAGTATTCAAAGAAACACCCGTGCACCATCCTCACGTACCAGGCGTACCAATTCATATCGCAATGAGGAATCTGAAGATTTTTCTTATCAACCTGGACGAACTTCGTTAGTGCGAGCCACAGATATAGAACAACGTATCACTCTTTCTCCAGAAAGGACTAGTGGGTTAGAGAGGTTAAGCAGGGTATCACCTTTTGATCGATTAGGACTTAGAAGAAGTAGAAGTCCTCTTAAAGTCGTATCGAGGAGTTTTCGACGCCCATCAAATTTAAGGGAAGGATATGCCCAGTCGCAACCAGCTGCTCGTCAAGATAGATCTCAGGAAGCAACAACAACGCGATCAGCTACTCGAACCAACAGGCCCGAGGAAGGAAATGATGCATGGAAAGGCTCTATTCAGAGGCTGGAGGATAGATTGGGGGAAATGGTTAAAGCTAAGAACTCCCTACAACGAACCTTTGTTCGAGGAACACCTTTTGTCCAGGCCATTGTAGATTTTCCAACACCATCAAAGTTCAAAGCACCTGTTGTGACTCCCAAGTATGATGGTGTAGGAGGGTAGTGAGACTGGGGTCTATGAATAACTGGAAAGGGTGAGGCGTGACCCACTCCAATGGACGCTGCCTGCAAGGTCTTCAAGGTCTCCTGGTGCAACTTCTGAAGAAAACTTCTCCTTCTGGTAACAATGGAACTCAAGCTTCAACTCACTCCCTGCAAGAAGATGAACTTTCACAGCAAAAATAGTAATTTTCTCAAGGGAAACACCTGAGAGTGATGGTTGTCAGTGGGGAGTGAAGGAACAAGGCACTCAGCACTAAGAGAATGAGAAGGGAGAGAATACTTAGGTAGGTCTGGTGATATTTTGGCAGAGTAACAGTGCAAATTCTCTTGTCTATCTTTTGACCTTGCCCAGAGGTCTATTTATACATGGGCGTTAGGGGTGAGCTGGCATTTTTGGGCGCCAAAATGCAGAGAGTTGGTGGGGAACAATGTCTGAAGTGTACCATTTGTCCCTACCTGTGGCAGCCGGCCTGTCCCCTCTGCAGGCGCCACCTGGCGCCGACCAAAACTCAAAAAGCACATTTGTCCCCTAATGGAGACAAAATATCAGATTTGGTAGTTATCTTTATAAAACGGTAATTTGTGGTGCAATTTTGCAAATCTTGAGAGAGGAGGACTTAAGGACTCATCTCAAGTGTTATTTTTCTTGAGAGGGACCTTGAGGACCCCCTCTTCTGGAAAAGTCATTTTCTTGCAAAGAGTTTATTTCTTGCGAGTAGCCAGCTCTTTGGCTGCTCACTTCACTTGTGACCAAGTGTGCAGTGTGCGTAGTCTCGAGTGACTTCTGGGTCTCCCTACTAGTATTCTGTCAATCCTATAGTTCTAAGTGGTTGAGCTTGCTCAACATACTTTGCCCCTCAGCCGCCAAGCCATAACTCCCAGGAGGTCCCAACGCGCCTATTCGAGCCCTGCTTGCTCGACTAGGCAACCTGTACAAGAAAGTAAAGTGTTAGTGTTGTTGTTCATTTAGAGCCCTACTTGAGGTAGCACTAACGCTTGAAGCGGTCACTCATACCTGGGGCAGTGCCGACCCTTGTCGCGGCGCCGACGCTTGAAGTGGCGCTGATACTTGGGGTAGTGCTGACTCTCTCAACTGTCATTACTGCAGTGATGCCGACTCTCTCAACTGTCATTACTGCAGTGGCCCTTGAAGCGGCGCTGGCACTTGAAATGACGCCGACCCTTGCAGCAGTGCGGACCCTTACATCGGCGCTGGTATTTGAAGTGGCGCCGACACTTGCAGTGGCGTCGACACGTGAAGCGGTGCCGACGCTTGAAACGGAGCTGACGCTTGAAGTGGCGCTGACACTTGAAGTGGCGCTGAGGCTTGAAATGGCGCTGACGCTTGAAGTGGCGCTGACACTTGAAGTGGCGCTGACGCTTGAAGCGGCGCTGGCACTTGAAACGACGTTGACGTTTGAAGCAGCGCTGATACTTGAGGTAGCGCTGACGCTTGAAGCGGTCGCTCATACCTGGGGCGGCGCCGACCCTTGTCGCGGCGCCGACGCTCAAAGCCGCGCCGACGCTTGAAGTGGCGCTGATACTTGGGGTAGCGCTGACGCTTGAAGTGGTGCTGACACTTGAAGCGGTCGCTGATACCTGAGGCGGCGCCGACCCTTGTCGCGGTGCCGACACTTGAAGCGGTGCTGACGCTTGAAGCAGTCGCTGATACCTGAGGCGGCACCGACACTTGAAGCGGCGCTGACGCTTGAAGCGGTCGCTGATACCTGAGGCGGGGCCGACCCTTATCGCAACACCGACATTTGAAGCGGTGCTGACGCTTGAAGCAGTGCTGACACGTGAGGCGGCGCCGACCCTTGTCGCGGCGCCGACACTCGAAGTGGCGCCGACGCTTGAAGTGGTGCTGCCGCTTAAATCGGCGCTGACATGTGAGGCGGCGCCCACCCTTGTCGCGGCGCCGACGCTCGAAGTGGCGCCGATGCTCGAAGTAGCGCTGATGCTTGAAGTGGCGCTGACACTTGAAGCGGTCGTTGATACCTGAGGCGGCGCCGATCCTTGTCGCGGCGCCGATACTTGAAGCGGTGCTGACGCTTTAAGCGGCCCTGACGCTTGAAGCAGTCGCTGATACCTGAGGTGGCACCGACCCTTGTCGCGGCGCCAACACTTACAGCGGCGCTGACGCTTGAAGCGACGCTGATGCTTGAAGCGATCGCTGATACCTGAGGCGGCGCCGACCCTTGTCGCGGCGCCGACACTTTAAGCGGCGCTGACGCTTGAAGCGGTCGCTGATACCTGAGGCGGGGTCGACCCTTGTCGCGACGCCGACATTTGAAGCGGCGCTGACGCTTGAAGCGGTGCTGACACGTAAGGCGGCGCTGACACTCGAAGTGGCGCCGACGCTCGAAGTGGCGCTGACGCTTGAATCGGTGCTGACATGTGAGGTGACGCCCACCCTTATCGCGGCGCCGACGCTCGAAGTGGCACCGATGCTCGAAGTAGCGCTGATGCTTGAAGTGGCGCTGACACTTAAAGCGGTCGCTGATACCTGAGGCCGCGCCGACCCTTGTTGCGGCGTCGACACTTGAAGCGGCGCTGACGCTTGAAGCGGCGCTGACGCTTGAAGCGGCGCTGACGCTTGAGGCGGCGCCGACTCTTGTCGTGGCGTCGACGCTTGAAGCGGCGCCGACGCTCGAAGCGGCACTGACGCTTGAAGTGGAGCTGATACTTGAAGTGGCGCTGACACTTGAAGCAGTCGCTGATACCTGAGGCGGCGCCGACCCTTGTCGCGGCGCCGACACTTGAAGCGGCACCGACGCTCGAAGCGGCGCTGACGCTTGAAGTGGCGCTGATACTTGAGGTAGCGCTGACACTTGAGGTAGCGCCGACCCTTGCAGTGGCGTAGAGACTTGCGGTGGCGCTGGCCCTTGCAGCGGCGTAGAGACTTGACGCGGCGCTGACACTTGCGGTGGAGCTGGCCCTTGCAGCGGCATAGAGACTTGCCGCGGCGCCGACACTTGCAGCGGTGCAGACACATGAATCGATGCCGGCCCTTGCGGCGGCACTGACGCTTGCGGCGGCGCCGACCCTTGCGGCGGCGTAGAGACTTACCGCGACGCTGACACTTGCGGTGGCGCAGGCACTTGCAGCGGCGCCGGCACTTGCGATGGCTTTTGGACTTCTGGGTGACGCTCGCGGGTACCTCTCGGATGTTATTAATAAAAAACCATTTTTATTTTATTTTGCTTTTTTTATTGATAAACACCCATCTACATTAGCCCCTCGTGCAAAGATTTTTTGGTTGGGTAGACTAAAAAAACTTTGTACGCTATAAATCTGATTTCAACAATTATGTACACATGTATATATATTTTCTGAGGGACCCTTGGATCATTAACTGCGATGTCCCTTTATCCGAGGTTTTTAATTTTTTTGAGAACCCACGCGTCAGTGTGGGAACTGTCATCTCATCATTTGGGAAAAAAAGGTCATCAACTTTTTGCCTTCCTGCACGTTTTCCCATTTTGGTGCAAAAAACATAAGCCCCTTTTCTTGGGCTCCTTCATCTTCTTCAATAAAAAAAACATAAGGCACTTTTGGGTTTGTAGTGAGAGAGAGTGAGAAAGGGATTTTTAAAACACCATAGCCACCCATCTCCTTATTTTTGCTCTAACTTTTCCAACTACCATAGCCTCTCATCCATGGATACTAAACCAAAGAATGCCTCTCCAAATGTAAGAAACTCTAAAACCCCCAAGATTCTAAGCTCTATACCTTCTTCATCAATCGTTTCCAACGATTCTATGGCCGAAACTGCTATCGTCGGCGATCCCTTGTCCCGTCCGACCAGCGGCGTCGATGTTTCATCCGCTATACCCGCCCTCTCCAATTTTGCGTCGAGAACCCTCGAGGGTTCCTCGCCCTCCACGTCAGCGTACGCGACCTTCTGTTTGGGTTCCTCTGCGACGAGGGGTGTCTCGTCCGAGGTTTTGCTGGCGGCGGGGGATATCTCGACTGTAGATGGTACGCGCGAGGGACACGGTGTCTCGACCGAGGCTTTACTGCCGACGGGGGGTATCTCGACTATTCGGGTTCTGTGTGAGGAACACGGTGTCTCGCCCGATCTGGGCGCGATTTTGAGTTTCTTGGTTGGGACGGCTGCCAGCAAGGGTTCTTCGTCAGTAGGTCCCCCATCCGAGGGTCTCTCACCCCGTTCAAGACCTCGCGATGCTGATATTTTTCGGCGAGACACGTCCTGCTCCATTCGAGACCTTGCGTGTTCGGGGCCAGCGCCTCAGATCTCCTCGCCTCCTATATCTGCGTATGAGGGCCTCTCGCCCATGACAAGATTTTTTAGAAGTTCTCCGCGTGAGGGGTCGCGATGAAGTTCTCCGATGTGTCCTCTACAGGTGTCTTAACGCGCCATAGCACTGACAGCGGTTCCTCGCGCGCTGGCGCGAATGTGGGGAATATTTTCTTGTGTCCCGTAGCTGGGGGTATCTCGCTCAATCCGTTGTTGGAGTTTGGGGTCGTCTCGACCTTGGGTGTCTCGGCGCCCACGATCTTTTCGGAAGTTTATCCAGTTGGTTTGGATAAGGGTATCTCGGATTTTTCTGGCGCCGATAGTGGTTCCTCGCGCGTTGAGCTAGGCGCGGGGAGTTCTTTGTCTATTGAAGATGAGTTTGGAGGAAGGGGGGTCTCGACAGGTATTAGTGCTGACACCAGCATTTCGACCTCGGGTGTCTCGATGCCTTTGACTGTTTCTGAAATGGGTATTTCAGCTTATGGCAGCATGGTGACCTCTCGTCAGCAGTCGGGGGCCTCGAGACTTGGCCTCGCATCCACGGGTCTCTCGTTCGTGGAAGGGGGTGTCTCGACATTTTGTCACCTCGGGGGTTCTGTGACCCAGGGTATCTCGCCGACTATTGGTGTTACGGAGAGCATGCTACTGACCAGGGGCTCTTCACATGATTTTGCTGGGGTTTCTGTCTCTACTTCTTTTTTGCGACAGGGAACCCCGAGGGTCCCTTGCTCGGAGTCCCCACTAGGGTGAGTTCTTTTCTTGAGCCAATGGCTCTGGGTGGTTCATCAGCTACGCCAACTTCTTCTCAGGCATGGAAGGACTATATGCGCATTCGTCAAGGGCGAGACTTTGGTATTTATCGTCGTGCTCCTTTTTTTGGTCCTGCTGACAGTTTCATGATTTCACTTTCTGATTTTGGGGAAAAATTTTCGGGTGATGTTCTCGAACGTTCTCGTGCGGGGTTAACTAAGTCTACTGATCTTCCTACTATTTCTCCTAATTCCATTCTCCAAGTCCGAGTTGACCGCGGTGACTTTCCTTATTCCAACGTTGAAGTTAAAACCCCGGGTGGACCCACAGAGGAGTGGGCCAGCTGGGTCGATTATGTTCTGAGCGTTCCTGATTATGTGGCTATTCTTAGGGAGGTGGGACTCTTCACCGCCGTCAGCAGCCTGAAGTCTTGCACCATATTTAAACACGGTTCTTCGCTCAATCTCTTATTGTCTCGGTGGAGTATGGAGTCTCACACCTTTGTCACGGACTGGGGGGAATTTACCATTACCCTAGAAGATATATGTGAGTTGTACGCCCTTCCTTTCTTTGGGCAGCAGGTCTTTTCTGATGACTGCCAGGACTCCCTAGAGCAGGAGCTGGTGGGGGAGTTACGGTCAGCTCTCGGAGAGTGCTCGAGGTATGTGGCCATAAATATAACTGGTCATTCCAAGCATTCCTTTGCCAAATGGCAAAGATACTGGTTCAGAGACTTTGAGCAGTTGCAAAAGGGGGAGACTTCTCGTGCAGCCCCCAGATCCCAGGATGGTCCTAAGCTTCACTCTCCTGCACATTTAGCCGCTTTCCTCGTTACGTTCCTGACTCGGTTCCTTCTACCAGGTAAGCCTGAAGATTGTCCTCGTGAACTTCTTTTTAGATTGGCTGTACGATTGTCTCGCGGTAGATCGGTACCCATGGCTGCCCTGACTTTGGGTTCTCTTTACACCTGGATAGACCGAGCACACATAGATGTAGAGAGGTCCTGCGATCGGTATGATGTTGCTAATCATGTCAACGCCCCTCTCTTGATGGCCTTTTTGTTTGAGCATTTCCCCACTTTACTTCAGGGGCTCACGCTTGTCATAGCGACGCTGCGAGACTTCTTCGGTGGCATAAGAAAACTCCCAAGCAGTCTCTGGGAATGTTGATTGATGATATCAAGGAGTTTCAGTTTTGGCCTTACACCAGGTGCCCTGGGGGTACTTTCAGCTGGCTTTCTTTCCCCGGCGACGGCGGGACCTTCTATTGCCCTTCAGCAGTGGGGTCAGTTTCCACGTGTCCTCATATTAATGTGGTAACGATTCTCTTACCGTGTCACCTTCCTTCTTGGACCGAGTTAGGTCCGCGTGCTGAATCTTATCATTCCGAGAGGGCAAGACGACAGTTTGGTTATGATCAGGGCGTTCACACTCCTCCTCTTCCTACCTACAACAGTCATTCGGAGGCATTCTTCGAGGCGTGTGCTAGCTTTACTCTTCAGGGATTATTTCGCAGAGTCAGTGGTTTGGGTGGTCTCTATGTGTCTCCCTGCGATTATCATCCTTCATTCACTTCATCTTGGTTCCTTCTTTGGCAGCAGCAGGTTCGTCTTATTCAAGAATGTGTAGTTGGCCCTCCTCATGAGACTAACCCCATTAAATATACCAGAGCTCAGTTTTTGGTCAGGCAGACACAGAAAGATCCTTGGTTTCTCAGCACCACCTCTACACCACCCTTGGAGCAGGCCATCCCTATTTTTGTGAAACCTCTCATTGACGAGTCACTTTCGCCTCCGTCGACTGAGCTTCCCCCTGTGAAGTCTAAAAGCCAACCAAAAAGCAAAGGGAAGGCAGGCACCTCTACTACCAGCAAAAGGAAACACCCTGACACCGATGTCTCCAATTTTGTTCCTGCTACTACTGCTTCTCCTCCTTCTTCTCCTGTGAGGACCCGGGCTGCGAAGAAAAAGAAAGGAGATGGCGCTGGCATAGCTGCTTCCTCTACGGTGGATCAAGAGTCCAATACTGGCAACCTTGGTGCAGGGGGACTTCCCAAGTAGTGAAAAGGAGAGGTTACTCCTCACCGAGCCTTACTTCCCAGGAGACGCGGGTCGCGTCTATTCCTATTGCAGAAGGTACTATATCACAACATCCTTTACTCAGTGGAACTAGTTCTCATGGAGTTTCTTCATCTCCCTCCCCTTCATTGGAAGAGGAACTAGTTGATTATGGAAGCACCCCTTCCTATGACGACCATAGTTCTTCTTCGGGTGATATGGGCGGCCTGAGTTCCCATAGAGAAAGCACTACTGACACTTATGCTTTGTTATCAGTCTCCAGAGAGTCTTCTAGCGATGATGAGGCTTCCCGTTCTCCTGGGGGGTCAGCCCCACCCATCTCCCTTATAGCCAGACTACGCGCCCTGTTACTGTAAGTGTTCTCCCTTTACTTGTCCATATTTTTTTTTTCATATGACTTTCTTTCTTCCCCTCCTTATATATATATACATTTTTTCATTCAAAGCATTCCGTTATATTTGTGCAGGTCATTTCCGTAGAGGCAAGTAGTTCTCCTCTTCCCCCACTACGACCGACGCCCTTGCGGCGGGAGAGGAACTCCATGCTCATTTCCTCCCGAGGCCTGTTTAGAGAGGTTTGTTGTCTCCTTAATTCATTTAACTTCTGTTGTAATTTATTCGTCTTCTAACTGCATTTTGGTCGCGTAGATTGTCATTTCCTCGCAGCTTTCGTCCGTGCACTTTACTGTCACCAGGACCACCCCTGTGGCTTCCCCTTCTCCTCAGGTATGCTTTGCAATTTTCAAAACTTTCATTGCGCCATTTTCTTTTTTTTTACTTCTTCCTTTTATTTACCCATTTATCATGCGTAGAGAGTTGTGTCTTCGGGCGTTGCCACATCATCTTCTCTTGTCTCGGCGGTGGGCACTTCCGCAGTTGAGCCCCTGGGCTCCTCTTCATCTGAGGTACGTATTTTTTTTTTACCTTTGAATATTTGTTTCCTCTTAATAGGAGTCCTAATAGCTCTTGGACTTTCTTCTCAGGGAGGGGCTCCTCCCTTAGCTGGCGTTATCGCCCCGGGTTTATCCTCTTCGGGGAGAATTTCTATCCCTAGGGTCCGCGTATCTATGGACGGTAGACCTTTGGTTCAGGCGATTTCTCGTGGCCCAATATTTACCGTGGCCTCAACCAGTGAGCCCACACTTCAGGTCAGTCCTTTCTGTTGAAGCAATGGGATCTCCTTTTCCTCGAACATGCAATAAACAACGTATTTTCATTCTTTGCAGGCTATCAGTACAGCCCCTACTGCGCCGACCGTCTTTTTTCGCGCTTCCCCCTTGGATGGGGTTCAAGTATTCTTTTATTTTCTTAGTTCTATTTTCTTATCTGTCCAGCCTATACTTATCGTAGCCCTCTTTTACTTTGTCGTAGTTATCTCTTGGCGCTGTTTCGAGTGCGGCTCCTGCCACTGCCGTTTCAGCAACCCCTATACATGGGCTGGTTGGTCCTGTTGTTGCGCCTCTTCAGGTAGCTATCTCTACGGTGCCCTTTTGAGGAGCTTCCCTCATCCTCTTTTTAATTGAGGTATTTATCGTTCATGGAATAACTGATTTGTTACCTGTCGCCCTTTCTTGTCGCTCGCAGCCTCACCTACCTCCCGCGGCCTCTGTCGCTGAGATTGTTCTTCCGAAGGTGCCTGAGGTTGAGTTAGCTTCTTCGGAAGCATTGGTCACCGAGGCAACCCCTTTTGGAGCATCGATCAATGTTGTTTCCCCTACGGGAGCCCATGCTCCTCCTTCTATGACCGTTACGGAGGGCGTTGTTCAGGTGCCGTGTATAAGAGTATCTACTTTCCTCCTTCTTGCGTATACTGTGCAAGCATTCTCATTTCACCCTTGTCTCATTATTTCCAGGTGCATGAGAGTACTCCGATGACTATGGAGTCTGGCAGTGGGGCCACTGTGAGAGAGGTATTAGACTAGCATACCTCCTCCTTTTACTATTCCCCTCTTTTCTTCTTGCATATACTGTGCAAGCATTCTCATTTTACCCTTGTCTCATTGTTTCCAGGTGCATGAGAGTACTCCGATGACTGTGGAGTCTGGCAGTGGGGCAACTGTGAGAGAGGTATTAGACTGGCATACCCCCTCTTTTTACTATTCCCCCCTTTTCTTCTTGCGTATACTATGCAAGCATTCCTATTTCACCTTTGTCTCATTGTTTCCAGGTGCATGAGAGTACTCCGGTGATTGTGGAGTCTGGCAGTGGGGCAACTGCGAGAGAGGTATTAGACTGGCATACCCCCGTTTTTTTTACTATTCCCCTACTTTCTTCTTGCGTATACTGTGCAAGCATTCTCATTTTACCCTTGTCTCATTGTTTCTAGGTGTATGAGGGTACTCCGATAACTGTGGAGACTGGTAGTGGGGCAACTGTGGAGGGAGATCACAGTTCTGAGTTCACTCCTTTAGTCGGTGATGCTGATTCTGGTGGGGAGTCTTCTTTTCTTCCTTCTGAGGTGGGGTCTCGCCACTCCAAAGGAGATGATGAAGCCGAGGATGCTGCGACTATTTCTAGTAGGCTATGGCGTGAGGAGTTACCAGGCCGCTTCAGGGTACATGAGCGTCAGCTCTTGGATCTCATCTTGGAGCACCATCCCGAGACGTTCACTTCTCAGAGTATACTCCAGGTTGACAGCCTTACGGCCTTCAACTTGAGGGCTCTTGCCAGCCATGTTCATGAGTTCTTGGCTACCTCCCCTGATAAGCTGACTAGCTCTTCTATCTTGCTATTCTTGGATGCTCTCCGCGACTTACAGCAGTTCTATCATTTTCGTTTGGATTGGCTTGACGCAGGGATTCGCCCCTTTCTGAGTGTTCCTTTCCGAAAGATAGTGAGGTTTCACACTTCTCGGCAGTCCAGGGTTGAGCAACGACACGCTGAGGCTACGAGGATCCGGAATCAGATCGCCCTACTACAGGTGAAGCTTTCCAGACTCGAGTCTGGCGATGAGGAGGAGGCTAAATTCGTCAGGTTGGAGGAAGAGTTTCTGTGGGAGGCTGGTCCGTCATATGCTGGCGCCATCGCGCGTGATGATTTATTTTTTGTGGTTTCTAGCCGATAGGCTACTTCTTGCTTTGTAGTGCTCAGAATTCTATGTGTACATCATTTATCATTCCTGTATGAGACACTTTGTTTCTTCTTCACTTTCTTTTCTTTTGTTCTCCCTTTATGTTGTGGGTGTTCTTTTTATGTGACTTGCTCTAATTTTCTGTGAGCATTTAGTCTACTGGTGGCTACCCCATATACTGCGGGGTATTTGCATTGATATGAAAAGTTATGTATTATCATATTGTACACATTTTTTGAAAATTCACCTCTTGTAGCTGTGAGGTGTTGGCATGTGACTTTCTTGGGTTGCCCCTCCTGTCTGTGGGGGTATTCCTACATATTACTTCTTATAGTCGTAGAGGCTGGGTTGGAGAGGAGGGTGACCCCCGCCCCTTTCCGGAAGCCTGATTTTATTATAAAACTGTATTAATTTATGTCTGGGGGACTTTGCTCAGTATACTTTCTCTTAGGATGAACCTACCTCCCAAGTGTAGTGAGCAAAGTTCCTGATCTTTTTTTTTTGTACTCTCTTCTAACTTAATAGGGAGTGCATATGTATGTATAAATGAGCAAGCAGAGCAAATGTCAACAATGATCAAAAGTGTTGCTATTTCATTTCTTTACCTTTGTGTGATGTTTACAGTGTAGTATTCCTCTAAAAAAAAATTTACAAAAAAACTTTTCTTGTATAGGAGCAATCCTTGACATCCATTACAGACATGCAAAACACAAACAAAACCTGTTAGTTGTTACTAAGCATAGTACCTCTTCAGCCACTTACAGTTGATGGACTGGAGGCAATCACTCTCTGGCTCTGATATTTGGCAGTAGCCCGACTTCCCCACTCCTCTGACAACAAAAGGGCCTTCCCAGTTAGGTTTGAATTTTGATGCCGACATGCTACGGAGATGGTGAGTTGATGCTCACAGGACTAGATCTCCCACCTGGAATTCCCTAGGCTTAACCAAGTTTTCGTAGGCCCTGGACAGCTGCTGAGTGTAGACTTTGAAATTCTCTCTCGCCTTGTCTCTGTGCTCGTCCAGCGCCTCCAGTTGCACATGCCTTGGGTCTGGGATGAGCCCATTGCTAAGAGAAATTCTGGCTAAAGGTACCGCCAGTTCCACTGGTAAGACAGCTTCGGTCCCATATACTAGAGAGAAGGGAGTGAACCCTGTTGGCTTTCTTTTCGAAGTACGGTAGGCCCATAACACCATAGGCAACTTCTCATCCCATGCTCCCGGCATGTCTTCTAGCATTTTCTTCAAAATATTTATCAGGGTCTTATTAGTGGCTTCTGCTTATCCATTGCCCTTGGGGTAGGATATGGTTGAGATATTATGCACAATTTTATACTTGTCCGTGAGGAGGGCCATCTCTTTGCATACAAATTGCTTCCCATTATCCGTTAGGATCACTTTTGTTATACCAAACCTACATATGATATACTCCTTTATAAACTGGGTTACCACTTGGGCAGTGACTCTCCTTAAAGGAATGGCCTCCGCCCATTTGGTGTACAATTCTGTAGCCACAATGATAAAAGCCTTGCCGCGAGATGCTGGGGCGATCTTACTCACCAGGTCGAACGCCCATGTGTGGAAGGGATAGGGGGTTGCCAAGCTTTGTAGGCTGACGGAGGGAGCGTGCACCATGTTTCCATGCACCTGGAATGCTCTACACTTTTTCACATATCTAATGGAGTCAGCCTCCATGGTCGGCCAGTAGTATCCCAGCGTCATCAGTTGATCACACAGCTTGGCGCCTCCTATGTGGGAGGCTCATGAGCTTCTTTCAGTACCCTTTCCACTTCCTCTTTGGCTACACACCTTAGCTCCTTCTTATTGTACCCTTTCCTATATAACTCTCCTGTAAGGACATTTTTCACATGTCCGAAATGTTTCATTTATTTATGTCGTACGCCGCTACATTTGGCACGTCTCCTCACGATCTCACATGACGGCCTCTATCCGAATTCCGGGAATCAAGCATGCATTATCTCCACTAATATGTCCCACATCTGCCTCAATGACTTCACGTTCCAAGATTTTAGGGACTTAATGCAAGTGGTACGCAAGGGAAGTCAAAACAGTGAAAAAAAGGCACAATAGGAGAGTTCAAGGGAATTTTCGTAATTTCACATCCATAGTTTGGAGGTCTGGTCAACTATAAAGTTGAAGATCTCGCCGCAACGAAGATACTGGAAAAAATGGCACCTCAATCCGAGCTACGGTGAAGGAGTTATGACCTTTTGAAGATAGAGAAAATTCCTTAAAGAATGCTGTTTTTTTTGTACGCTGGATAGAATTTTAGAGTTTTAAGAACGTGGGACTCTTCATATTTTTTCCTATAAATACCAACTTCGGGGGAGTTGTTTTGCAAGACTTTAGGAGACGAATTTGAGAGTCCAAATACATCTAGTCTTCATATTTTTGAGTTCCCAAACTCATGGTTTGATTCACATATCATTGCCATATCTTTGTGAATCCTTTTGCAACCCAAGAACACAGTTTTGGTTTGTTCAACCCTTGTGGAGGAGACCGTTCTTCTTCTTCATTGCAGCCCTACTGGAAAGGGATAATTCCAGCCGCGACTACAGAATCCGATACCCGAGGGTAATTCTTAGTCAACTTGTATTTTCATTGTAATCCGATTGTAAGCCGTTCTCTTACAAATTATAGTGAAAATAAATGGTTTTGCCCCTGAGGGGGATTTTTCCTTAATTGCATGTGTTTGAATGTTCTTGCGTAGATTATCAATTTATTCAATCACATACTGCTGCATGTTTAGGGTTTGTTTGGATTAAAAGGGTTTTATATATAACTTGATCATTTGAACGCGAGCACACACGTTTCTCAAATTGGTATCAGAGCAGGTTACGCTAATCTATCGCGTATTCCTTTTTTTTTTCCGCAAAATTTTTCTAAGATATCAATTTTCTGAAAAAATTGATTTTTGAAAAAGTGTGTGTTCAAATGGAGAAGTCATATTATAAAATGCCTATTTTTGACGGGACAAATTATGCTTATTGGAAAGCCCGTATGAGGTCGGCTTTAAAAGCCATTGATGAACGTGTCTGGATTTTGGTTGAACGAGGGTGGACTCCTCCCACCGTGACTGTTGATAATGTGACCAACTTGAAACCTGACATTTCCTGGTCTGATGAAGAAATTAAATGGTCATCTTTTAATTCTAAGGGTCTAAGTGCTATTTCTGGGTCTATCACACCTGATGAGTTCAAACGCATAATGACGTGTACCACCTCAAAAGAGGCATGGGATGTTTTACAACTCACCCATGAAGGAACTAATGCTGTGAAAGAGTCTAAGTTGCAAAACTTGACAACTCAATTTGAAACAATCACCATGCATGATTCTGAATGCTTTGATGAATTTTATGCTAGACTTTCTGACATTGTGAATACTAGTTTTAATCTTGGTGAACATATTCCGAATGCTAGAGTTGTTAAAAAGATTCTTCGTTCTTTGCCTAAGCGTTTTATCCCTAAAGTCACTGTGCTAAATTCTATGGGTAATTTAAATACTCTAAAATTGGAAGAACTTGTAGGAGATTTGCAAACTTATGAAATTGATATGTTCCCTAAAAATTCTAAATCTAAAGATAAGGGAATTGCTCTTAAAGCCCAAGAGAGAAGGAGTGAGGGGTCAGCTAGAAAGTGGGTAGAGTCATCTAGAAAGAGAGAGACTGACACGTCAGATTCTGAGTGCGATTCTGACTTAGATGATTTGGCTCTTTTCGCAAAAAATTTCAAGAGGATTCTCAAATTTAAGAAAAATGGCAATTTTAAAGATAAAAAGAAATTTGAGAAAAATAAGTTAAAAAAGAAAAATGAAAAAGTTTCCAAAAATCCTTCTCTGAAAGAAAGTGAGAGATGTTTTGAGTGTGATGGTAGGGGTCATAGAGCTTTTGAGTGTGCCAATCGTCTGAATAGAGAGAAAGGGAAAGTTGTCCTTAATGCTACCCTTAGTGACGACAGTGAGGTCGAGACGGTGGATTCTGGAGATGAGTCACCGCATGAGTGTAACTTCACCGCATTCATGGCCAGCCAAGTGAGCACTCCTAGTTCTCCTCACGACGATGAGGATGATGCTTCACAGGGACACCTCGACAGTGAGATCGATGTGAGTGAGGGGGAGGATGACACAAGTGAGAGCGAGAGTGATATACAACGTGCCTATGCTGAGTTATATTCCGAGTCTTTTAAAACTAAAAAGCGTAACAAAGCGTTAGTTCTTAAGATCACTTGCCTAGAGGAAGATTTAAGGAAAGCGAGAGAAAGAGAGTTCTCCAACTGCACCGCCCTGAGAGAGAGAGAATCTACCTGTGTCGAGAATGAGAATTTGTTTAGAGAGAGAGAGAGTACTCTAGAGAAAGAGAGAGGGGACTTGATCAAGCAAGTGGCTAGTCTTACGAGTTAGCTCCATTCCTCCGTGGAGACTCGGAAGAAACTTGAAGCCCTTGTTGCCCAGCTGACTCATGATCTTGAGGATTATCAAGATGGCAGAGTCACCTTTGGATATTGGAGTAAGTCTAGCATTATAGGACGAGGTACTATCGAGTTACCTGGTTTTCCTAAGCTAGAAAATGTTTTGTACGTCAAAGGTTTGAAAGCAAACCTTCTCAGCATTAGCCAGCTGTGCGACACTAACTTTGCAGTAAAGTTTGACCGGGACGCGTGTAAAGTCTATAATCAAGCCGGTAAACTTTTGATGCAAGGGGTGAGGACCGAGGATAATTGCTATGGGACTGAGCCCACATCCTCACTTGTCTGCAACAGCGCCACGATCACTCCTATGGATCTGTGGCACCAACGTCTAGGTCACGTGAACGTTAGAGATCTCAATCGTTTATCTAAAAAGGACCTAGTACGTGGCTTACCATCTCTTGGAAAGTCAACTTAGACCGTTTGTGGACCCTGTCAGTTGGGAAAACAAATTCGTAGTCCTCATAGGAAGTTACATTCCATTACCACCTCTCGTGTTCTGGAGTTGATTCACATGGATCTTATGGGTCCCACTCGTACTGAGAGTCTAGGTGGTAAGAGGTACATCCTCGTGATGGTAGATGATTTCTCCAGATACTCCATTGTAGGTTTTCTGAGAGAGAAATCCGATGCTGTAGATTTCTTAACGACCAAGTGCCGTGTCCTGCAAAATCAACACGGTGTCACTATTAACAGAATACGTAGTGACAATGGCACTGAATTCAAGGAAGCAAAGGTTGATTTGTACTGTGATAGCCTTGGGATCAAACATGAGTTTTCTGCTGTGAGAACTCCTCAGCAAAATGGGATTGTTGAGAGAAAGAATAGAACGATCCAAGAGATGGCTAGATCTATGCTTCTAGGTCGTAAAGTTTCTAGGAGATTTTGGGCAGAGGCAGTGTCTACTGCATGCCACACGGTGAATCGGGTGTATCTGCGTCCACACATACTTCACACTCCTTATGAGTTGTGGACTGGCAAGAAGCCCAACCTGGCATATTTCCGTATCTTTGGGAGTAAATGCTACATCCTACGGGATAAAGAGCAATTAGGAAAGTTTGACTCCCGAAGCAACGAGGGAATATTTCTAGGATATTCATCGAATAGCAGAGCGTACCGGGTTTTTAACCTGAAGAGCTCTAAGATTATGGAATCAATAAACGTCACCGTGCAAGATGACGAACCTCCGACGGTTATTAATCCTAACCTTCAGTGTGAGGATGAGGATTGTTCTGACAGTGATTTACCCGTTCCTCTCTCACACTCTGTGGATCCTACTCCTGTGTTAGGGGACACACCTGCTTGGGTTCGCAAGAGTCATGACCCTTCTGCCATTGTTGGTGATCCCACTCTAGGGGTCAAGACTCGTGCTCAGCTAGAGAACGTTGTTAGCCATCTTTGCTACACGTCCAAAGTCGAGCCCAAGAACCATAAAGAAGCACTCAAGGATGAACATTGGATATCTGCTACGCAAGATGAGTTGCTTCAGTTTAAAAAGAATGATGTCTGGGAACTTGTCCCCCGACTTAGTGAGATTAATGTGATAGGTACCCGGTGGATTTTTAAGAACAAAATGGATGAAAATGGTACCATAATCCGAAATAAGGCTAGGTCGGTCGCTCAAGGCTACACACAGATAGAGGGTGTAGACTTTGGGGAGACATTTGCTCCTGTTGCGAGGCTTGAGTCCGTCCGTCTTGTGCTCGCCATCGCATGTCATCTGCGCTTCAAGGTGTACCGATGGATGTCAAGAGTGCCTTTTTGAATGGCATTCTACAGGAGGAGCTTTATGTGGAACAACCAAAAGGGTTTGAAGATCCTCAGCACCCTGAGCACGTCTACTATCTGAGGAAAGCCTTGTATGGTTTGAAGCAAGCACCCCGTGCTTGGTACGAGAGGCTTACTTCTTATCTCTTAGCTCGTGGCTTCAAGAGAGGGGGAGTAGATATGACGTTGTTTGTGAGGAGAGATGACGGTGCTATTTTGGTTGCCCAGGTCTATGTGGACGACATAGTCTTTGGATCCACATGCTCCCAGCATGCTCACCACTTTGAGGAGGAGATGAAAAGTGAGTTTGAGATGAGCATGGTTGGTGAGCTTACATTCTTCCTTGGTCTCCAGGTTCGTCAGCTAGAGGATGGGATGTTCATCTCCCAATCCAAGTATGCTAGAGACCTAGTGAAGAAATTTGGTTTAGACTCCGCTAAGCATGCACGTACACCTATGAGTACCACTACCAAGCTTAGTAAGGACACTTCAGGCAAGGACGTAGAGCAAACCTTATATCGGAGTATGATAGGTAGTCTCCTCTACTTGACTGCCAGTTGTCCCGGCATCGCCTTTAGTGTTGGAGTCTGTGCACGTTATCAGGCATCCCCAAAAGAGTCACATTTACTTTCTCTAAAACGTATTATTAAATACGTAAGTGGGACTCTCTCATACGGGATTTGGTATTCCTTTGATACCGATGACCGTCTGTCTGCCTACTCGGATGCCGATTGGGCTGCGGATGTAAATGGATGTAGGAGCACTTCTGGTGGGTGTTTCTATTTTGGTTCTGCTCTTGTCTCCTGGATGAGCAAGAAGCAAAATTCCATCTCTTTGTGCACTGCGGAGGCTGAGTACATAGCCGCCGGGAGTTGTTGCACACAACTCTTGTGGATGAAGCAAATACTGGAGGATTATGGGATATCACAGGACACCATGACCATTTCCTGTGATAACACGAGCGCGATACACATATCCCGCAATCCAGTTCAGCATTCGCGCACAAAACACATCAGGATACGTGAGCACTTTATTCGTCAGTTAGTTGAAGAGAAAGTCGTATCCCTGAGTTTTGTTCCTACCGACCGTCAGTTAGCCGATATTTTCACGAAACCTTTAGATGCCCTTAGATTTGAGAGTCTTAGGAAATCTTTAGGGATTTGCACAGTTGACTGAGGGGTTGGTCTATGTCTAGAATAGGATGCTTCTTCATGTTCATATCATATGCTTCCTATTGCTAGTCTGTTTTATATGTACCATTACTTTGTTGTACAGCTTTGTTTTATTCCTTTTGCTTTTTATATTTCTTTTAAAAAAAATACAAAAAGATTTTCCTTTAAGAAAAATTTTGAGAAAAGCACAAAAAGATTTTATTTCTTTTTTTCCAAATTTTTGAAAAAATCCAAAAAGATTTTTGTATTTTGCTTCTTTTATGGATGAGCATGTAAGATAGCCAAGTCACAACTTAATTCCATTTATCCATGTGACTGTTTGATAGAGATTTGAGAGGCTACATCATTTCATCCATGTGCTTTACATTGATTGGAGTCTATGAGATGTAATTAGTGATATCTTCCTACATGTTTGACTCTTATATCCTTTATTGCACACATGCACGGCTATATTTGATTATTGCACTTGTCTATCTCATGTTGGCTTGCGTGTTTTCATCTCAATCATGTCTATACAATGTACAATATGCGATAAAACTTGACAAGATTGGAATGCATGTAAAAACCATTTTGGTGAGACTGTGGTTTTTTGTATAACGGGGAGGGACTGCGAAAGGTAATCATCTATCCTTTGCGCAAAAGCCACCGTTAAAAAGGACCTAAAAAATGGAGGAATTTTAATATCCGAGGTCCAAAGAGGTTAAAAGAGCCCGGAAAAATTTAAAGGCAATAAAAAGAAATTCATGCCAAATATGGGCCACTTAAGTTTCACCATCAATTCTCCAAAGTTTGAGAATTTAGAATGCCTCTATTCAATACAATATCTGAGGGAGTTTGGTTGGAGAATCTAAACGGGTTTGCACTTCCTTGAAAGTCCTGAAAAAGCATAAAATCATTTTGGACGTTATTGGTGTGAAAATCATTTTGAGCTTTAATTTGTTGATTTGATTGAGTCAATATCTTATATTGTCACTCTTTTACACCAAAGGAAGCATTTGAGTTCATTCTCTAGGAATATCCAATATTCATCGTGCACATATGTCATGTTTGTATGCATTGATTTTCCTATCGAATTTGATCACACCACTTCATTTACGCTATCATTGACTTGGTTGCTTTCTGTTTATTCATGGTGTGTTTTTATCCTAGTGACACCCCGCACTTGCTTATTTGATTTATTTCTCTAATTTGTCCATTTGGGGACATCATAAAAAGGGGGAGAAAGAATTATCATATTATGGGGGAGTTTGAATTCTGGGGGAGTTTTTGAGATGTTGCTTATGTTTTTATCATATATTGATATCCATGTTATCTCATTTCAAACTCGATATGTCACGTGGTATTTGCTATGTCTCATGTGTGTAGGTATGAAGATTGCAGATCTATATGTTGCACACCCTGATGAGAAAAGTTTTGAGATTCCTGAAGAATTAAAGAACAAACGATGAAGACTATTCATTTGTACCTTTTCCAGTTTTGGGTACATGGGAGGGTAGATTTGTATAGGCAATTTCATATTTGATAATTCGGATTTTTTATGTATGTACCGGCATAGACATAGGGGGAGATTTGTAAGGACATTTTTCACATGTCCGAAATGTTTCATTTATTTATGTCGTACGCCGCTACATTTGGCACGTCTCCTCACGATCTCACATGACGGCCTCTATCCGAATTCCGGGAATCAAGAATGCATTATCTCCACTAATATGTCCCACATCTGCCTCAATGACTTCACGTTCCAAGATTTTAGGGACTTAATGCAAGTGGTACGCAAGGGAAGTCAAAACAGTGAAAAAAAGGCACAATAGGAGAGTTCAAGGGAATTTTCGTAATTTCACATCCATATTTCATAGGTCTGGTCAACTAGAAAGTTTAAGAGCTCGCCGCAATGAAGATACTGGAAAAAACGGCACCTCAATCCGAGCTACGGTGAAGGAGTTATGACCTTTTGAAGATAGAGAAAATTCCTTAAAGAATGCTGTTTTTTTTGTACGCTGGATAGAATTTTAGAGTTTTAAGAACGTGGGACTCTTCATATTTTTTCCTATAAATACCAACTTCGGGGGAGTTGTTTTGCAAGACTTTAGGAGACGAATTTGAGAGTCCAAATACATCTAGTCTTCATATTTTTGAGTTCCCAAACTCATGGTTTGATTCACATATCATTGCCATATCTTTGTGAATCCTTTTGCAACCCAAGAACACAACTTTGGTTTGTTCAACCCTTGTGGAGGAGACCGTTCTTCTTCTTCATTGCAGCCCTACTGGAAAGGGATAATTCCAGCCGCGACTACAGAATCCGATACCCGAGGGTAATTCTTAGTCAACTTGTATTTTCATTGTAATCCGATTGTAAGCCGTTCTCTTACAAATTATAGTGAAAATAAATGGTTTTGCCTCTGAGGGGGATTTTTCCTTAATTGCATGTGTTTGAATGTTCTTCCATAGATTATCAATTTATTCAATCACATACTGCTGCATGTTTAGGGTTTGTTTGGATTAAAAGGGTTTTATATATAACTTGATCATTTGAACGCGAGCACACACGTTTCTCATCTCCTTTGACCAAGTAGAAACGTGCTATCCTTTTTCTAAGGTAAATTTCATCCGCTCTTTCGGCGGGCAGCTCCCCATCTTTTAGATATGCTAGGTACGACTGTCTTCAATCTTCGAAGGCTTCCACGAAGTTAGCCTCCGTCGGCTGGTCAAAATTAGCTTGGCACTTTTGTAATACCCCGTACTTTTGACTATAATTATTTTTGGGATTAATTAATTAATTAGCGTATTAATTGGAAATTAATCCGGGTTATAAATACTAATGAGATGCGTATTGGTATTTGATTATGTGCATATATGATTATATATGTATCTGGTACTATAAAATTTGTCGTGAGATTTATATACGGCATTTTAGAAATTTTGTTGAGACGCGTGGGACCGCCGCGTCACGGTATATTATTTTATTGATAAAAGTGAATTTAAAATCTATAATCCGTATGGTCGTTTTGAGTGCGTCAACGCGTCCGGAAGGGTCGAGATAGTCAGAAAACACTAACCGGGGGTATAGTTTGGGTCCCGGGGTAATTTTAGGCCATACCGGTAACTTAAAGGGTATTTTAGTAATTTGGTATTTTTGGGTAATTAAAAGTGACGAAAATTGAGAGTTGTAATCTGATAAGGAATTGACCCAACCAACCCTTTATTAACCCCATAAGCTACGTAGGTTATCATTTAGTCTTCCAACTCTCCCAAAGCAAACCCTAGCCACCATAGCCTTTTGGAGAAGAAAGCTTGGAGAAGGAGAGAGAGAGAGAGAGGAATTCTGCAGAGATTCTTCACCAAATCAACACCAAATCCGAAATCAAACCAAGGCAAGTGATTTATTCCATTTAAATTTCAGAGAATGCTTCTTCCATGTTAGATTATTCATAAATTTTGTATGTTCTTGGAAGATAATGAAAAACCCATAAGATTGGAGTTATTAGTTTAAATTTTGGGATATAGGTTGCATGTAGAATGTTACTGGAAGATTATATTAAGAGAATTATCGACTTTTGTTATACCAAAAACGGATTTAAGATGAATTTTATGACTGTTCTTGAGAAAAATCTGGAAACTAGGTTTTTGATGAAGTTTGATCCATATGTAGCCTTTAGTTGTTGAAATATTGATTTGTGGACGTTAGTAATATTATAGGATGGTTATATGACATTACTATAACGTTATATTTGAGAATCACACGTTAGAAATAAGTTTTGGGACGTTTTCAAATCTGCAGAACGAAGCAGTCCGTAGCCATACCTGTTCGATCGATCGATCGACATTCATCAGTCAATCGATCGACTAGATCGATCGATCGATATTCATAGGTCGATCGATCGACCTTCCCAGAATGAGTAAAATTTTCCTTAATTTGATTTTAATGGTGGAAACCCTCGGAGAATATGTTTGGAGAACTTATGAATACCCTCACCCTTAAGGAGACCAGTAGGTGTGATTATTATAGTGGACTTTAATTAGAATGCAATTCTGGGAATTATTCTAGGTTATTGAAATTCGTTAGAGAGGTAACGTTTGGGTTAATAGTGCAAAATTGTGTAATTCGATGAAATAAGGTTTAGAGCAGAAGTAAAGACCTTAGGAATAAAGATGTTATATTTGGGAATAATCGGAACCGAATAATCTATTATAGATAGGTTTTAAGGTTAAGGGACTACGACGTGAGACGTGTTGGTAATTTAACTTTATATTAACGGGAGACTTGAAAAATATAAGTTTGGAAATGGTATAATGATGTAGAGTATTACAATTATTCTACGGTGATTACTAAGATGCGTGTATACTTGGTATTGATATAGTATTTGTGTGTATGACATACCTACCATACTTGCTATCACGGGAGGTTACGTTCGCTTAGGACCCTCTAATCCTTGTGTACCTACGGGGGGGATTTAGACTGGTACCTTGATGAACATAGGTCATAGAAGGACTTATTGTGATATTAATAAGTCTGCATGATCATGGGAGCGTAGGTATGTGCGTGACCCATGTGATGGTGACTGTGTTCGCCTCCACTATTTATGATTTGTGTTATCTGAACTATTCCTGAGAGATTCGGAATATGTGATCCTTATGTACGTGATGTACCGGGATGGATAGCAGAGTATGTGTGCACCATAGCTTAGATTGCGGGGTGCTTGTATCGTATATTTATGATGTGAATAATATACATTAAATTAATGGAAATCCTCATGTTAATGTTGTAAAAATATTACGGTATTGTTTCGAGATATAAAATGAGTTAGCTGATAGTTATATCTATGGCATAGTTAGTAACTGAGTTTACGTTAAACCTCTATTAAATTACGAGCGTTGTTATGTTAAATTAACCGAGTAGAATGGGTAGAACCTTTGGTAGTCTAGCTAGTTACGTTGTCACTTAGCTAGTGGAAGGGGTAGTTATAGATGGGTACTTACGTTAGGAGTGCACAGTTAGTCGAGAGGTGAGAATTTAATGTGAGTGCACGTCCTAACATGTACTTTGCATTTAATGTTTTAAATGTTTTTAAAGCACTTGCAGGTTTTTAAAATGATTTCCACTTTCGGGCTCTGACCCATTTGCTTTCAAATCTATTTTTCTTGTAAAACCTTTTTAGGTGCCCAGCCACAAGGACACCAAGCTTAGGATTCTCATTCAGAAGACGAGCTGTAGCTGTTTGTGGAAGCTACAGGGACTTGCTTTTAGACGCCTCTCTCATTTGGATTCCAGTCTCAGCATCTATCAGTTGTAGGGCATGTTGCCCAATTCTATTAGACATCTTTTACATTTCAGTTTTCAGACTCTAGCATGTATTGCTCAGTATCCAGTTTTAGTTATTTATTTCAGTTTACTTATCAGTTGTGGGATTTGTATTGAGGAGTTTTTCCTCCAGAGTTTATTTACATTTTGTGATGGTTATTCGTTTTACTTCAGTATGGTGAATGGTGTTATTTAGTTATTCATTACTCTTGTTGCATGTTAATCAGATTTAATAAAATTTGGCACTTACTTTTTAAATACTAGGTGGTTAGTAATAATAAAACGTTTTCGACAGTGATGCTATTAACTGAGCCAACTTGGCATTTTGAATTAATTTTATAAAGGAGTAGCTACCCGGTGTTTAATTAGTCGGGGTGTCACAACTTTAAACAACTTTGTTGCAAGCGGGCTGCTTCTACGCTCATGGTGGGCCAAAAATACCTGCTTCGCTGCAATCGTCTGTACAGGGGGATATCCGTATCTCCACAGTGCTTCTGGTGCATTTCTATTAACCTCTCCTTGGCTTCTTGCTCCCCTACGCACCTTGCCAGAAACCCTCCAGGACTCTTGAAGTAAAGAGTTCCCTGCAGCACATGATAGTTGGCTAACTCTAATATTTTCATTGTCCCTTCCCTGGTTTCAAGTTGCTTCCCTACCAGACGCCTCCAATCTTTCGGCTCGTTACTTGGGAATAAGGACTTTACGGTAATTGGTACTGTTCTCCGCCTCACTGTGATGGTTGCTTCTGACTCCTCCATGTCCAACTTTTGAGCTATGGTGGCGAGCGCGTCAGCGTGCCTGTTCATCGTTCGCGCCTGCCTCTCCACAGTTACTTCCAAGAACTGTCCGAGCAGTCGTTGGATGATGTGTCTGTATGGCGCTAGGTTGGCATGTTTAAGGGAAAACTGTCCATTGACCTGCCTTACTACCAGATTGGAGTCCCCTCGTATACACAGTACCCTGATCCCTCTTCTGAGTGCTTCCAACATCCCTAGAATGAGGGCTTCATACTCAGCTTCATTATTTGAGCATTTAAAATCTAACTTGAAAGAGAGGGTAATCTTCTCCTTCCCATCTGACAGTATGACGCCGGCCCCACCTGTTCCTTGAGCACTGGAACCATCAAACTCCATAAACCACTTCTTCACCTCCTCTGCCATGCATGCTTGGAAACTTTCTCCGGGTAGCTCTTCACTAGGTGGTTTGAAAACCCCACTCGGGAAATGGGCCAGCAGATCTGCTACCGCCTGGTTCTTGATGTCTTTAGGCACTACGCATTTTAGATCGTATTCTGACAAGATCAAAAACCACCTTGCTGCTCGTCCCACGAGTATAGTCCGCGCGAGGAGGTACTTGATGGGATCACACTTGGTGACTATGTGAACGGTGAAGGCTAGAAGGTAGTGTCTCAACTTCTGGGCTACAAATACCAGCGCCAGGTAGTGCCTCTCAATGCTGGTGTATCTCGATTATGTTCCAGATATCACTCTTGACAGGTAGTAGATCGGATTTTCCACTCCTTCCTTCTCTTGCGCCAAGAGGGCCCCTATCGACCTCTCTGTAGAAGTGAGGTAGAGCAGCAGCGGTGGTCCGGCTTCGGGGGGAATCATCGTGGACGGAGAGGCTAGGATTTATTTAATCTTTTCGAACGCACTCTCTTGCCTCTCTCCCCAAACCCACTTGGCTTTATCTTTTAGTAGAGGTGCGAACGGATGAGTTACTTCTGCCAACGCAGGTATAAACCTCCGCAGGTAGGATACCTTTCCCAGGAAGCTCTTAAGTTGTCTCTGACTCTTGGGCGGTGGCATCATCACAATGGCTTTCATCTTATCTGCATCCACTTGCACTCCTTGTCTATTTACCACAAAACCTAAGAATTTTCCTGCAGTAACCTCAAAGGCACACTTTGAGGGGTTCATTCTCATCTTATACCGACGACACCTCTCGAATACTCTCCTGAGATCCTGAATGTGCTTGTTTTCTTTCCTAGACTTCACCACCAAATCATCCACATAGAATTCTAGTATATCATGAAATAAGTCGTGAAAAATTGGCATCATGGTCCGCTGGTATGTGGCTCCAGCGTTCTTCAATCCGAAGGGCATGACTGTATAGTGGAAGTTCCCTAACGGTGTGTGGAAGGCAGTCTTCTCTGCATCGGCGGGGTCCATTTTAATCTGGTTATATCCAACATACCCGTCCATGAAGCTATACATCTCATGTCCCGCGGTGGAATCCACTAAGCTGTCTATGCTGGGTAGTGGGAATTCATCCTTAGGACACGCCCTGTTCAAGTCGCGAAAGTCTACACAGATTCTGATTTGGGTCTTGTCTTTTTTTTGCCATTGGCACTATGCTGGACAGCCATATGGGGTGCTGAATAGGCTTGATGAACCCTGCCGCTAACAACTTCTCCACCTCAGCCTTTATTTTCAAATCAAGGTCTGCTTTATATGTACGTGTGGCTTGCCTTACCAGAAGGGCATTGGGAAGGATGTTCAATCTATGAGAGCTCACTTCTGCGTCTATCCCTGGCATCTTCGTGTACTTACAAGCGAATACATCAGTGAACTCCTTAAGTAGCTCAATGAGCTCTTCCTTCTGCTTCGGTTCCAGGCACTTGGAAATTATAATGGGTCTACTCTCGCCCTCTTCTAACCCCAACTTGATTTCCTCTAATTCCTGCAGCTGCTTTCGGGGTCCGTCTTGCATGCAATCCGGCGCCTCTTCTGGTTCTTCAACATGCTCAACAATATGGGATTCATCAACAATAAAACACTCGGGCGTCGGGTCGATGCTCTCGTCCCAGAACATCGCCCGCGCAGACCGTTATAAACGGTAGATGACTTTTCCATTGGGCAAAACCACCTTCTTGCAAGTTCGAGGAGGTCTAGCTACCTCCTCTACCTTCCTCTTTCCTTTTGCCATGTGGGGGATTATCCTCTCCCCTAGACGGTCATGAACGGATTTTTTCTGCGGGACCCTTCCCTCAGATACCTTGCTTCCTGCTAGCTTTCTTGTAGAGACCTTTCTTTCCTCGTCCAAATCGGTGTAAAAGGCAGCATCTACCAGGTGGGCCTCCTCAACGGCGAAGGGTCTCTGCATGGCCTTGATCACTATCTCTGTACCTCTAATATTTGCCTTCGCGCACTGATGGTAGGTGGAAGGCACTACGCCATGAGTGTGCATCCATACCCTTCCAATGAGTAATTGGTAGCTGGTTTCAGCGTTAATAACATGAAATTTGATGTGGGACGTGAAATTTCCCAACTTAATTCCCACATTCACGTATCCAATTGACTGCATTCCGGCGTTGTCGAATCCGGAAATTACTAGAGGTACCGGAACCACCTTCTCCTGGTCAACTCCTGTTTCATATAATGTACTGATGGGCATGATGTTAATGGATGCTCCTCCATCCATCAACGACCTAGGAAATGAGACTCCATTAATTATGGTTGTGACGTACAACGGGCGGTTGTGGAAGTAAGGCACCACCCTATCCGCTTCTGAAAACACCACTTTAGAGGTATACTTCTTAATCATCCTTCCGATTGGCCCCTGCCAATTTAGCGAAGGGTCTCCGTGCTGCTGCACCGCCTCCAAGACTTTCCTCGTGATGGACACCCTCGTGTCGTACTTCACCCTTATCTGGTCGAAAAACCACTTGAACTTGGGGCTCCTCGCTATGGCCTCACATTCAGAATCTAAGTCTACCTCGTACGTATGGGCACTACAAACATACACTGCTTCAGAGGTCCCTCCCTCGTCTAGAGCGAGGATGACGTCTACCTCGCCTTCTGAGAGAGCGACTTCCTCAACTTCCCCTCTCCCACTTTCATGCTCCGGAGAGAAGAACCACTCCTCTTGTTTTCTTTCTAGCTGAAGTCTGCTCAGTGACAGATTTTCTAACTCCTTGCATAACTGCTCGCCACTCTCCCGCTTCACAAGACTTCTCGTAGCTTCTTCGTCGTAGGCAACTACCATGTTGGCGGTTCCAAAGTGATGCGTAGGAATTGGGTTCTCTTTAACGTCCACAGGGGGTATCTGCAGGGTACCGCTGGCCATCTGCTCACCAATGATCCTTATCAAGTAGTAACAGTCCTTGGTAGAGTGTTGCACTCGTTGGTGCAATTCGCAGTATTTCGGGTTGGCCTTGTCAGCTGCAGTGGGGGTCTCTCCTTTTAGGTGGGGAGGTCCTGCTACTCCTTCTCGCACCAAGGTGCGGTAACAATCCATGGCCTCCTCTACGCTGCACGGTAGTGGCGGCGGGGCATCTTCCACGAATTTTCTCTTATTGCCGGGACTGTCAGTCTTGGCCCCAGAGCCTCCCTTCTTCCCTTTGTTACTCCCGTCCACATAGTTAACCGCTTGCCTCCTCGTAACTTGAAACCTCCCGGGAGTCAGTGGAACTTGTGTCCTCCAACCTGGGGCTCTCGGTTTGATTATCATAGCTATGTTTCCGGCGGCCCTAGTGAATTCTCTGAAAGTTCCATCTCTAGTTTCGTTGATCAAATGCAACTTGTACTCTTCCAAGAGTCCTTCTACACATATCTGCAGTAACCTGGCCTCCGCCACGTCCTCGTGAACATCTAAGGCCCTCTCGCGAAATCGCTTGATGTAGTGCATCAACTCTTCTCCTGGCTTCTGGACCTCTTGCGCTAGGTGCCTCAGTGTAAATTCATCCTTCGCTACAAAAAACTTCTGAAGGAATTGCCTGTGCATCTCTTCCCAAGTAGGGACGCTGTTAGGCGCCAAGTGGGAATACCATGTATAAGCTTTCCCCGTGAGAGTTTTAGAGAAATCCCTCAACCTCAGGTTCTTGTCGCCAGCGTGTACTCCCAGGTACTCGACGAACCTCTTCACGTGCTCTCTAGGGTTCTCCCCCCTACCGCCAAACTTGATAAATTTTGGTGGAATATACCCCTCAGGGTATGGCTTCTCACTTACTTCCTGGGGATAGGGGTCTTGTAACTCCTCGTATAGGTGGGAACCCTCTCTTTGAGAGGAGGAGAGGAGCTTCCTCACTTCTTCCATAGTAACAGTCTTAGAGGGTGATTCCTCCAAACATGTGCTTTTAGGAGCTGGAGAACCTGTTGGCGCCAGGACCTGCTCCGGCGCTGCCTTTCGAGACGGAATCGTAATAGGAGTGGCTACCCCTCCAGAAGGGGCGGCAGCAGGTGTCACACAACCTTGACCCAAGTTTGATAGATCTACGTTGTTTTGCTTTAAAAAGTCAAAAAATATTGCCATAAGGTTCATACCTGCCATTGGAGCCATTGCCGGTGAACTGGTCTGACCTCCCTGAGGCGCTGGCACCTTGGCTCCGATCACCACCACTTCTTCTTGAGTAGTCTGGTCACTGTGAGCGCCATTACCAGATGGAATGTCCTCAAAAACCAACTTCTTAGAGACATTGAAACCTTCTTTGTCCATGGAAATGAGGATACCTCCCTAGCAGAGTCGCCAAATGTAGGAGGGTAGTGAGACTGGGGTCTATGAATAACTGGAAAGGGTGAGGCGTGACCCACTCCAATGGACACTGCCTACAAGGTCTTCAAGGTCTCCTGGTGCAACTTCTGAAGAAAACTTCTCCTTCTGGTAACAATGGAACCCAAGCTTCAACTCACTCCCTGCAAGAAGATGAACTTTTATAGCAAAAATAGTAATTTTCTCAAGGGAAACACCTGAGAGTGATGGATGTCAGTGGGGAGTGAAGGAACAAGACACTCAGCACTAAGAAAATGAGCAGGGAGAGAATACTAGGTAGGTCTGGTGATATTTTGGCAGAGTAACAGTGCAAATTCTCTTATCTATCTTTTGACCTTGCCCAGAGGTCTATTTATACATGGGGGTTAGGGGTGAGCTGGCATTTTTGGGAGCCAAAATGTAGAGAGTTGGTGGGGAACAATGTCTGAAGTGTACCATTTGTCCCTACCTGTGGCAGCCTGCCTGTCCCCTCTGCAGGCGCCACTTGGCGCCGACCAAAACTCAAAAAGCACATTTGTCCCCTAATGGAGACAAAATATCAGATTTGGTAGTTATCTTTTGAAACGGTAACTTGTGGTGAAATTTTGCAAATCTTGAGAGAGGAGGCCTTAAGGAATCATCTCAAGTGTTATTTTTCTTGAGAGGGACCTCGAGGACCCCCTCTTCTGGAAAAGTTATTTTCTTGCAAAGAGTTTATTTCTTGCGAGTAGCCAGCTCTTTGGCTGCTCACTTCACTTGTGACCAAGTGTGCAGTGTGCGTAGTCTCGAGTGACTTCTGGGTCTCCCTACTAGTATTCTCTCAATCCTATAGTTCTAAGTGGTTGAGCTTGCTCAACATACTTTGTCCCTTAGCCGCCAAGCCATAACTCCCAGGAGGTCCCAACGCGCCTATTCGAGCCCTGCTTGCTCGACTAGGCAGCCTGTACAAGAAAGTAAAGTGTTAGTGTTGTTGTTCATTTAGAGACTGATGTTTCATGATGGGGGGTTGTTCGCGATAGTTACTCCCTCAATATGAGTTTCTTTCAAAAACCCCTATAGCAGCACTTCTCGAATAACATTTCTGCAGTGACCCTTGCAGTGGCGCTGAGTTTTGCAGTGACGCCGACTCTCTCAACTGTCATTACTGCAGTGGCCCTTGAAGCGGCACTGGCCCTTGAAACGACGCCGACCCTTGCGGCAGTGCGGACCCTTACATCGGCGCTGGTATTTGAAGTGGCGCCGACACTTGCAGTGGCGTCGACACGTGAAGCGGTGCCGACGCTTGAAACGGCGATGACGCTTGAAGTGGCGCTGACACTTGAAGTGGCGCTGAGGCTTGAAACGACGCTGACGCTTGAAGTGGCGCTGACACTTGAAGTGGCGCTGGCACTTGAAACGACGTTGACGTTTGAAGCAGCGTTGATACTTGAGGTAGCGCTGACGCTTGAAGCGGTCGTCATACCTGGGGCGGCGCCGACCCTTGTCGCGGCGCCGACGCTCAAAGCCGCGCCGACGCTTGAAGTGGCGCTGATACTTGGGGTAGCGCTGACGCTTGAAGTGGCGCTGACACTTGAAGCGGTCGCTGATACCTGAGGCGGCGCCGACCCTTGTCGCGGCGCCGACACTTGAAGCGGTGCTGACGCTTGAAGCAGTCGCTGATACCTGAGGCGGCACCGACACTTGAAGCGGCGCTGACGCTTGAAGCGGTCGCTGATACCTGAGGCGGGGCCGACCCTTATCGCAACGCCGATATTTGAAGCGGTGCTGACGCTTGAAGCAGTGCTGACACGTGAGGCGGCGCCGACCCTTGTCGCGGCGCTAACACTCGAAGTGGCGCCGACGCTTGAAGTGGTGCTGACGCTTAAATCGGCGCTGACATGTGAGGCGGCGCCCACCCTTGTCGCGGCGCCGACGCTCGAAGTGGCGCCGATGCTCGAAGTAGCGCTGATGCTTGAAGTGGCGTTGACACTTGAAGCGGTCGCTGATACCTGAGGCGGCGCAGACCCTTGTTGCGGCGCCGACACTTTAAGCGGCGCTGACGCTTAAGGCGGCACTGACTCTTATCGTGGCGTCGATGTTTGAAGCGGCGCTGACGCTTGAAGTGGCGCTGATACTTGAAGTGGCGCTGACACTTGAAGCAGTCGCTGATACCTGAGGCGGCGCCGACGCTCGAAGCGGCGCTGACGCTTGAAGTGGCGCTGATACTTGAGGTAGCACTGACACTTGAGGTAGCGCCGACCCTTGCGGTGGCGTAGAGACTTGCCGCGGTGCTGACACTTGCGGTGGCACTGGCCCTTGCAGCGGCATAGAGACTTGTCGCGGTGCCGACACTTGAAGCGGTGCAGACACATGAAGCGATGCCGGCCCTTGCGGCGGCGCTGACGGCGCCGACCCTTGCGGCGGCGTAGAGACTTGCCACGGCGCTGACACTTGCGATGGCGCAGGCACTTGCAGCGGCGCCGGCACTTGCGATGGCTTTTGGACTTCTGGGTGACCCTCGCGGGTACCTCTCGGATGTTATTAATAAAAAAGCATTTTTATTTTATTTGGCTTTTTTTATTGATAAACACCCATCTCACTACACCAAATCTGCCCATTTGTCAAGGTCATTGACCTTGACAAATTCACCTTGTCAAGGTCAATGACCGTGACATTTCGAGGCGAGACAAATTTTTTTGTCACGGTCGTGTCACGGTCGTGTCGCGGTCAATGACCGTGACACGTTTGTCACGGTTTATAACCGTGACAAAGCCGTGACCCTTTTTAAAAAAATTGTCACGGTCAATGACCGTGACAAGCCCGTGACAAATGTTGTCACGGTTTTGTCACGGTCAATGACCGTGACAATTCTGGGCAGAATTTAAAAAAAATCTGCTGGGCAGTATGGCCACCGCCACTGCCCAGCAGTATATTTGTACCTGTTATAGCAACGTTGTACCTGTTCTAAACATCATATATCCAACACAAACTAAAGATAATGCAAATATATATTCATGACAGTATAATCCAAATCTTCAAAGTAAAAATAATATACATGACGATATAATCCAAATATAATTAAAATGGACAAACTTAAAAATAATGTTACTACATGTCTTAGATAAAACTGAGGAGGTGAGTAGGCCACACGACATACGAATTGACGCACCCACTAATATACGTCGTGCCGCATTGTTCGCGCAACCACAATAGGGAGTTCTCCTTCCCGGGTATGACATGCGTGACGAGCACCCTGGACTCCATCTCTTGAAGCACACGTCCATGGACTAGTCCACCCTCGACGATGTTCGGGTCCCTCAATCCCCGCCCTATCCGCCGGCCATCAAATATGTCCAATATGAACACGCTCGGCCAACCAATTGTCGATAATGGTCTGTTGGAGGGCGTCAAATAGGGAAGTGGATCGTCGAAGTACGAACGTGTCGGTGATGAAGCAGCGAGGTCCACATCCTCGTCATCCTGTGCCTCGTCCTCCCGCACCTCCTCCTCCACCGCCTTCTCCTTCCCTTTCCCTTTCTCTTTACGGTCTCCACCCAACGTACGCTTCATGAATGCGTACATATCTTGGACCGTCGCCTCCAAACGGGACAGCTTCGCGTCGTGTGAATCCACCGTTCGAGCCAACCCGGTGTCGCTCGTCTCCAATCCGATGATCCTAGATTTGGCCACCCGCGAGCTCACTCCCCTTGTCCTCCCCTTGCGATCAGAGCCAAGCACTTGGCTGAGTGCGTCTGTGGACAAAGATGCCTTGTCGGCATCAGACTGCGACTCATGCACTTCCTTAAGCTTTGCCTGAAACGACAAAAAGCACATGATTAGTAAAATAAGTAAACTAAAAAATTATAACGTAATTAACAATAATTAAACTGTCGGATTACTTACAATCGTGGCCGCGACGCTCGGGGACACCTCCTTGTCCTTCCCCTTCTTCGTCCGAAGAGCCACATAAGTATCGAGTCTATGTGGCTTACCCCCTGGCCCACTCCCTACCCCCTGAAATAAAATAAAGTAAAGTAAAATTAGTATCGGCCCCGCAAAGTAAAATAATATCCAATAATATATTTCTGTAGTTATAGATAAATTAAATATTACCTTCATCCTATGCTCCACCTCAGCGTAAGAGGTCCGGCCGGAGTAGTGCACGTCCGTCTTTTTAGCCCGATTTTCCCTCCCCGATTGGCGAGATGCCAATTGTCGATCCTCGATCTCATTGTCAATGAACTTTTGCCATTGTGCCAATGAGATCGGCTCCTTGGGCGGGACGGATCCGCGCCATTGTAAAATGGTCTCTCGTGTTTTTCCAAAGTACCGTGTCCGCATATTTTTTTTCCACGTCTTGTGTTGCTCCCTCAACTGCTCGAAGACGGAATCGCGTAGCTTTGGATCGAAGTTGAATTGTTCCTGTCCAACAAATACAATGTTAGTTGCGAATAAATATAAATATAAATATAAATATAAATATAAATATAAATATAAATATAAATATAAATATAAATATAAATATAAATTGAAATTGAAATTGAAATATTCATATAAATATTACCTGTAGTGCCGCCCAAACAGCTAACTTGAGCTCATACGGCACCTCCTTCCAACTCATAAACCCCGGGCCGATGACCGTCTTTAGCAGCTCGAGGGATCTCGCTAAAAGCTCCGACTTGTTTTCGACGGTAATCCCAAATTTTCCATATTTGGGGAGCCTAGGGGCGGAGGAGCCCTCGTCGCCTCCGCTACCACCGAACCCAGACGACGACATCATCATAAACAGCATCATCATCTTCGCCCTAACATCTGAAGGAGACATTTTTGCTGTAAAAAAAATGTTATTAGTACAGATAGAAAAAATGTTATTAGTACAGATAAAAAAATGTTTCGTCTATATTATAACGTATGTGTAAGTTCCGTCAATACCACCCCCGCCACACGCACACACACACACACACACACCACCCCTACCCACCCCACCCCACCCCCGCCACACGCACACACACACACACACACACACATATTTTGAATGAAAATATCAATTATTTATAAAATTGATGTCTACTTTTAGTGTTGTGTATATATGTTAGTCTACTTTTGCTTTTTTTTTTTAAATAATCAATTAACCAAATTTCATAATAGTGAATAAGGGTTAATCCTAGCCATTGATTAAGTGTATTATTAGTAAGTACAAAAAATAAATATGGACTCTTAATCTAGGATATAAGGAGTATTTGTTAGTGAAATAATAATTTAGTGATAAAAACACACTCGAACACTACCAAGTTTTGACGACACGGGTCTCTAGAAAGAAAAACAAGCATTTCCAAATTACACGTCGAAATAATACAAGTGCATGCTTTGCAATCAAAGGTATTTATCTTTAGGGGTTTGTAAATTTAGGATTTATTGTAATATGTATTTTGAAAATAGGACAACAAACATTTTATTTATGATTTTAGTCCCTATTTTTTAATAAAACCGCTGGCGCGAACCCATATTCATAAAACGTTAACCAATCATAACATGCCACGTGTCCCTTTAATTTGAAAATAGGGACAAAAAATGGAAACAAAATGTTTGTTGTCCTATATCCATAATCAATATTATTTTAAGTCCTAAAATTACATAATCTATTATCTTTATAAGGATAAAATTATCTTAAAATGATTGGTAGGGAATGTCTATGAGGTGGATGATAATTTATTTGATATTTTATTTTATTTCTTTTGGTTAGGTTATTAAGACTTTATTTGAATTGATATCTTAGTAATTATTATTTAATATTTATTTTGAGCAATTATCTTATAGTAGGATTATTATCCTAGAAACAATTCTATCAATTCAAATAAATAGATATCAATTCAAATACATGTCTTGGATATCAATTCCCACTAGGGGTGGCAATTCGTGTGCGTCGTGTCGTGTTCGGGTCGTGTCATGTCGGGTTCGTGTTAAGTATTAGTCAACCCTAACCCGACCCATTTAACTAATCGTGTCAGATGAGCAAACACTAACCCGACCTATTTATTATCGTGTCGTGTTCGGGTTGACCCGCATAACCCATTAAGTAAAATATAAAATAATTTTTTTCTTCTCTCTTAACCAACCATAGCACTCATACGCCTACAATAACTTAATTTAATTAATTTCAAATTCTTGCAACACATAAATAATTTATCATCCGAGTTCGTGTCGAGTTCGTGTCGGGTATCGTGTCGTGTCAAAAATTGCCACCCCACCCCACCCCTGCCCCCTCCACCACCACACACCACCACACACACACACACACACACCCCACCCCACCCCACCCCACCCCACCCCCTCCCCCACCACACACCACACACACACACACACACCCCACCCCTAACCACCCCCTGCCCCACCCCTCCACCACCCCCTCCCCCACCACACACCACACACACACACACACACACCCCACCCCACCCCACCCCTCCCCCACCACACACCACCACACACACACACACACACACACACACACACCCCACCCCACCCTCCACCACCCCCTCCCCCACCCTGCCCCACCCCCTGCCCCCCTCCACCGTCCCCACCCCCTCCCCCACCCCGCCCCACCCCCCACCCCCTGCCCCCCTCCACGCACACACATACACACATATATATATACACATACACACAAATATACACACAAATATATATATAAATGAAAGAGAGAGAGAGAGAGAGAGAGAGAAAATGGACCTGAAAGTAGAGAGAGAGAGAGAGAGAACAGCGTCGAGAGAGAGAGAGAGAGAAATGGAGGGAACGGCGCGGGAGGGAAAAAAGAAGGGGGGGGTAGGGTTTTTGCTGAGAATATTGTCACGGTCGTGTCAAGGTCTTTGACCGTGACAAGAATTTAAATAATTGTCACGGTCAATGACCGTGACAAGCCCGTGACAAATTTACTTGTCACGGGCTTGTCACTGTCATTGACCGTGACAATTCGTTGTCATGGTCGTGTCAAGGTCAATGACCGTGACATAAAACGCGTGTTTTTTTGTCACGGTCAATGACCTTGACAAGGCTGGCCGGCTGAAAGGTGACAATTTGCCCATTTTGGTGTAGTGTCTATAGATGGAAAGACTGATCTTGTCCTTCATATAGAACAGTATCAGGCTGCAGCCGACATCTACGCTGTTCCAGATGAGATGAGATGCAGGGCAGCCTCGGGAACTCTTACCGGATCTGCTCAAATATGGTATAATAATCTTCCTCGGGGTAAGATCTCAACCTTTCTTCAACTGGCCGAGTTATTCATTGGGAATTTCTGTTTTGGGGCAAAGTCGGTTAAACGAGTAGCACATTTGTTAAGTGTTAGACAAAAGGCTGGTGAGAGTACCAGAGATTACATAACTCGTTTTAATAACGAGAAACTATAAGTCATTGATTATGAGGAGAAGACAGCGATTATCGCCTTGATGAGTGGACTACTGCCAAACAAGTTGTACTACACCTTGGCCAAAGATCCACCTAGGACCATGTCAGACCTGATGGGAAAAGCGTCTAAGATTATGAATGCCGAGGAGGCTATGGTTGCGAAGAAGAATATGGATGCCAAAGAAACCAAGGTGGAAGGTGATAAAGCTAAGTAGAAAGAGCATAAGAACAATGGTAATGACAAACATCCAAAAAACAGGCCGGTATGGGACGTGATGAAGAAATATGATAATTATACTCCTTTGAAGAAGGATATCAACCATGTTCTAGAAGAAATCAAGAACAACGAAGAACTAAACTGGCCAGAGAAAATGAAGGCAGACCCTGACAAGAGGAATAAGGCGAAGTATTGCGAGTTCCATAAAGATCATGGCCATATGACCAAGAACTGCATAGCTCTTCAGAATGAGATTGAAACACTCATCCGAAGAGGAAAGATATCAAAGTATGTTGATCGTGGAAACGAAAGAAGAAACAACGATCGAGCAAGAGAGAGATTTAGATCTCCTCATCGAGAAGAGGAAAAAAAGAAAAGAAACCATTAAGTTGATCTAGAAGACGACCCCGATCTTCCCAAGAGACCAAGGCAGCTAGAACGAGAGGTATTTTCGATACGCTTTGGGTCATTTGACTGCAATGTTATTACAGGTGGAGATGCAGGAGGAGGAGGCCTTACTGCAGAGAGAAAAGCTTACCTCGGTGAGGCTCAAGCTTGCTCGTACATTCAGCGAATAAATCTAACTGAGGAGGATCGCCCGAGAAAGGTGAACAAGGAGAAATTGGTCAACGGTTTTTCAAACAACGACCTTGCAGGAGTTTTGTATCCTCATAATGACCCATTGGTGATCAAAATGAGGATGGAGGAGGTTATGATTTCAAGAGTACTGGTCGACAATGGTAGCTCGGCAGACATCATGTTCTACTCGTGTTTTGATAGTTTAAATCTAAAGCTATCTCAACTGGAGACTTACCACAGACCCCTCATCGGTTTTGCTGGCGAGAAAGTATTTCCACTTGGGACGATCAAGTTGGATATATTCATTGGTATGTGGCCTGCTTGTCGGACAGAAAGAATAAGTTTCTTCGTGATGGATAAGAATGTTCAATCATCGTACAATATCATCATGGGAAGAGTAGGATTGAAGAAGTTCGAGACTGTACCATCTACGGTGCATCAGTGCCTAAAATTTCCAACAAACTTTGGAGTAGGAGTTGTGAAAGGTGATCAGAAAGTAGCTCGGGAATGCTATTATTTATCCGCCGAGCAAGAAGAACTGGAGGAATCAAGGAAAAAGACTACTACCTATCAAGTGGAAGAAGGGACAAAAATTGAAACATTGGATCCTAGAGATGAGTCGCAACTCGTGAAGGGTCAAGTGGTGGAAGCTACTGAAAACATCATTCTGGACGACGAGCACCCTGAATGAACTACTCAAATAGGTTCATCGTTGGAAACCTCATTAAAACAGGAATTGATAACTTTCCTTAGAAGCAGAAGACAAACTTTTGCATGGAGTCATGAAGATATGCCTGGGATAGACCCAAACTTCTTATGTCACGAACTCGATGTGAATAAGGAGATCAAGCCTGTGAAGCAGAGAAGAAGAATATTTAGTCCCGAGAAGAATTAAGCTATACAGGAGGAAGTCGAGAAGCTCCAGAAAGCTTGCTTCATTGAAGATGTTAAATATCCAGATTGGTTAGCCAATGTAGTGATGGTAAAGAAGAAAAATAACAAGTGGAGGATGTGTGTAGACTTCACCGACCTCAACAAAGCATGCCCAAAGGATCACTTTCCATTGCCCCGAATTGATCAAATGGTGGATGCTACCTCGGGACACGAGTTGTTGAGCTTCATGGATGCTTATTCTGGCTACAATCAGATCAAAATGAAACCTGAAGACAGGGAGAGTACTTCTTTCATTACCCCTAGGGGAACTTATTGTTATAATGTTATGCCTTTTGGTTTGAAAAATGCAGGTGCGACATATCAGCGGCTGATGAACAAAGTCTTTGCTGAACAAATCAGTTGCAATATGGAAGCCTATGTTGACGATATGCTGACGAAAAGCAAGAAAGATGCCGATCATCTAGTTGACTTAAGTCAGACTTTTGATCAACTGGATAAATATCAAATGAAGCTGAACCCGACGAAGTGCATATTTGGAGTAAGAGAAGGCATGTTCCTCGGGTACATTATTAATCAACGAGACATTGAAGCAAATTCTGAAAAGATCAAAGCTCTATTAGGGCTGCGATCTCCAACGATGAAGAAGGAAGTACAGAGTCTCACAGGACGAGTAGCAGCACTCAATAGATTTGTGTCACGAGCAACTGATAGATGTATCCCATTCTTCAAGACACTCAGAAAGACTTTTGAGTGGAATGATGAATGTGAGAAAGCTTTTCAAGACTTGAAGAAATACTTGGGAGCACCTCCACTCCTGTCCAGGCCGGTGATGGGAGAAAAATTGTATTTGTACCTTGCAGTGTCCGAGAATGCAGTTTGCTCGGCGTTGATCAGAGTGGAGAATGGAGTGCAAAAAACAATTTACTACACAAGTAAGGCCTTCCGAGGAGCAGAGATCAGATATCCAAGGCTGGAAAAGTTAGCACTGGCGTTGATTGAGGCGAGTAGGAGAATGAGGCCATACTTCCAGGCTCATACCATAGTCGTATATACTGATATGCCATTGAGGCAAGCCCTTCATAAGCCAGAAAAATCAGGGAGATTGATGTACTGGGCAATAGAGCTCGGTGAATATGATATAGTCTATGAACCCAGATCATCGCTAAAAGGGCAAGCTGTAGCAGATTTTATAGCAGAGTTCACCTATCCTGATACCCCAGAGGAGCAAAAGTTGCTCGCCGATCAACCTGTGGATGTTACAGGATCAACAAACACAAGCTCAGACCAACTCCGGTTGGTAAAAAGGCAAGTGGATGTTACAAAATCATCAAATTCGAGCTCAGACCAATTCCGATTGGTAAAAGAGCGAGAAGAGATGATCGACGAAGAGCAAGAAATATTCGGGGAGGATGAAAGGAAGCAACAAATATTTCACCGAGGAACTCTGACTGATCAGAAATTTAAATACGAGTTACCTATATGGAGGCTGTATGTAGATGGTTCATCTTGCACTACAGGATGTGGCACGGGGATAGTTTTGAGCACTCCGAACGAGGTCGATATGGAATACGCCATGCGTTTTCAATTCAAAGCTTCCAACAATGAGGCTGAGTATGAGGCCATGATTGCAGAACTTAGTTTGGCAAAAATTATGGAGGCGCAGCAAGTTATGGTCTTCAGTGATTCTCAATTGATCGTAAACCAAATGATGGGAGTATATGCAATCAAAGGAGAATTAATGATCAGATATCATGCAAAGGCGAAGAAGTTAGTATCAGAATTTGCTGCTATTCAGCTGGTCAGGATACCAAGAATGAAGAATGCAAGATCAGACGCCGTAGCTCGACTAGCATCAGCTACTCGTAACGAGCTCCGGAGAACAATCCCAATTGAAGTTTTAGCTGGTTGGAGCATAGATGAAGATCTGACGATGAACTTTATTACCCTTGATTTAGGACCATCTTGGATGGATCCCATCAGGGCATATATTGAGGAAGGAGAATTACCGATTGACAAGCTCGCAGCCAAAAAATTAAAATTTAAAGTTGCTCGGTACGCATTAACTAATGGTATTTTATATAGACGAGGAATTATGGCAGGTTTGCAGAGATGTGTACATCCCTCCGAGGTGAAATAATTGATTGAAGAGATCCATGAAGGGTCCTGTGGAGCACATGTAGCAGGTCGAACGCTTTTACAAAGGGTGATGAAGGGATATTACTGGCCGACGATGATGGCTGATTGTATAGCCTATGCAAAGAAATGTGACAAGTGCCAGCGCTTTTCCTCCATCCGAAGAACTCCACAAGCATTGTTGACACCCATAACTTCCCCTTGGCCATTTGCCATGTGGGGAATTGATTTGGTTGGGCCACTGCCAACGACTGGAGGAAGGTTCAAGTACCTCGTCGTCGCAGTGGATTATTTTACTAAATGGGTAGAAGCTGAGCCACTCATTGATATGACGTACGAGAAGGTGTACCAATTTGTTTGGAAGAACATCATTTGTCGATATGGTCTCCCTCATGCTTTCATCACAGACCATGGAACATAATTTGATAACGAGGAGTTCGCTGCCTATTGTCATCAGTCAAATATTTTGAAGGTCCACTCAGCACCAGGTCATCCTCAAAGCAATGGACAAACTGAGGTGACAAATAGAACGCTGCTAAATGTCTTGAAGAAAAGATTGGATGATGCAAAAGCAAACTGGATCAACGAGTTACAGTCAGTACTTTGGGCTTACCGAACTACTCCCCGAGTAGCAACAGGAGAATCACCATATATGCTGGTGTTTGGAAGTGAAGCTGTTATACCTGCCGAGTTGGGCCTCCCAACACACAGGGTACTGAATTTTAATTCCCCTATCACCGACTTAATGAGAAGATTGGATTTAGACATGCTCGAGGAAGTTAGAGAAGAAGCAGCCATTAGAAATGTTGCTTACCAGCAGCGAACAACTTTGTTCTACAACAAAAGGGTGAAGAGATGCTACCTGAAAGAAGGAGATTATGTGCTGAAGAAAGTCATTCAAAAGCACAATAAACTGGAGGCAAACTGGCATGGACTATACCGAGTTACTGAAGTTGTTCGACTAGGAACTTACCGAATAGCAACTCTAGAAGGCGAGGAGTTTAAAAATGCATGGAATGCAGAGCACCTACGCAAGTATTATCAATGATGAATAAAATGAAGATATCCTGCCGAATTCTTTCTTGTTATTGAAAGTTTTTTGGGGAATAGTGTTATACACTACTCGGGGCAAAACTCGGCAAAGCTCAGACTACTCAATTTTTTTCTCGAAAATGCCAACTAAGGTTGGTCGAGAAACCTATATTCCTCCGGGAAGTAAAGCTACCAATATTCCTCCGGGAAGTAAAGCTACCAATATTCCTCCGGGAAGTAAAGCTACTTGTATTCCTCCGGGAAGAAAAATTTTTGTATTCCTCCGGGAAGAAAAACTTTGTATTCCTACGGGAAGTAAAACTATATGTTTCTCAGAAAATAAAAGTATTCCTAAAAATGCCAACTTATATCGGTTAGTAAGTAAATATATTCTCAAAAATGCCAACTTGAGTTGGTCGGGAAGTAAAATTATTTCAAAAAGACTAACTATGGTTGGTCGGGGATAAAAACCCACCAACTGTAGTTGGTCGACAAGGAAAACTTACCTACCTTGGTTGGTCGGAATCATTTAAGAGAAAAATCTACTAACTATGGCTGGTTGGGGATAAAAACCCACCAACTGTAGTTGGTCGACAAGTAAAATTTAACGACCTTGGTTGGTCGGAAACATTTTAAACATTTTTTATACTCGTAACTTTATTATTAAGTGATAGAGCAACATTTTTTATACTTGTAACTTTATTATTAAGTGATCGAGCAACATTTTAATACTCGTAATTATTACTAAGTTGGTCGAGAAACAAAATATTGTTTTTGCCAAATGACTACCATAAATTCAAGCTATTCGACAAGCAATTGATCGAAAAACTACACAATATTGTTATCTTTTTAACATATACACATGCACAAATATAAAGTGTTTGATAATTACAAGACAATAGCAATTAAGATTTGCAAACAAAAATGAAAGTCTTTCATCGAATTCAAAATAAAGTACATTGATAATGAAATGAAAGTTACATTGATATTGAAATGTATACTAACTATTACATCAAAATTTCTATTCTACTGGTCTTTTCCCCTCTGCTTTTGACACAGGTTCCTCGCCAGCAGGCGGATCATTTAAAGCCAGAGGAGAATTTATGAAGTTGAGATCTCTCAACATCCTGATATTCATCACGGATGGTCGATCTAGGAGATGCTCGGGACGAGATATCTCATCTTTTGAATGGAGATTGTAGTCACCGAGATACTTTGAAATCAAGCTCCGAGGAATGGCCCGTGCAGGGATCCAACTCATATCCAATTTGAACGGTGGCACAGGTAAGTCGAGCAGCCCGGGATCATGGTAGTCCCATAGGTAATGACCCTGTTCAAGTTGCAGCACACCTAGGGCATTCAACCATCCCTGCTTGTAGCCCTCATTATTGGCATTCCGGATACGATCGTTCAAGTGGTATAGTGCTTTGTTGTATCCAGCCATCCAGAACTCCCTGGGTTGTTTGTGGAACTGATATGTTAGTCTGTTCAGCTGCTCATGGAGATTTTTGACGAAGAGCTCTTTGTTCTCCAAGGTAGATTTCTTCTCAGAGAGCTGCTCTTCCAGGTCTCTGATCTTCTTTGACATTTCAGCCAATGCCTGGTTCTTCGCCATCAGCTGAAAGGCCTAGTTTTCTAATGCAGACTGAGTCCTCTGTTCCTCGATAGGAATCCGAGCTGCTCTTGCTCATCCCCGAGTAGATCTTGCTCATCCACGAGTTGATGTAGAGGGGCTAGCTCTCTTTAAGGTTTCCAACTCATCCCTCAAGTTGGCGTTCTCGACCTCTAAGAACGAGGATCCCTCATCGGTCACTGGGATTAAGGCTTTTAAAGAAGAGGCTGCAGACTTCAACTGTGATAGCTCTTTCTGCAAGTTGTTGTTCTCTTGCTCCAGCAACTCGGCAATCTGTCTGCATTCCTCGACCTCACCCCTCAAGGTTCTCTCCCTCACATCGTACCCAACAAAAAGCTTCTCGTAGACCTTGTCGACAATGATCTGCTGGTACTTCTTCTCATAACCCTCATGCAACAGGGAAGTTGATTCTTTGTATTTTAGCTGAAGGTCTTCGAGGGTGCCTTGGATATCCTCGATCATATCATAATAGGCCACATTATTGGCCACTGCTCGATCAAGAAGACACTTCAGGTATTGGTATGCTTCAACTGCCTGTTCTGAAGCATCTTGGCCGAGGATGTCGATAACTTGTGCTGCACTCAGGTCTGTGTGACCAGCCTTAAAGTATTCATTACATTGTCGCAGCAGCTTTGTATCATGGGAAGATAACAATTCCATCCTGGCCAGAAACTAGCAAAGAAAGAAAGAGCAATCATCAATAATAAGTACAAGCAGAGTATGAATGGAAGATAGACAACAGTATGTAAGAAGTCCAAGTTTTATTAGATCATAGTTCAGAGTTACATGTGCTGGGTTACATTTAATAAAAGAAAAATAAAATGTAAAGATAAACCCGAACAACTCTACACCTTTTCCTTGTCTCCCAAAACCTTCTCGGGAGTCTGGGACGAGGAAGTAGGTTGCTCGGAGTGAATGGATAGTTGCTCGGGGAGCACTGGCAATTGCTCGGAGGAAGTAACGATTTGCTGAATTTCCTCGGCAGCAGGCTGAATGGCTGGGGGATGATCTCCCATCACCATAGAAGACTCTTCGGAGGCAACTTCGTCCTCTTCTAAGTCTTCAGGAGTTGGAGGGGGACCAGGGATGTGTTGCTGAAAGAGCTCGGACTTTTCATCCACTTTCATCTCCTGAAGGGCAGCAACCCATCCATCCCTAAAGTATTTGAGGCTGCCATAGTCCACTTACGACACCATGGCATCCAACCCCTTGTTCCACCCTTTGTCCCAGCCATCACTGAAGGACTTCTTCACTCGGACAGAAGGTTCTCGGCAGTCTTCAGTTTGTTCTCAACCTCCTTCTGCCGACCTACTTCCTGAAGCTGGCCCAACCTTTCTTCAGCAACCTTGAGCTTATTCTCTAGCTCTCCAGTATTCTTGAGCTTCTCGTCAAGCTCTTTATTTTTCCCTTCCAATTCCTTTATTCTCTTCTCCAACTCCTTGGAGGCATCAACAACTCGAGCTTTCTCCTGCTCGGTGGAGGCAAGCTTCTTCTCCCAAACATCCTTGTTAGTGGTATATTTTTGACGAGAATCGTCCAAAGACTTGATAGCTTCCGCTAAAGCTCCCCCCATACTGGACGAGGAGCATGAAGCTTTAATTGCTTCATCCTTCTTCAGAATTATATTAAAGCAGCTCGTCAACTGTGAGAGTAAAAAGAAATCAAGTCAGTAACAGAAATGACAAAGAAAAGATGAAAAGTTCAAAGTAAGAAGACTTACAGAAGCAAGGTGGCGAGCAGCCAATGAGGTAACCATATCCCGAGAAAGGTTTTCTTCAGTACCTTGAACCTCAGGAATGATCCAGGACTTTACCGAGCTCATGGCAGAGCTCGGGGGAACAAAAGTTGGAACCCCAGTTCTAGTAGCTGGGGGCTAGTGACGGTGTCAGCCAAATTGACCGAGGAGCTCTTCTTCAGCCTCCTCGGGGGAACAGTAACAGATTCAACCAAGGAATAACCCTTATTCGGTGATATTATAATCACCTCTCCAGGAGCAGCAGACCTGCTCGGAGCCACTACGGGCTTCTCGGCAACCTTCACAACAACAGCCGAGGAAGGTGCATCATTCTTCTTTGTCCCTTCCCCTGGGACAACAACTATACTTATTTTTGCCTCTCTAGAACCAGAGGCATGCTTCTAGAAGAGAGTGGGAGGTCTTCTCTTCTTCATTCTTTCACTCAAAGGGACGTGAGATTCAGGTAAAGAACTGGTGGAAGCTGGTACTGGCTCTGCGTCACTTATTACTGGGCGGGCAGTAAAAGAGGTTGTGTAGCTCTTGTACTTCAACAGATATAAGGCTGATCTAATGTGCTCGTCGGCAACACTCTGATGCAGACTCCAGATAAGTTTCAAGTGCCTTATATTAACATCTGCTTCTTCTGGGCAATTTCTTTTGCTATCAACTGCAAATAAATAAACATTGCCATCAGTGACACATTTTATCAAACACAAAAGAAACATGATTTCAAAATAAGTAAAATGAAATAAAAATAACCTATCCCATTGCCATAAGGAGGGCATCTGAGACCCTGGTAAACCTCATCTCCAGTTAATGGAGGGTGCTGCCAATTTTTTATGACAACCCCGTGTTCAAAATAATCCCTATTGGCATCAGGGAGATTTACTACTAAGGCTCTATTTACAAATCTAGTTTTTAAATAAAAAATGTTATCATTAACTGCCCATCTATAGCAATACATGATTTCTGGAATTCCTATACGAGTTCCATGGACTTGATTTAATTTATGAACCCCATTAACTATTCTCCATGTGTTGGGGGCTATTCTTGTAGGAACAACGTCAAAGTAATTACAGAATTCCAGACACAAGGGATTTGGTGGAAAAGAAAATCCACACTCAGCAATAAAGTGGTTGGGGAACCAATGTCCCTCAGCCAAATAGAAATAATCAGAAGGCTTAGAAAGCTCTTCCAAAACAACCCAGGAGGGAATGGAAAAATCAGAGCGAAACTTATCAAGAGATTCAACAGGGTAAACCATGATTAATAAAAGAAATGAAGAAGAAGGAAGAAAATCTTACTGAAAAAGAGTGGATCTGTTGACAACGAACGATGGAAGAAGATGAATACACAGGAGAGAAAGAGACGACGGAAAACACGAAGATACAAATTTGAAAAGGTAGAAGAAGATGTGAGTATTTGTGAAGTTTAAATACCTTGCCTTGGGAAATGGTAAAGTTATGATTACAAAAATAAACAATTACGCTACCGGCGGCTAGAGGAACAAAAAGGGCGCGGCAATCGAAGCGAGAAGAAACGATTACGCTACCGGCGGCTAAAAGGATAAAAAGTACGCAGAGATCGAGGCGGTTATGAAAATTCAAAAAAGACTGATTCTACGAATTTGGAAAGAGAAATAAATACAAAGGAAACACTCCTAAAAATCAGGAGGACTATTTAAAGCTATCATATTCCGAGAAAGAATGTTCCCTACTCCTCAAATTTCGAACTATGAAACATTTGGGGCTTCTGTTGATACCAAATTTAATTTGTTGACATGGTCCAATTGAGTGAAAACATCTGGCAATCTACGTGGCAACAACAAACACTTCCGAGGAACTCAGACGCTCCGAGGAACCATACTACAACGAGGAACACTGCTTCCCCCGAGGAACTCATACGCTCCGAGGAACTCATACGCTCCAAGGAACTCTTGAGCACCGAGAAGCTTAGGCGGTCCGAGCAACTCAGGCGGTCCGAGCTGCACCTCGAACAAAGCATTAATAACAGGATAACCAAATGTTTGACTGTTCATTAAATGCTTATCATTCAGACGCACACGCTTAAGGGGAATTTAATGTATTACCCTTTCATATGTACATCATTTAATGTATTACCCTTTCATATTATAGCCTCAGGGCTATAAATACATTGTAAAATCCTCATTGTAAGGAGGCCCCCCGGACGGGAATTTCTTGATAGAACTTATAATCGAGAATTCCCAAACACTCAGCAATAACATAACAGTGGAAGTAGGCCATTCTTATAAGGCTGAACCACTTTAAAATTCTTTGTCTCATTTATTTATCTGTGATTGAATAATTAGAGTGATCTAATTTTTTACATCAACATAGACAATCACAAATCACTAACATATCTACATAAGAAGCCTCGAGAATGATTAATGGTAACCAACTATGCCACTTACTTCTTGGCAATGAATTGCCCCCCGTGTTAATATAATAGACTCCATCGTCGAGGACACGAACCAATATAGCCACGAGTCTAGCGTGACCCGCCCAACCCAACACTGACGTTAAAGATCCACTACCGAACTCATAACGTCACTCCAGAAAGGAACCTTAAGCTTAGAGGACTGATACCATTTGTAACACCCGAGCCCAAATTTATGGGTTACTTGTGGTCAACCTAGTTCGACCCGAACATTAGGTGTGAAGTACGATGAGACAACCTAAATAAAGTTGCTAGTCCATTTTTATTTAATTAACATTTCACTTGTTTAACATGCGATTCCAATTTATATCAAGCTACGTGAGGGGGACTGTGGAAAGCGTCCCCGAAACCCAGGCATGCAAAGCTACTAACGCAAAATAAAAAGAATACTTACCTGTGTAATGCCCTCAAAATACAAAACCACACACAACATGCCGTAATAAGAGGAGGGAATGAGCCGAATGCCCAGTGAAAAATACAACAATGCAATATAGAATCGAACGAAAAAAGAGAGGCTCTAATACGTTTACCTACGTGCACATGCAATTACTTCGTGCACACACACACACACACACACACACACACACACACACACACACACATGTACATATACATTAATGCATAAAATCGTTTTATTCAAAAAATGTTACATGTTCCTCTTAATTCACCTTAATCTTATAAAAGAACCCCTTTTTAGTTGACATTTATTTCCTGATTTAACGCACCTGGTTAAATACTTTGAAAAAAATACCATTTTTTTAGGAAAAGTAACTTATTGTATCAAAATTTTTCCATTTACTTACATCAAATTTACCTTAGAATTTTCCTTGAAAATCACCTTTTAACACACGCAAACACCATGTTAGAAAATACTTAATTTTCACTGAAAAGCCCTTCATAAACACACTCTTGTGTTAATTATGGGTTAAACATCTTTAGATTACTTAATTACCCATTTAATCACTTCACTTTAACATTCCTTTTATTTTATGAACATTAGCTAATTTGTTACAATACTTGTTCACGTTATCTTTGAACCGGAACATGTATTAATTTCATTCAAATTTGGTTATCTTTTTCTTATATTTACCACACAACCCATTTCTTACATGTACCACTTTTCTTATTATCATTTCTTGAAATCCTCCAAATAACCACGTACTTTAGTGAGCTCCACACCTTCGGCAACGCTGTCATATACTTTGGTCAGTGTTCTTGAGTCTTTCACCCTAAGCCTTAGGGCCCTTATTAATTCTTTCCCGATCGCATCAGAGTCTATATTAATGTGTTATAACATTTACCAAATGTCTACCTTATTCCAATTTTACCGACTGAAGCTAAAACTCAGGGTCTTACTCCACTTTGTGTTACACTTTGAAAATCATCATTTCTTGTCCTTTACTCAATTGCATTGATTTTACCCCCAAAATCACTTTCATCTAGGAGCATATGTGTAACACTTTATTTTAACATTCTTATGTCATAAAATGTTTCACTACATAAATTTACCATTTTACTCATTTATTTCCAAACTTGTATTTTCTTCCATTTATACAAGTGTTATTTTTTCGAAAAACATTGCTAAGTTATACAAACTAAATTCTCAAATGTTTTTAGTTATTAACACTCAACTCATACTTAGGGTTAACACACCTTTCAAGTTGTAAGTCCCTCTATTTCATTACTTTCTTTATTTGAAAAATCATTGGGCATTTTGAAGACCACTTTACAAGAAAAACACCATTTTCTTTATTAACACATGTAGTCTTGAAATCAAACACTTATCATATTTTCCACATTTATCAACACACATTAAGGGGTGCAATTTATATTTTCTTTATTGCATGTTAAAACTCATTAAAACCTTCACTAAACTTATTTATACTTTCATCATCAAAATACTACAAGTTTATACACAAGAGAATATGAATTTTAAGTTTAGAAATTCATAAAAATGAGTTTCACACATGATTATCACATGAAATTCCATAATATAAGCAAAAACATGCTTTTCAAGACTAGAGATATTTTTGTTCTTCAAAATTGTAATAAATGTCCAACTTCATATAAATCCCATTTTTACAAGAAAACTTCATGACTTTGCATATAAAATGTCTTAACAAGATAAATATCCTTTCAAACATTTTATTTTGTAAAATGTTCAATATCAAGTCTTCTTGAAGACATATCATTTTCTCAACTTTAAGACCATTTATAAAAAACATCTAACCCAAATCATGAGAAAATACCTATCTGGAAACATGCATACATTCTATTCTTAAAATTTTACACACAAGACCATATACTAGGGAATTAGAGTTCTTTAAACTTAAAGAGTAGAGTTTTCAACCTCATTGAAGCTCCAAAAATGGTACGATGAAGAAGATAGTGATTGCAACCTCCCACACCTCCTAAGGTGGACTTAAAGAGGTTGTCTATCTTGACTAGTTTGCTCCTTGAAATCTCCAAGAAAACCCCCCTGCATACTCCATTTTTTATTCTTCATTTGGCCTCAAAACATTCCCCAATAACTTCTCGATATATCAATACCTTGCCCAAAAAATGGTGTCGAAGGGTTTTATGGGCTTAAATATGGTAGAATATAAGATAAATATGGTGGTTTATAGGGGAGGGGTGGGGGTGATAGGGAGATGGAAGGTGGTTTGTGGTGGAAGAGCTCTCAAGAGCTAGAGAGAGAGAGAGAGAGAGAGAGAGAGAGAAAAAATCTGATTGAGAGTGCACTAATACTTCAAAACTCTTTGGCGTTAAAACCCTAAAATGCCAAAGAACACATGCCCTGAATAGATCTGCTGCTATGGGAGGATGAGACGTGTCTTAATCCAATAGTCAAGAATATGATGGCATTTTCCAAATCTGCAGAAATTGATTTTTACATTCTCGTTTGAACGAGAATGGATCTCGTTCGAACGAGAACTACTGTATCGTTCGAACGAAACTGTTCTAACAAGAATAGGTTTCCAAACAGAGGTGGGTTATTTGAAGGTCATTTGAAAACAATTCTAACGAGATTTGAATCTTGTTCGAACGACTCGAGAGTTCGTTCGAATGAACCTAATTTTCCCAAATTGAATTTAAGGTTATTCAAAATCCAACCAAGTGCACCAAGACCACTATATTATCCAACTTTGACCCACAATTCATCTTAAACAAGTTTAAATCTCAATTGGATCACATAAAGTCACCAAATTACATGGGTACGATTAAAATTATGAGGGCGGGTGTTACAGACTCACTTTGAACTCTCTGAGTAAGACTCCGCTCCCTCTGCTAACAACTGGTGCACTTTACGCTGACTAAATGGATCCTCTACCTGCACCTTCACAACCCTTATGATGATCTCGAGTGTGATAGTCAAAACCACTATACAAGCCCTGTCCACTGCATCCTCCAGCTAAAGCTCACCCCACTTCTCCTTCCAAACCTCCATAACTCCCCTATAGGTCTGCGGCTCAATGCGTATGCCACCATGTTAGCCTTCCCTGGGTGATACTGAATATCAAACTGGTAGACTTTCATGAATTCTTGCCACCCACGCTGCCTCATATTTAGATCCTTCTATGCGAATAGATACTGTAGTCACTTTTGATTCATGAATAGACTGAACTTCTCCCCTTAGAAGATAGTGCCTCTGTATCCTCAATGCAAAAATGATTATTGCAAGCTCCAAATCATGTGTGGGGTAGTTCCTCTCGTGGGGATTAAATTTGCGAGAAGCATATGCTATATCCTGATCCTCCTACTGTAACACCCCCCTAAGTCCTTGTAAGGACACATCTATAAAACCAAAGTACTCTACTCCTCCCATAGGCAGTGCGAGCACTTGTGCCGAAGTCAATTTGTATTTTAGCTCATCAAAAGCTAATTGACACTGATCATGCCAAGCAAATGGAACTCCCTTGTGAGTCAGGTTCATCAATGGAGCTACGATATTCGAGAATACCTTCATGAAACAACGATATTGACCAGCTAAACTCAGAAAGCTACGAACCTCTGTCAGTGTCCTGGGATGGCCCCACTTCCTCGCCACTGCTACCTTACTTAGGTCCATCTAAATACCCTGTCTAATACAATATGTCCTACGAGATGCACCTTTTATAACCAGAATCCGTATTACTCGAACTTGGCGTGCACTTGATGTTCCCCCAGAGTTTGAAAAAAATATACAAGTGCTCTACGTGCTTGCCCTCTATCTCAGAATAAACCAAAGTGTCATCTATGAAGATAATAACAAAATGATCCAAGAAATCTTTAAACACCAAGTTCATAAGATCCATATATACTGTTGGTGCGTTGGTTAGCCCAAACGACATAACCCTGAACTCGTACGACCAGTACCTCGTTAGGAATGTGGTCTTAGGAACGTCCTTCTCCCTGATATATAGCTAATGGTATCCTGAACTCAAATCAACCTTTGAGAAATAGGCTACACCTCTCAGTTGGTCAAATAGGTCATCAATACGTGGCAACGGGTATTTATTCCGAATTGTGACCTTATTCAACTCTCTATATTCAATACATAGTCTCAGCGACCCATCCTTATTCTTCACGAACAACACGGAAGCACCCTACGTCGATGTACTCTTGCAAATAAAGTCCTGATAAACTTGATCCCTCAAGTCTCGCATCTCTACTGGAGCCATACGATAAGGCGCACAAGCTATAAGCCTAGTCCCCAACGCTAAGTCAATAATGAACTCAATCTCTCAGCTCGGTGGTAAACCCAAAATCTATTGGAAAACATCAGTAAATTACCTTAATATGGGGATCGAATTTAATGGGGTAATAACTCCCTTCGAGGTCCCCTCCTCAATATAATACAGGTTCGTGCTCGGCCCTCCCTCGGGATGAGGTGTCACCACTAAAAAAATTTCCTTCTTTGAAATGATGAATACGATAGTCCTACTAAAATAGTCCACCATCGCTCTATAACCTGCCAGCTAGTTCATACCGGGAATGACGTGGTACTCTATCATATCCAACACAAATAAATCAGCGGCCAAACACAATCTCACTATAGATACACCCACTCCTCTATAAATGGAATGGATGGGGTCCCTGTTACCCAAAGGTGAGTCAACGCACATAATAATACTATCAGTTGTATCTAATAAAACCGCTGCTCGTGCAAATCTAGTGACAATAAATGAATGTGACGCACTTGTGTCAAATAAGATTCGATCCATATGCTCATGGATAGGAAACATACCCTCTACAGTTGGGGCGCCTTCAAACTATAGCGTTATGGATGTTGTACACACACCCATACTATAACTTCCCTTGTTGTAGTGGGGATGCTAAAACTGCTGGTAGTGCTAGAAGAAATGGCACCTCTGGCCCCTACTGGGCACCCTGTTATTATACTCTGGCCCGATTCAATAAAGCTCACCGCATGTGTCCTTACTCTCAACATATGAAGAACCTACCTGTAAAGTCTCCCTGTCTCTGGCCCTACGGTCCCCATCGAGGTTGTCTTGGTCTCTGGCTTTGGTGGCTTCAACCCTGATGGCCACCCCCATTATTTCCTTGGCCCTGATGGCCCTGAGTAACATGCTGCTGGCTCTGATGGCCCTGTTGGGAATCACGCTCATGTTTCCTACCCTGATGCTGTGGTGCCCCTCTGGCACTGCTACCTCCGGTCTTTCCCTATCAGTAAGACTCCCCGACTCTCTTCGCTTCCTTTAGGTGGATGCGATGATTCTGATGGTGTAAAAGTGCGACATTGATGACATTATCATAAGTCCTTAATGTCTAATTACCCAGTAGATGCTGCTGGATCCTCTAGATAAGCCCATTCATAAACCTCAACACCCTCTTATCATCAATATTTGGTTCGTCTGGCACAAACTTCGCCATGCGGGTGAATTCCTACTCGTACTATGCCACTGTTCGACCCTTATGTGTAAGATTCATAAACATCCTCCTCTGAATGGCTGATGGGAAGAACTTGCGGTTGAACTGCACCCAAAACTCTTGAATGGTCATGGTGTCTCTCTCCTTCGAAATGGTGACTGATTCCCATCATTAAAAAGATGCTCCATTAGCTTAAAGGTAGATAATATCTGCTTTTGATTATCGTTTCACTCAACCATGTGTAGATGCCTCTTAATATCTTTTTTCCATTAGTTGGCGACACCAACATCCACACTCCCCTGACCTTATGAAAGGACTCCATGACTCTCTCCTGCACATGTGGTAGTGGGTGGGCCAGATGACTAGTTGTTATGGATATGTCTAGGGAAATTATTGCGCCATGACAATCATCACGGCATTAACCTCATGTGTAATAATGGTGGAAACCTCTGCAGCTATCACCGTCCCCGTGGTTGCCTTCGTCTCTGGCTGAGCCTTCCCTCCTTCGACCCTCTTAGCGGCCTGAGCTGGTCATCCTCTCCTGTTTGGCATCTGAAACCAAATTGAATTTTTATGAGATCACAATAAAATATAACAATATAGCAGAAGAATATAAATGCACACAAATAATATTGCAACCATCATAGTCATTGGCTCTATATAAAAGAATGCTACACTGATAACATAATGAAATCGTACAGATCTTAACGACACTAGAACCTGGTTACTCTGATACCATTTATGATACCCCGCCTAGTGTAATATCGGTTGATCATGCCTTTATTAAATTAAACGAAAATCATATCTTTTTTCATTCTTAGCATCATTGTCGAAAACTAATTAGTTAAACTAATAACCTATTAGGTCCAAATTTTAAATCTTGTTAACATGCATAATTGAACCATTCAACATTATAAACATAAACATCCATGGTGATTTTAACACAAAGAAGAGTGATAGTATAAATAATTAAATTGAATAAATCCTTAGTCTCCAGAATACAATAATCCAAATGCTAAAACTGAGAAATGTAAATAATGTCTTATCACGAAACCATCCTACTGCGGGCAATATGCCCCGAAAGATAAAATACTGAAGTAGAATCCTATCTAGATATAATAAAGAGACGCGTCTAATCAAGTCCTACATGCATCCATATCTTCTGCAACATCGCCTGACTGGAATAGAATTGCTATCACTAGTGACCCTGTGGCTGAGAACCTAAAAGGTTTTAAAAATATTTTTGATACGGGTCAGTGCCCAAAATTTTTAAAAAACCATTGCAAGTATTTAAATGCAATAATAATATATCAGTATGAAATATTCATGTTGGCTTAGTGTTACACTCACATAAGATTATCCTCACCCCTCATCTAAAGTTTGCACCTAATGTACCTATTTTATTCACCTAGTTATGCTACCCCGCCTAATTAATCTAACCACCCTTAATATACTTTAATCTGCTAAACATCTAACTCAACTGTACTGCCTGTACGATACCTCATACTATGCGTTATGTAGCTAACGTATAAGCTATAACTTAGGGTTTATCAATTTTTTATTTATTTATGACTACATAAACAACCTAACCATACACTAGCTCTAGCTTTATATTCACACATTTTAGCACATATACATATATCACTCTTTATACGTATCTACATAGCATCATCGAGCGGGACCTCCCGAATGCATCTCTAGCATGCTATCAGGCACCATGTATATCACGTACCACACCTGGGCCATCAGGTCGGAGTCTCACCACGATCCTAAAACTTAAACACATAACGGAGGTGGTCATACACATACATTGTGGGTTGTAACCATACCATATCAAACCCAACTGGACTCGAAACCAACACATATACTTACATACAAATGGTGGTCATGAAACAGTAATATGACCTGGGAAAACATTCCAACACCTGTTTGTCAATGCTAGGGTGGATCGCCCACTACGCGTAACCTCCACCGATAGCATATTAGAGTAGGCATGTTCGTATAAAGTCAATCACACATAGACATATAAACGCTAGTTACACTCGATACGTATATACATATATAGTCAGCTAACGTACGCAACGTATCTCATAGTACTAGCCTACTAAATCCCAAAGTCTAATTCGACTTCCTGATTTTATCTAAGTATTCCCTCACTAACAATTTAACTCACTGATTATATACTTCTGGACAACATGCTAATAACACCAAGCACTAGCCTAACTATCCTGAAATCCTAACTCAATTTTCCAATTTCCAATAGTGAACATCTACTCACTTATTCACTTCTTTCCCTCAGTGGAATCCATCCCCTGTAATACCCCGTATTTTTATGCTATATTAATTTGGGAATTTATTAAATTTAATGTGAGTTATTAATTTAATATAAATCCGAAAATTAATCACTTTATAATTATTAACGTGATGTGAGTTAGTAATTATGGGAAACTTGTTGTTGAATATTACTAATGAGTAAAGTAATATAATATTGGTTCTATTAAATGTCAAGAGTGAATAAAATGATAATTTTAGAAATTTGAGTCGGGACGCGCCCGTGTCGCGTCGGGACTAAATATTGATTAATAAAAGTGAATAAATTATAAGTTGCTCGTATGGTCTTTTTGAGTGCGCCAAAGTGTCCGAAAGGGTCGAGATAGTCAGAAAAGTATACACGGGGGTTTAGTTTGGGTCTCGGGGCGTTTTTAGGCTTAATTAGTACCCCGGGAGGGTATTTTGGACATTTTGTAATTTTGGGTAATTAAACCCACGAAATTTCAAAGGTTATATTATATGTCTAAGGTTGCCTTATAGGGTTAACATAACCAAAGACAAGTGACGGCCATAGGAGAGGGAATGAGAGAGCTTTCAAAGCAATTCTAGACCGAAAATTCATCCGGTTGCACCGCCACCACCACCAACGCGTAGATCGCGTGATGGGGAACGCAACCACACCAAATTCGTCCACAAATCAAAACTTTGAAATTTCCAGGCAAGTATTTATGTTGCTTATTTTCGTTAATGCATCGTTCATGTTAGTCTAGGGTGATTAGGATGAGTTTGGTAGAAGAAAATCCATGTTGGAGATAGGAAAATCGCATGTAGTAATGATTTGAATGATAATCTGGAAACCCCTTTACATGTAGAGGCTTAACCACGGATTTATGATGAATTAGGAGTAGAAATTTCTGGAAAAAGACCGATTAGAACCATGTTTAAGAAATTCTAGGGTTCTTGAGATTTATATGAGTTTTGGCCTATTAATCTATGGTTATTGATGGAAAATTGCCTGCTTTACGTTGAAGATGTATAATATGGGTCTATACCATTTGTAGTACAAATTTTAGGGAGTTTGGGTGTGAAAAATCTGGATTTGATTGAGGTTAGATCATGAAACCCGTAACTGTTAATCTTCAGAATTCGTATACCTATTTGATCGATCGATCGAACCAGGAGTGTCGATCGATCGACGCATCGATCGATCGAGTCCCTGCCCTCGATCGATCGACCCCTTCTGGCAGACGCACATTTCCCCTTTTGAAAATAATTAATTCAAATTAAATGAGTAGCAATATTTGGACATCCTTATTAAAATAATTTGGAGGGTAAAGGAGACCAGTAGGACTTATTAGTAATTATTAGACCTTTAAGGTAAGACGAGATGTACATTTTTGGGATATTTACATATAAGGGACGATGAAATTATGCATTAAAGGGAGAGACGCGTAAAATAGTTACGTTGGAAAAAAATAGATGAGTATCTACTGAATTCTACACTTGGGAGGATAGAGTCCATGAGTGCTACGTAGTAAGTTGGATTAATCCCTCAATTAAAGTAAGAGACGAATCGTTATACGTGATAACTAAAGATTGAGAAATAATGATAAATGTTATATTATGGGTGATGAAAGGTACCTATAGAGATATGGTAATAGTAGTATATTTATATGACTGTGTTTATACATATACTATATACGTGTAAAAATCATGCTCGCGCTACTTGCTATCCCTGAGGTTACCGCGCTGGGACAGTCTTATCTCGATGTGCCTTTATGGGGGGTATTGACTCGTACCCTAGAAGATAGATATCCTTGGTATAGGCTATCTAGTCGATGGTCAGGCGGTCCTAAGAGACGTGAGGGTATGTGCTATCATCTTAGAGACTTGGAATATATGCTTCGCCTCAATATTGTTTATGTATGTGTTAATACAGTTCGAGAGTGATTCCGAACTTGTGTTTCCCTTAGTACGAGTGATACGGGGATTGGATAGCAGAGTATGCACGCACCATAATTTTTATGTGGGGTGCTGTTAGAATATATATATTATACGAGTATTTAATATATATATATTAAATTCTGAAATTTGGAATTTCATACTGTGTTTATGGTAGTAAAAAATGTATAATGATTTCAATTTGGATATACTTGTTTTAAAAAAAAAGCGTAAGATGACACAGGGAAACTTTATTAGCAAAGAAGGTTTAAATGGGAACTTTGTGATCAAATGATATTATCCTCTTAAACAATTAAATTGTTCAGTTTAAATCTTACGAGTAACCTAAGATAAGATAAACCGTTGGGAAGATTAGTGCGATAGGCGTGCACATTAGAAGAGAGGTGAGAATTTCTCAAGAGAGTGCCGCACTAATATGTTGTTGCATTGGCCTGTAAACATTTTAAATACTTGCTAAACAAATTTTAAATCATTTACACTATCGGTCTCTGACCCGTTTCTATTTTCCTTTCTCTCTTGTATATATATGTATATATTATAGTTGCCCAGCCACAGGGGCATCTTGTATAGGATCCTTTGGAAGGAACGCGCTGCAGCTTAGGTGGGAGTTGCAGGCTCTTACTTAGATGACCTCATTCATTTGATTCCACTCTTAGCACTATTTATTTCATTTGGGCTCGTGTCGCCCTTTCCATTTTTCAGTTGTTTTATTGGATATTGTAATCCATTTATTTCCAGTACTTGCACTTTGGGATTTATTATTGCCAGGATGTTTTCATTTAAAGTATTAAATGTTGGATTCAACTAGTTGAATGTTTGATTATTTGGATGGTATGTTCCAGGATAGTTGTGGTGTGACTATTAAATTGTGAATTATGCAAAGTTTAAATGTTGGTTTATTAAATAAAATTTGGAAAGTAATGTCTATAATGGTTTTGACACTTAGCTGAATTAATTAGGGTGTTTAATTTGGAAAAGTTATTTTTCGACAGTGATGCTAAGAATGAACCAACTGCTCACCTTGATTTTAATTTAATAAAGGAGTGATCGCCCGGTATTTAATTAGGCGGGAAACCACAGGTGGTATCAGAGCATCAGGTTCTAGTGTCCTTAGGATCTGTACGACTTATCTCATTTCCAGCTTAGCGTCTTTGATTTAGAGCCCTAACATTAGGAATGTTGAATTCATCTTTATGCGTTGGAAATTCGTGCTTCTGCGATTTGTCGATATGAACGTTGAACTTATTCAGATTAAAATTTTCATTTTCAGATGGCCCGTCAGGACGAGCGAGCTAAGACCATTGGGGAAGTTAATGAACAAGGACAACTCGCACCTCAGGTGTCTCCGAAAAGGGTACCAACCGCCGAATTTGCGGGCATTGTGGCACAAGCGGTTACCACTACAGTCCTACAATACCACGAACGCAGTATGCAGCTTAGAGGAGGCAAAAGACCTAGAGAGGTTGATCAAATTCATATGACTAAAGTTGACAATTGTGCGAAGGAACCGAAATTTCGGCAACAAACCACTCAAGACCGAGACAGTTCCAGAGATAACAAAATTTATGTAAAGGGACAAAGGTGTGAGGGCCAACAAGGTTGGGGTCAAAATAAAGTCACAAAGCAGTGTTTCAAATGTGGAAGTAATGGTCATAAACGTCAATCTTATCCGAATCAGACTGGGGAGGAACTACAACCCGACCAGCAAGGAATTTCTGAACTCTGCCATAAATGTGTACAACCAGATCACAAGTGGAAGGATTGTCCTCAACCTGACATAATTTTTCTGCAAATTTTTGATCAAGGCCAGCTAAACCAAGAAGAAAGCAAGACTAGACAACAACGTAGTAAAGTGAGACAGTTTCAAAGGAGGTGTTTTCGATGTGGCAGGAATGACCATAGGTGTCAGGATTGCCCATAGTGGAATAAAGCCCCAAGTCAGCAGGGCTAGCAAGGCCAACACCGACATAAGCAGGGTCAGAGGAGTAGTAACTTCAGAGGTTGATGTTTTGTGTGCGACAAGCATGGCCATAAGCGCCAGGATTACCCAGAGGGTGATAGGGCCCCACAGCAGCAGGGTGCCCGTAATGATCCACAGGGACCACTTTTTCCAGTCGCCCTCCCAGCACCAGCCCAGGTACCAGCCCTACCAGCCATTCCAGAAGCTCCAGTACAGCAGGGGCAGTTACAGTATGGACGTGTCTATAACGTCCACCAGGTAGCAGCTCCACAGGCACCACCCGCGATTGAGGGTATGTTTCCTATCCATGGTACTATGGGTCGAGTTTCATTTGATACTGGGGCGACGCATTGTTTTATAGCTACTCATTTTGCGAAGGCCTTAGGGTTATTAGCCACAACAGAGAGCACTGTGACATGTGTAGACTCACCACTGGGAAATGGTTCGCTTATTTTCTTTATATGCCGGGGTGTGGGGATAGAGATTGGTAGCTTGGTATTACCTGCAGACATGTTAGTCTTAGATATGCATGAGCATGACGTTATTGTCGGTATGGATTGGCTCGCTGCTTACAGGGCTATGATAGATTGTTTTGGTGGGAGTATTGTTTTTGCCATTCCGGGGCAAGAGATGTTTGTAGTGGCGATGCCTCGCCCAGAGGGAGGCTCGACCGCTCATTGGTATTACATAGAGGAGGATACCTCTAAGGAGGTTGTGATTCCCTTAGACTTGATACCAGTTGTTCGTGAGTATTCTGATGTATTTCAGGAGATACCAAGCCTACCCCCCGAGACGAGAGATAGACTTTGTCATAGATTTATTACCGGATACTAGACCTATAGCACGCGCTCTATACCGTATGGCTTTGACGGAAATGCGAGAGTTACGAGATCAGATAGAGCAACTGTTAGGTCAGGGCTTCATTCGCAGGAGTACCTCACCTTGGGGCGCTCCAGTCTTGTTTGTGAAGAAAAGAGATGGTTCACTGAGGCTATGTGTGGACTACCGGAGTTGAACAAGGTCACGATTCAGAACAAGTATCTGTTGCCTCGAATCGATGATCTGTTCGACTAGTTGAGGGGAGCAACTTTCTCTTCGAAGATAGATATGAGGTTGGGGTACCATCAACTACGAATTAGGGAGCAGGATGTTTCAAAGACTGCTTTCTTGATAAGATATGGGTCCTATGAGTTCAGAGTGATGCCATTTGGCCTAAAAAATGCTCCCGCCATATTCATGGACTTGATGAACCGAGTGTTCAGACGACCCAAGCCAGACAATCACTATGAACAATGGTTTTACAAAGACAGATTAGCCTTACTCATTGACTCGATCCTCACGGGTCTTGACGCTCCTTCTGATCTTCTATCGTTCTTCAATAGTGCCCACGCAGAAATTTCATCTTCCACGATACCTGTCCACAACACACGCATCCACGTATGCCTCGGTGTGCACCGAATGGCTTTGATTCGTCTACGATGTCGAACAAGAAGTCCTTCTCTTTTCTTCACCGCTAGACCCTGATGTTCAATGGTAGAACAAACCTTCTTGGTGCAGCAAGATCACGTAAACATATAAGAATGATAACTCGGATCTTTGCAAACTCTAAGGATGTGTTTCTACTTTATAAACCTTAGAAAACATGTGCCAAGCTCGTACTAGAACGTAATCTGTGTTTCCAGAAAGCACATCTACGAAGCTCTCACGAAACCACACTTTAAATAAGATTTAAATGCCGTCTCGAGAAATATGTCACTCGAACGACAAGGCCACGTCGTTCGCGCGACATAAGGATCTCGCTCGAACGAGAGCTTATGTCGTTTGAACGACAACGCGTAAGTTTGAATTTTTGACTTTCTGATTAAAACGTCTCTTTTAAAAGAGATCTAAATTAGTCAAACTCTATTTCGAGTTTATTAGAATAAAACGTAGTGTAAACCTTTAAAACACTTTTAAAAACATTTTAAAATATTTTTCTTCATAAAAATTCATCCTTATCTTTTATAAAAACATTTCTGAGAACCATTAATTATACGCATTCATACCTGAGTGATCTCGGAATGCATTTAACTTGAAGACGAGTAAACTTGCACCAATTAAACTTTGGCATGATTAATTCTTTGAAGCTTTTCCACAACGTCTTCAATTTTCTTTAATACGTCATAGACCAAGTAGGATCATGACAAAATGAAATCTCCCTATGACATATTACAAACAAAGTTTTGTTCACGAAATTAAATCAAACAATACAGGGACTCAATTGGAAATTTATGTCCTTACAATAATTGTTCCTGAAAAATTGATATCCTATTTGTCTTACTTCATAATTTACCAAAATTATAATACCATGAGTCATGATACTGTGTGCATATACCATATCCACACATAACTTATTATTTACATTGTTGTTTACGATAAATGTATTAATTTGAAAAATTCCAATGTGTAAATTATTTACGTCTTTTACTCAATCATGTATGATTATTGATGTGCCGACATATGAAAGACTTCATTAACATCATCGGGAAGAACTTATAATCTAAAATTAATAGAACCTTAAACTATTGTAGGGGCGGTACTCAAAAGGATTCTTTTAGGCGGAAGGTTCTTGTTGGAGAGAAGCAAATCCCCATATTGTTAATGTGTCGCCTCTTAATAAACCATTTGTTGAATCCCCGAGTTATTTCTATCCACGAAATTCCCAGTTTCTCTAAAAACAAAGTGATTATAACAAAATATGAAATGAATGTAGCAGAAACCCAACCATATGTTTGTGAATTTACCCCAATTCACTGAAGTGTGGATTCTAAAATTTACGACGATATTTTTCTCTTTATTCATAGATGAACATGTTTTCATTATTGATATTAAAAACTTTTCTCTGATAAACTTCAACAATAATTTTAATAATGAATGTAAATATATGAATGGTGAAGTTGAATCTCCAATTGTAGTAAAATCTTGAAACGATAAATAAGAACTTAGACCATCTCCAAGGCATATTTCTAAATTTGTTTTTCCAATATACAAAATTCCATTTTTGCTCCCCCATTTTTCTATTTTGGTCCAGAGTAGTGGGCATACATGATTTCCCCGCGGTAATCCACTTACTACGTGAGTTTGTTATCCGTGGCACTCCATTATTGGCGGGGGCAACAACCAAAATGCCCCAACAACTCTATTTCCAACGTTTGTTTTTATTTTTCTAATAATTCTATAAAAATCCCATATTTTTTTAACAATCACCTTTTTCATTAATATTTTTATATATTTGGTTTCAATTGAAAATTTTCATTTCTAAAATTTCAATAGAAAAATTCTGCTCCGAGCCAACTCAAGAGGTCGAGTTTCGAGAAACTCTTGAAACCCAAAATTTCAAAAGTAGACATTGATGAAAAACTTTTCGAAGGATGAGGACGCCCTACTTTGCCAATGTTTGGTAGATACATCTGAGGACTTCATATATATAGACAACTAGAAAAATGGGGGTTGTCGGGGAAGGTGGCTTACGAATTCAATATGGAGAGTCAACACACCAATCGCTATTATGTGGGCTCTCACAAGACATGATTTGACACTATTAGTCAGGCCATGAGAAAAATTTGTGCATTTTTTGGCCGCATTGAGCAAAACTTAATGAACAGCTTCAATGGCCATGATGTGATCCCCTTGCCACTCAAGCATACAAATTGGACACGGGAGACTTTTTAAAGTTTACGAAGTGATGCGTCATTCTGAAGGGCACTTCAAAATGGAACAAATAGCTACAAATGTAGTGAAAACCACGTAAGAAGTCCAGGACTGATTCCACATCAGGATGGAGTGCGACCTCCATTTTCGAGCCCAGTCAACCTTCTGCTCCTGTTGAGGAACAATACATTCCTTTGATAGAGGACATTTCACTTTAAATTATGCCCTCCCGGTGTTCACTCAATCGAGAGTGCAGTGACCCATCGATAGAGATGCTATGAAGGAAATGAGGAAAGTCGACATCAGTTCCGCCCCAAGTAGCTTTCTTAAGTTTGTGGCAGACTTTAATGCTTGCTTGCACTCGATTGCTCAGAGGAAATTATCCGATGCCAACAAGAATCAAGTCCTGTTGGATGCGAAGGTGTGAACTACCTTGAAAAAAGAAAAGTCAATTGAAATAAAGGTGGAAGAAGTTATAGTCAACTAATACTATTCTCACTTAGACCCTAACATGCATGTATACTATGAGAAGAAGAAAACGACCATACCTGACAAGTAGGAGGCTGAGGCGAACGAACCAATATGATTTCGAGATCTTTTCGGATGAATGGTGTATTTAATTTTAGAGAAAAATGATTATGTTGCATTAGTTTGTATTCGCTGTATTACCAATTTAATCAGTTGTAGTAATATACATTTGCGTTATTATTTAAAAAAATTCATAACACATTAATTACAACTAAGTATTACATATTGAATTAAATTAACACCATGATAACATTGACAAAGACATTAACACCATTTATATTGAACATTAATAATTTAGAAACAACTTACATATATTTCTCCCACTTCGAAGTCTTCATCGATGTGTGGTGGTAATTGCCCTTAACAGGCTTGGGAGGAACAATCTAATAAAACATGTGTCTTGGAGTAGGCTTCGACCTAAAAGTCTCCGAGTTGGAATTATTTTGCCTGAAGGTTCCCGCCTTTGACTCCAAAACTTGATAAATGTTGTTTAACCGTTGAATCGATAGCTGAGGAAGGAGTTGTCTTATCCTCCTCATGAAAGTAGTAATAGTATTTGAGGTTCAATTCAATGCTTGGATGCTACCAACTATGGATGAATCTGACATATGCGGATGGTGCTTCCTCGTATGTTTCAAAATTCTGGATAAGCCACTTCGTATAAGCATTTGTCTGTCAAATTACATCGTGGATATTTGTATAAATACCAGGATGAACTCCATTGAATACAACGTAGAATTTCAAACCACTCATCCTCAAATCTTCCATTGCATAAATTTAAAAATATATATATTTCAGAGATTAGAATTTGTGAATGTGTAATTTTGGAGTAAATATCCAATTAAATAGGGGGATTAAGAATTATGGTCGTTGGTGTCGCGACAAGTTAACGTCGTGCACACCCCTCCTGTGGCAGTTGACTTGCCACAACAAATCGAGTTTTTTTGCACAAGGCAAAATTGTAGCAAAAATCACCCCCCCAAAAAAAAATCAAAAGTTCTATATTTGATGACGGCCCTGGAGACACAAAAACACAAAAATGGGTCGGCATTTATAGATTCTGCTATTTTTGCCGACGACTCTAGAGATGGTCTTATGGTGATGGATACCGAGATGAGTAGTGCTAAGGGAAAAATGATAATCATTTTCCTTCCTTATTAACTTTCAATTTCGTAAATCACGAAGAAAAGAGTGGGCAACTTTATTTCTAATTATTCTCAAAAGTTTCTAGGATTAGGGAATGAGCAATTTTGTGATAGTTTTTCACATTCGCTTGTGAGCCTATGGGGAATGCCTATTTTTCCCCTTCTATTATAAAATAAATATTAGCAAAAAAAATAATTAAACTCGATTTTTTTGTGAAGAAATAGATCAACCAATGGTTGATTTTTTAAGGGGATAATTCAAAGCTAGTCCCATTTATTGAGTTAAAGATGCATCAAATTCCATTGACTTTTTTTAAAGCACCAAGTTTTTTTCAGTATAGACTACATATATTTAGACAAATGTGCTCTCACATATACCCATTTTAAACCCACTTGCTCTTTCTCTAAAAATAAACACATAATCCCACACTCTTTCTCTCTCTAGCAGCCCATCTCCACCCTCAACCCCCCCCCCCCCCTATTTCTACCTCATCGGAGATTCGATGGAAACAACCCACCGAAAAATCTCACCGGATGCCGTCGAAATTCTCGTCGGAGTATTTATCTCTCCTCGTTTCTCTCTCTCTCTGTCTCCCTCTCTCTCTTCGTCTATTTCTTTGTTTTTTCTTGTCCGCGCCAGGAGCACCATCCCTCAAGCTGGAGAAGAAAATATTTTGCCGAAAAAATAGAATTTTCGTCGGAAAAAATGAAGGTTTTACAAAAACAGTAAACGTATCTGTTTCGATTTTTTCGTAAAAAAATATCGATTACAAGTATTGTTTGATAGATCTTGAAGATTAGATTCCAAATATATAAATTTTATGAATTTTGAATTTATAGATTTGAAGTTATGGACTTTTATAGATTTGATGATTTTTTTTAAAAAAAATATGATGTAACACTTGTAAATAATATTTTGAGGATGTATTTTTCATCTTAATATATTTAGTTGGCAAAATAGGACCTTTAACACCATTAACTTAAATAAATAATCTATTATCTTATTAAACAAGTGAACAACCCATGTTTTAAAATATGTATATGTATGTAATCTCAAGAGAGTCATAAAGCTGACCCATGATTAGTCCATCCAAATTTGAACTTTTTGGCTTATATAACATCCCCATTCTCATGCTTCTTCAACGGTTTTAAACCATCAAATGGTCACTCTCTCCATAATTTTTAATTTTTGTGGGTGACTAATTAGAGCATCTCCCCATTTGAAAATAATTTGTTGTTTGATAGTTTCTTCTTCTATTATTGTCCCCTATACTCAGCAACTGTATAGATATATTATTCTAATCACAGTTTATTATATGAAAATCTCAACTAATGGCCAAGTGGGTGGCTTGTGGGCTTCTAGTATAAGCTCGACTAGGTCTTCATTTTTTGTTTCAAAATAAAAAAATGAGAAATCATTAAATTAAATTTAATGTCAACACCATGTAGCAATTGTTGCGGCTTGTGGTGTCATATTAGGTAGCAAAGTAATTTTCATTCATCACTGAAAGACAATTTTGATCACATATATATTTTTGATTAAAAAAAAGAAGGAATTTTGGGTGTTAAGATTGAGGAGCTTATATATATATATTTTTAATCTTAAGATATAACAGCTCTTAATATATATGTTAGGATATACCTAAATTTTACACGTCTACATTATAAAAATTTATATATACATTATAAAATTTCAAATATATAAGAAATTACGCGTACTTAAAAAAAACCACTTATACATTACTGAAAAAAATAGATATACACTACATATAGGGACCGCATAAAAAAGACTTTTCACTGTGTCCCGAACTAAAAAAACATATCCACCAAGGAGTAAATCCAAAAAAAGTTCAAATTTTTGTAGCATTTTCCATCCTTCTCCACATAAAAGATTCAAATCTTCTTGTTTTTGTTTAAATAAGCACATTATTTTCACAATAATAGTTAAATACATAGAAAAAGAATTTTTTATTAGAAAATATTTTTCATGGAAAAATGCACTTGAAAATGTTTTTTTTTAAAAAAATTATCTTTCCATCTTTGCAATGAAACGCAATTTGTTAGTGAAATTATTTTTAGTGACAAAACCAAAAGCGGTGTTGAAATAAATAAAGTTATCTTACTACCAATGGGTACAGATTTACTATTAGGTCTAGTAGCATGAGGAGGGAAGAAATAATACAAATGTTAGCTAACGAACCATGCATTCTGTTCAAATTATCTTTGGATGGTCATCTTGTATTTTGTTTTAAGGTTGTAATATCTATATTATTATTTTTTTTGACTTGTCACTTAAGTTTCCATTTGACCATAAAGAATAGTTATTTTTCCAAGTAATATTGCACAATTTTTGGACGTACAACAAGTCACTTATTAAATATGGTAATGGGATAAATCATTTTTCACGCATATTTAAGCGTATAAACTTTTTTTAAGCTAACTAAAATTGCACAGTAAAATATATGTTTAGGAACTAAAGTGCGATAAATGACTTGTAACGCGGGTATAGGTATAGTCGGTGCGTTTTAAACAAAACTCTTAGAGGCATAACAAATTGCTTGTCACAACAATTTTTTTTATGTGCATCTATGTAGAAATTTGGTTAAAACATATATTTCGTATTTAAATTGGTAAAAACTGATGTGAACAGTCAAAATACAATACCTCATTCAGCTGCCAAACACTACCAAAAGAAGTCAAAAGTTTAAATTTTTTTGTTGTTGTTCCGTAAGGGGTATTCTCGAATCAACTTTCACGCATACCCGCGGTATGATCCCAAGAGACTGTCGCAATTTCGAACCACAAACGTCAGAATTCAAATCTCGTCCCATGATAATCACTAGGCCAACTTTTATGGCGTTTAAATACACAATTAGGGTGTATTTGATAACACTAATTTTCTATAGAAAATGCAATATATGAAGTCAATTTTCTTCTTTTGGATGTTTGATAAACAAAATTTATATGGAATTGGTTTCTTTAAAACAAGTCACGTAACCACTTTTTTCACAAAAGATGGAATTAAAAAACCTCCTCCCACTTTGTTATTCATTTTTCAGAAAAAGAATTGCGACACCAAAAATATTGATAAAAAATCCAGAAAATGAATAAAAGGCCAAAAATAATGAAAAAAAACTCTAGAAAGTGAATAAAAACCCAAACTCAAAAATAATGAAAAAAATATAGAAAGTGAATAAAACCCTAAAAATAATGAAAAAATTCCAAAAAGTGAATAAAACTAAAAAATAATGAAAAAAAATATAAAAAGTGAATAAAACCCCAAAAATAATGAAAAAATGAATAAAACACAAAAAATAATGAAACAAAATTACATAAAGTGAATAAAAATCCAAAAATAATGAAAAAAAATACAGAAAGTGAATAAAACCCCAAAAATAATGAAAAAAAATCCAGAAAGTGAATAAAAAAAACCCAAAAAATAAAGAAAAAAAATACAGAAAATGGATAAAAAAGAAAATAAATAATAGCCGTGGAATAAAATTTAAAAAAACCCGAAAATTTATTAAAAAGTCAGAAACTTATTAATTAAGAAAACAAATAATAGAAAATTAAAAAATGCTTAGAAAAAAAAGCAAAAATAAATAAAAATAAAAAATAATGAAAAAAATACAGAAAGTGAGAAAAATACACAAAATAAATATTAGTTCCAGAATTAATTTAAAAAAACCAGAAAAAGTCTAAAAAATAGAATTCAATAAAAACACAAAAATAATGAAAAAAATACAGAAAATGAATAAAAAATAGAAAATAAATATCAACCCCTGAATTAATTTTAAAAAACACACAGAAATTTATTAAAAAGTCATAAATTTATTAATTAAGAAAAAAATAAAATAAACTAAAAAATATCTCAAAAGATTAAAAAAAGAAAACTAATAAAAATGCAAATATTAGAAAAAAAAGAGAATTAAAAAAAAAAGAACAGACATGGCAACCAGGGAAAAAACAATTGGGGGTTGAGGCGGGGGTGAGGGGCCGGGGGCGTGGTGAATTTGGTTTTTATTCATTTTTTATTTTTTCTTAATATTCTTAATACATTTTTTCTGTTCTTTTTATATTGTGTTTTTAAAATTCATTCTGGGGTTAATATTTATTTTCTGTTTTTTAATTCATTTTCTATATTTT